>BOPP01000071.1:0-25702 GCA_017312745.1 Gryllus bimaculatus | reverse complement strand
GGTGGGGGGCAGCGGGATGGCGAGGCCGCAGAGGCGGCGGGGGTGGCAGAGTTGGAGTGGGTGTGCAAGCAGCAGCAGCTTCTCGTTGCGGAGCCCGGGTCGTTTATAACCTCAATGTCATAGCTGCCGCCCCCAAAGCCGCCAGCGCTAAAGCCCGCGACGTCGCCGCCATTTTTGCCGTAGTCGTGACTTCCGTCTTTGACATCGCCGTCTTTACAGCTGACACAGACGCTAATTTACATCTGCTTTCGTAGCATATGTTGAGTTTTGGTTTCTTTTCCCGTTGTTGTGTTTGGAATTTCTGTAACTTGGAGCATGGAAAATGTTGGTTTTTTATTGCTGTGAAGTTATATTTCATTTAGCTTGGAATAAAAATTAAACCGTTGGCAGTCTTTAAAGGCGAAATAACATTAAGTATTCATGTAGTATGTAATAAGTGAAGTTTACGCATAATAGGCTTTTTGTCATGAATATATCATAATTATTGTGTCATGTTCTCTCTCACGGAGATGACGTAATTTTATTTTATTTATTTAATCCTACAGAAAAAATTTCATCACAAAACGAGCTATATATTATTCAGAAAGTTTTTCCTGAAATGCCAGTTACTGGCATAGCTGCATCTAAATAGTTTCGTCGCTGCTTCTGAAGGGTTTGGATGTAAAAGATGTTGCATTTGTTTAGTGAGATGTAAGAAATTAATGTAACATACTTGAACGTCACTGTAATAGAGGTTTCGGCGTATTTAAGAATGAAAGAAACACTGTAGAACACAATTAGTTGAAGGAGAGTTACCTAGAATGGATAAATAATGTAGATGCTGAATAGTTTATTCGATTGTGAAAAAAATGACGGCGAGTTGGTGGCATGAGAGACAGATGAAGTGGCACATACCGAATGAAACTTTCCGCTAACTCACTTTGTTCTCTACAAATTTCACCCGAATCGACTCCAACTCCCGTGTCGGCGGTGGAAGGCAAAAGGTCGTTTAAAGTTAAAAGATCAGTAAAAAACACTTAGTAGTTTCTAGATGATATTTTACAAAAACTAACTATATTGTTATGTGTAAAAGTACAGAAAAAATTGTGGCTCAGATTCCATTCCTTCTTTGAGAAATTACTCTCTCAAAATCGAACTTGAGTCATTCGCATTCCACAGATTTAGTTGCAAATATTTTTGAAATAAAAACATAGAATGTACGTAAATTATATTTTGATTTGGAGACCAGAACATTCTGAATCCATTGTCTTTTATTCTACAATGCTAGAACACCCCAGAGGTTAATATTTTAGAAAAGAGTAAATGTCTCCCAACGTTAAAGAATGGCGCATGGAGTAATACACAATTGGCCGCCATTTGTAAACTAGATACAGTACAAATAAATCAAAGACGTTTTTGAATAGCCAAAACATAAGCAAATTTATGTACAAAATATTAATTTTTTTCGAGTTGTTCGAGCGACCAGTTCTGGATCATTTAAAATGGATTGACTCTTAAACCCCCTCCTAGTTGAGTAAACCAGTTGGGAGGGAAGGTGTTCGGAGAAATCGGCTCTAGCCTTGAGAAATATAAGTTGCACGCTCTCCCCTATCCAGCAAATGCAGAGGGCTATTGCCGACACTCTGGTCCCAGTTCTTATGTTCGTTCAGTTCTTGCTTAGTTATTAAAGGAAAAATAAAATTCTTGATATCATGAAAACATTCATAAAAGGACATTTTTCCTTGAAGTATTACATGATCTACGCTGCATAATAGTAAGAGAGCAAATAAATATTCGTAAATTTTCTCGATAAGTAATTGTGGTTAATGGAAGTTGCAGTTAGTATTTTCAATTGACTGTTTACATAAATGAATTGCAATAACTAAGACAAATCTATTAAAAGTAAGTCTAATGTTAAATTCTAAACCCACTCGCATTCCATAATTTCGTATGTTCCTAATTGATTATAGAAGTGGAAGTGTTGCTCATCAAGCGCACATGTGAGCCAGGCGCATCTCGTGGTCGTTGTGGCGTTAATGGGGTTTTCTCGGTCTGCTCCTGCTCCCACTCTGCCCTTGCAGCCCTGTGTAGCCCCCCCCCCTCCCCCCCACACACACTGCCTCGCTCTATTACGCCTTGTCCTGCAACGCTCCACTCTGTTCTATCTGCTTCGTCATCTACAATATTCTCCTTCCTCTTTCCTCCTCGTTCTATCCCAATCTTTCCACCGTACTCTGTCGCCCCCACACCGGTCTGCCCAATCCTACACTGCCAAGACCGATTTGCCTTTTTCTTACCTATTCTTCTTAGCCACGGTTCTTCACACATTTCCCTTCCTTCACTTTCCCTTTCTCGGCCTGCCGACCTGCTTCGTTTTGGACCGCCCTTTCCAAATTTACTCTGTCCCGCCCTTCTTGCTCTCGCTCACCCTGGCTCCCTACAATTATTCAGTGTCTCCTATCCATGCCCCTTCTCTCAGTGCACCTCCCTGCCTTGCCCAACTCACCCCGCCATGCCCATCCAACCCGATCACGCGCAGCCGCACACTTTCACTCTTTTTTTCTTCCCTGCACCTCTGTGTGCGACGTGTCCTGCGATGCCCTTCCTTTCCCTGCCCATTCCAGCCGCCCCCACCTTGCCTCGCCCCTGTTCCCAACTCGTTCCATGAACCTCTCTGCCTCTTCTTGCTCTGCTCTATCTGCTTTTGCCCGACCGTTCCCGACCCTTCTCCACCACGTCCCACCATGCCTTGCCCCGTCACGCTTTCCCCGCTGTTTCCTTCTCAATCGTTTCGAGGCCCCATCCGTCCCTACACCTCCAGCCATGTACCCTAGTCCTCCACGTGTGTCTTCGCAGCCTCTCCCTTTCGTGCACTTCATTATCTCTCTGTGCCCCTTTCATTTCCTGTTTCGCAACACCCCACTTTCCCCGCGCCACACACCCTCCCTCTGCAGCAGTGCGGAATTAACGCTCGAGAAGGGATAGCACTCGCATTATTCCAAAAACGCTCTGTACCCGAGAACAGTCAAGAGTTTTTAATAACGTCATGTTAAATGTGTTTACATGTTGTGTTTTTCATTTTCAAAGAATTCAGCGCGTGGTGGGAAAAACTGAAAATTAGGGAAAAGCTTCAATTCTCAGAAGGACCATGTCGAAAGGGACTTCATTAACATTGAGAAGTACATCTAGTACGAGGCACAAACTTTGATTTAAATAACAAATCTCGCAAATTGTACAGTGGAATAAGTGTTTGAGGATTCAGGCTTCGGGGCCGGATCTCGCTATCCAATGAGAGAAGATCACCACCTCCTTCCAAAGAAATGGCAGGCAATACACTTACGGGACTAGTAAACTTCTCGTCGATTCGATTTCCTCAAAAATTGTTTCTTTGACTTTTGAATTGATTGGATTGGATTTGGATTGAGGAAATACTCAAAACATACCCTTTAGTTAAAACATGTAAAAATATATATTATTTACATGTAGAGAACATCAGAGAGAGAAGAAAGACGTATTTTCGAAGTAAAGGAGATTTAGGAAGGCTCACAAAACGTTAAACTTTCCTTTTTCCCTCGTCCTAATAGTTGCTAAACTACAACCTCTTTTGTATATTCAGCAGCATGTAGTGTAGGTGTCCAAAATGTTACGCCGAAGAACTTTGGGAGGAGAAGTTATCTCAGGTCAGCTGTGAACAAGTTGATGTTTCCGCGATGGTTGTCACTGAAGCTACGTGACCACATTTTCGTTTGTCACGTGTACTAGGTATACGACGTCGATGTGTTTGTTTTCAAAAGTTCGATGTTTTAAACATCGATTGATTAAAACCTATGTTTTTAACAATGAGTTTTATGCTCGAAGTTGTTATAATTCGATGTTTTGGTTGTGAATAAAAAACATTTATAATCAGAATTTTGTAAAAGTTAATCTTATAAATAATAACTGATTATTCCACTGAATGTTCACGTGTTCAAACGAAGCGAACGCTCTTTGCCCTTTGTTCATAGTGGAGACAATACCTCCTTCGCGAGACCTTCGTATTTCTCACACGAAGAGATACGCAATACGCTTAGGCTTCCCCGTTCTTTTCGGGAGCTGAAGGAACCCTGAGCGCGGAGGTACTCAGGTTTAGTATGGTTAATTTTATTTTTTGTGTTTTGTCAAGTAAATATTGATTAGAAATTAACACGCACAATAAAATTAAAGTCTCCCTTCTGTGAATGTAAATGTTAGTGATTGCCAAATTTCCGTTAAAAATATCGATGTTTAGGAATATCGAAGGTTTTGATCCGTGTATCATTGTAATCTATGTTATAATTTTGAACATCGATGTTTCGTTGCCGATGTCACCCCCGAACTCGGATCTCCGGGTGCTCCGCTCGTCCGTAATGGTCGCAAGCAAGGCCCCTCCCCCACCCCCACACGTCCGCCCCTGTCCTCCCCTTCCACTCCTGCCGGGCCACCGCGCCGCCGTCCCGATACGCTCCAAGGCGTTAATGAAGTTTCCGCTGACCTGCGCCCGCCCTGGTGGGCGCCTTCCGCGGCGCCCTCGCCGCCCTCCCTGTCCCTTCTCGGTCCCTCGCTCTCGACGCTCTCCGCCTTCCTCCGCCTCTCCGCCGTCTTCTTTGTTTCCCATCCCTTCTTCTTGTGCTTGTCTTCGCTGCTCTCTGCATTCTCACGACTGCGATATTCGCGAACACCGCTGCCCATCCGAAACCCCCCTTCCTACTCGTTCCCTCGTTCTTTACGCTTCTCGCGGCGCACACAAGCTCCACTGCTTCCTCTTCTTTCGTGGTTGTCTTTCTTGCTCTCTGCAAACTTGCAAACTGTTCTTCCCTGCCCTCTGTGGATATCTCCTTTTACTCGACGCTCTCTAGTGTTGCCGTCCTTGATGCTCTTTATTTCCACGCAAATCTCTTCGCAATTATTTATCTCCTCGCAATTATATCGATAAACTGAATGCATCATTTAGTGTTCCTTTTTTCCTCCTTCGTCTAAAGCTTTCTTTATCTTTCTCTCTCTGACTTTGCAACACATACAGTTCCTCCACTCTTTACAACTCAATCCTTAGCCGCTTCTCGCATTTGCTCTTTACTCTAGCCGACTTACAAACTACCTATGCCAACAACATTCTATTTTCAACAGCTAATTATCAGGATCGTAACGATAAGCGCCGATATGCATTACCTGCTATCTTATCGTAATATAATTTTAATATCCGAGAGCTTGGCGTCTCCGAACCTTCCTTTTTATAGGCTTCAATCACGGAGAACGCAGCTGGAACGCTGATTCCCAAGGTTTCAGCGGCATAAGACTCGTCAAACAAATTATTGGCGATTCTGACATCAAACACTAGCACGGTTTGCACTCTATAACTGCTTCCTCTACACGTAATCTCTGCAATCTTCCCATCCTCTCACCTCACCACATCCTCATTCCACTATTAGTTATCCATCTCACATTATCTCGCTTCACAAGTGTATCATGACTGTAGCTCATCATTCCACCACATTTCTCTTCGAATTCCATCTTAACAATGCCATCAATTTCGAGTTCACTATCTCACCATTCCACAGCACATCGCGTCTGAAGCACACGATGCTCCGCCGGCCCTTATCGCTCCCGCCATCGCATTGCGCCACAATCGCAGCACCGCCTCCCTCAACATCGGCGCGCTTCGTCGCCCCGCCCGCCGCCCGCCGCCCGCCGAGACGCGAATACTAACGATAAGCCGCGTAATGCTCAGAGGCAAGATCTGCGCGGGGCGATCCCCTCGCGGCCCGCGCCCTTCGCTCCGCCCCCACCATGCCGCGCCGGAAGGGACCGGCTGTGTGGGCGGCGCAGGGTCGGGCCAGTACCAGGGCGGCGCGGTGCGATGCGTGGTTGACAAGGTGGCGGGGCGGGGAGGGGGCGGTGCGAAGAAGGCGTGAGAGCAGCGCGAGGGGGGAGGAGGAGGAGGAGGAGGAGGAGGGCGGGTGTGAGTGGCCCAAAGGGAATGGAAAACAGTGGCACCTTTGTGAGGAAATGAAGTTGCGATGGGACCCTTTATTAAATCGCGCGCAGCTATATGGCGGTTCTGAAATTAACTTACTGTGCATCTACGGACTGAATAAGTTACCCAAGTAAGGGGATTTAATTTGCTGCAGAACAATGGTAATTAAGCGTGTTTGCACTGACAGGGCACCGGCGGTCTCTTTAATCTTGGTTTTTTAAAACAATCCCATACCCTATTAGCGAACGTCATATTCATCAAAGTAGAAATGTAATCTTGAATGATATGAGTCTGCGTCATTTATTTCCTGGCTCGCATTTTGAAATCAGGTACAATGTATGAAAAATAATACTAGGTTAGCGTTTACTACTAGGTAGTAAATACTAGGTAGTAATTGTTTTTGAGGCGAAATATTAAATAAAAGTGAGTTGTCACCTTGACGTTACTTCACTTAAAAGATTTGCGCTCTACGTATTATCATACATGGGAACAAAATTTCTCAGAAATGTTTCTTTATAAAATGACGCATTTGAGAACAAAATTCGCGATGAACACGTGAAATGAAAATTCCTGAAGTAACCAATTCTTCTTCGCAAATAAACCCTATACTCAGAGAAGTCGGCAATGAGGTCGGAATCATCCGTCTGTCCGTCCCGTATCCGTTCATTCTTCTTTTCCTTCGTGTGTCCGCTCGCCTTCCTATCCGAATTCTCTGTCAGAGTGCTTGTAATCGAGTTGAAACATTTTTTCACAGATTTAGCAAGAATATTCTAATTCTATCGTTACGAAACTACGATAAAATGTGTGCTCCACTAGTTTTAAATTGTATTTCCTCTACAATGTGGAATGTATTAACATAGAGGCAAAATATCGTACAAAAATATTCAATCAAAACTTTTACCACAGAGAGGAACTAGAATGTTTATTGATTGCTGTATTATATTAACCAACGTGTTTTGTACTCACTCCCTAGAGAAGATATTGAAGTACCGCGATTATTACTCTTTCAAACATAAGTGATTTCTCAGACTGGTACCAATATGTTCCGCTTAGTACCATGTAGGATTTTAGTAATGCAGATGCGGATGCCAGTCCAACAACTTTCACACGTCTGCCATGATGCATAAATAATTATTTATATAACTAGTAAATGAGGGGTACATCTATAACAACCCCAGTCCAATTTTTAAAAAAATTGTAATGAAGTGATTATATGATAAAGGAAACCAAATCCTGTTTCCTGCCATTGTGAAGTGAGTTCTCAGTTCTCTTACTGGCGGAGAACGTTCGTTTTTATTTTATTACTTCACCGGAGTTGATTATCTGTTGAAAACTTTGAATCTCAATTTCTCAAAGTCATGCCAATGGGTCCTACTTGTGAATATCTGAAATATTCTTTGGCATATAAATGTAATATTGAAGGACGAGGCGACGATAATACCGAAGTTTTGAAGTGATTACGCCAAAGGCACTCTCCCACGTGTTGCGAAGTGTAGCCCCTTATACTCGGGCTCTTTGTTGTATTGACACGTTTTCCTATTTTTTGTTTGTAGAAATGTGCGTATTTTTAGTATTTTAACGAAAACTTCTGCAATGATTTCATTATGGTAGTTGTTACATGGCTTTCCATTTCATATTTCGGTTTAAAAGTTGGATTTGAAACAAATATGTTAATTTACCCAAGGGTCAAGTTGGATCACTTACCGTATTATCTCAGGCCATCTACCTTATTATGGGCAAAGAATAAGGGAAACGTAGAGAGTATTCATGAAGGTAAACATAACACGTGACAACTTATTATGAAAAACATGTTTTACCGAAGAACATGCCAGTTTTGAATAACTTCCTATTGCCGACTTTCTAACTTCTTTATATGGTGCAATTTTGTGTTTCACCCACGCTGTTCGGTTAAGCTTGGCTTTTGTTTTTTGTAGATACTTGGGCCTCAATTTTATTTTTCTCCAGAGTAACTGACAATTCTCTTGACTTTCTAGACTTTAGGCTTTCTAGGTTGCCTTTTGCAGTTTTCGTTAGCCAGCGTTTGGTAGTGTTTTTTTCTATTTTAGTAATGTAGTGGCAAGTGATATTTTTAATGCCATGTTATTCAATGAAGAGGGTACCAACAGTAGATAGCGTTGATGGTATAGGCGTTGGTTTCTGATTGTGTGAAGCCAGGTTCCTCATCATCTGTGCTAAGTCTTGTGGTTTCATAACTTTGAATAAACTCATCTTTTGCGCTAACGCACAAACATTCATCATTTGTGAGAACTAGAAATCTAGAAAAAATGCACTTAAATTCTAATTATAAATCTTTAATTGTTCTTGATTTTTGACTTGTTTAAGGGTTCCGAGGTATATGGCAAGCATTGGCCCAGGTATAAAGTAGAATTTTCAATGTAAATCTATGTCAGTTATTATATTGCTCTCGATTTTGTTCTTTTAAATACACGGTAGCGAGAAAAAGTATGAAGATACATGTAGTGTTAACTTAATTTTTTTTTTAGAATAATCATGGATGTCCATTCAAGTTAACAATGAAAGTGACAATGTCTACCCCACATCAAAATAAAAATTAATTAGAATTTATTTTTTGTTGTTGTTTTTCCAAACCTATAGCTGGCCCCACATACGAGGTGACCCGTAGTCCGAGGATTTCTCCTCCATCGTTTTTAGTACGAATTCATGGAAATTTAAATGAATATACTCTTGGAATTATTCTCATCAGCCGAGGTTGTAGCCATATTGGCTCATGTTATTTATTTTGTTTGCAGTACTCATTTGTTTTATGGTCATGGCGTCTTTGCAGAACGCGTGCAACAAAGTTTATTTTACCTCATGAGTTCTACAAAGAGACATTTTTCGATCAATAATTAGTAAAGGTAGATACTGGTTTCTATTCATGAGTGCGAAAAATATTAGTTTATGTCAATATGAGGGATATTTTTGCACAGTTCTGGAATTACAGCTTTTGTTCTACATTTTTTAAATAAAGCGTAATGCATTAAAAGAACTCACTTTAAAAAATATTGTACCTTCCAAATGAATCAGGGAAAATACTTGGGTGTATATCTTTGATTTTGTACTTTTTACCTCGATATTAACAAAATATATTGCTGACGAGTGGAAATATTTCTGTGAATTTTAATGTATAGAAATGTAAAAGTTCCATATATCCGAATATTCTTGTTATTTATTTATAGAATTCAACTTCGTAAAATTTTGAGCAGAAATGAAAATTGTACATTAAAAATCATCTAACACAAATTTGATTTCTCGATTAACTAATTTATATTTAAATTTGGTCAGTCAATTTGATTAGAGTTATTGTGCCTTGTAGGATATCTCGCATTTCCTGTAATGAATTGAAGGAACTTGTTTGTCTCAAACCGTTTTCAAATGTAGTTTATTCATGTATGTACTAATTTATGGTTTACATGATTTTTAATGTGTTTAGTCTTATGATATACGGCAGTACATATTGTCAACAGAAAACTATTCGAATGGAAAATTGATGTTGCGATAGTAGTTTTTATAATAAAATGAAATTACATGCCGAGGCGTGGCCTCTCAAAGCAATAGGCGAGCAACTGATACAGATCTTTTAAATATTCAGCGATCTCGATATTTGCAATTTAAAAGAAATTGTATATAATTAATTTATTTACTTCATTATCAATCAACATTATTGAATATTATATAACAGCTTAGATATGTTCAAATAAAATACACGTGTATTGCATAATTTTTCTCTGTAATGAAATGCCATTACGGATCTACTAATGTCGACTTTAAGTAAGCTTTACTAATGGAGAAAGAAACACATAGCCTTCATACTAATTCTACTTCTCATAATCTGGTTAAATTTCCCTCAAGTTAAATTCAAGATATCTCTTTGCACTTCTTACTGCATAAACTACTGAACGGTGAACATACTTGAAAATAAATTGTTTTTAACATGTTGAAATATGTAAAAAATATATTCATTTTTTACTTTTTTAAACCCAGTAAGACTTGACGTACTGATGACCAAAATATTTCATTCTCAATATCGTTGTATATAATATAACTCGTTGCAATCATGCACTTTCAATACAGTTGCTAAAACATAGAAGATGAAATATTGACACTGGACCATACGCATACATCAAAGGATCTAACAAACTCACTCAAATTCTGGAAATACGACATGTTTGGATAGCATTTCTAGTAAACCGAGACGACAGAAACATCTGGTCCGCTGAGCATCAAAGGCAAGGAATCCATCCCTGGCTGCAACTCTAGCGGCGTCGAGATATCGAGTCTGTTTCCGCCCGCGCTTTCACCACAACCGCCGCCACTCGCGCTCTCCCCGCCACCGGGGCGCTTTCCGCTCCCCCGCGCCCCTACCAGCCGCCTCCCTCCCGCACAATGCTCGTAACAAGGACGCACAAAGGGCGATTACGCCTTCACCATTGCGCAGTCTCGCCCTTCGGAGACCGCGCCCCGCCGCGCCCCGGCGATGCCATTCATTGAGATTCACAGCCAGGGCAGGGCGGCTTTGGAGCAGTGTATCTGCTTGGGTAATGATGTGATCCTTGCAGCAGAGGGTGGAATTCATTTTAAAGTTGTAGATATGTAATTCTTTCTATTGTAATTTAGTGCTATACAGTTACCTTAGTGATTACAACAATAATAATAATTTTTATTTAGCAACAATTGTCTGATTGCCAGGTAATAACATAATAAGTGAAAATTCTGTAGTACACTTACTCGCATTTTACTGTTACCTTCCTGATCTATACATCATAGTCGTACAGACACTTATTATTTTCGTAGTTGTACTGTATTATTGTAGAGTTCATCAGGATGTGGGTATAATGATGGAAGGGTTTATTGTCTTTAAATGTTATTATAGGCATCACCTATAAATAATGGGCGTGTTTAAAACATTGTTGAATATTCTTTGTGTTGAATTTCTAATTGAATTGTAGGCTCCAGTTTATGAGAGAGTCGTCCATAACAGTGGGCCTAATTAAAATTCAGATCAATTAGCTTCCGTTAATTACCACATCACATTGAAACTTCAACTTACACACGGACATCAATGATCTTCATTGCCAATTTTGTATGGAATATGACGATTCGTATGTATGTATCCAACGTCTTTCGGTGCATGCAGATATTCCTATACATTGTTGAGACTTATTGCTCACGTCCCATCTACCAGGTTCCCCAGTTATCGCTTCGTCGTGTCTCCTACCAGGACGACGGTTGAAAGGTTGGTACATGGTGGTTGAAAGAGCCTCCACATGTCCCACCACCCGAGAAAACATCGATAGACGAGTTACGAATCGACATTGTTGTTGATCTGCTGCCTTAATGATCTCAGCTACCCACGTCAGTGCCCGGGAATGTATAAAATCACGCAAGTTCACAGACACTGGCGTATATTTGGTGAGCTCTCTCAGGTGTCACATTTCATAGCCTTGTTCCTTTGGTCGGGGTGGAAGCCCAAGTTCAAGGGGTCTCAGCATTTCCATCCTGAATTAGAAGTAGATGCATAATCATCCTTAGAGTAAAAATAATGTTAAGATAATATTATGAACTGTATGGATTGTGTATTCGATTTCAGAAATAATGTGGATCCGAGCAGTTTGGAAATTCAATTATACCGACTTGTTACTGCTCACTGTAATAACCTCGACCATCACCGACATCGTTACTTCCTGTTTTAGGGGTCACTGCTGTAATCACTACCACTTCAAACTCTTCAACATTACGCTGCGGACTACTCACTACATACGAACATTCTTATTTTGAAGTCTAGTCTCAGACTTTCGAGTCTGCTTCTCGATCTGTCTATTGAAATTATTTTCATTTTTTAAAATAGTACTATAACAAAAGTAAAGGTAGGCAAAATTTACATTTACTTCTGAAAATAACTACTAATGACCACCCCAGTGCGCTCGTAAATCGAATCAGTGATCCCAGCATTTAAAAATTTAAATACAAATGCCTAGTACACGTCGCAGTCATGGACAAAATAGATAAAAATATTATAAATGAAATTATGCACAACATAATGATTACATATTTATAGAAGAGTTTATTAAATAATTATGCAATAAGAAAACACAAAAATATTACTATTTAATAATTAGTAGCTGCAGGACCAGTACTAAGATTAGTCGATCTGGTAATTATAATAATGAACCAATTGACATTTAAAAAATAATAACAACTATAAATGCGTAAATAAAAGTAAATAAAATCCAACTTAATATGTAGCATAATGTACACGAAGTAAGTTTGAGTTTTGTGATATATGTGACAAAACATTATTATGAACAGCTAATCTTACACGTCTTGAACAATATCATTTTTAATTGTTTTTTATCAGAATTTATGGTTGCGATTCTCAATGTTACAGTCATCATCATGAAACCCAATGATTCCGCCGTGTTCTCCAGAACGTCTTCTACCAACCAGTTCCCCACTCTATCTCACTTCCACTGCCTCTGCAGCCACCACCACCACCACCCACCTCTCTTGTGCCGGAAACCCATTTGGGGCTATTGTTTCTGACGCGTTAACAATTTATTCCGGCGCCCGGGCTTTCCGCCGCAATCAAAAGGAAAATTCCCTGTGTACGTTTGTCACAATGGGCCGCCTGCGACCCAAACAGAGACGGCGGAAATAGCAGTCTCTCAGGCCGACTACGGAGCACACACGGAGCCGACTTGCACACGGCTCCATTCTGTTTTAAGAAGTCACAAACCTTTGAACCGGAACGGAATGGAGTTGGCCAGTGTTATTCGACGCTTGATCAAATCCTTTGTGTTAGGTGTTTTGTAGCAACATAGAACATCACGCGATTGCTTGCAAAGGTAGCATGTGTTTCTGTTGTTTTTAAAGTTACAGGAAACACAGATGTGTGATTTGGTGGTAGAAACCGGTAGAAACCTTTAGATGTGTTTGGTTTTTTCAACCACACACGAGAACAAGGAAGATACTTTGTAGTTTACGTTGTATTTAGTCTACTGTTCTCAATAATGCACTGTTTTAATATTTGCGTTATAACCTCTTAAGGGGTCATAGACGCTCAGTATTATTGCGCAATGTGGGTTGTGTAATATTTTATACGTTGGCCCTAGATGGGCAATTTTATTGTAAAATATTTTGGTTTCTGCAAATAACTGTACCGTATGGAGGCGATATTGGTGGTGGTGCAATGTATTGCGCAATCGCGAACACAGACATACAACCACATGGCAATATATTGTAGAATCATTCCTAACGAGAAATTTCATGAAAGTGAAGCCATGTGGAGTGATACTGAAATGTGTGATGATTGCTGTGGCCGCCAGTGCAAAAAAGAAAAAGGAGAGAGGGAGAAGTACACACACGAAAGATTAGTGAATGAACTGACACTACTTCTTGAACTACATGACTTTCAGAACTTTTTAGGGATGAATGGAGAATTATTTGATGAACTCGTTGCTTTGGTTACTCCTCAAATTGAGAAAAAGAACACTGTAATTCGCGATGCTATTCCTGCAAGTCAACGGTTATCCATAACCCTACGATATCTCGCAACCGGGAAAACATTTGAAGATATGAAGTTTTTAACTGCTGTTTCACCCCAGTCAATAGGCCTCATAGAAACGTGCGCTGCTCTGATCAACTGCCTCAAGGAATACACTAAGGTAAGGACTTTTGTCAACTTTATCAATATTTATTTGGCAATCAAAATATTGGCTTACATTAGCTAAAAACAAAGTTGACATAGGTATCTACTGAAGGTATACATGAATTTGGAAACTAACTGCCTTACTGAAATGAAGCGAAAAAGGTTCTTGTGTCTTGGTGGTAGCATTCTGCTGAATCATTGTGATGATCGAATGAAGGGAGGGACTGGACACTTTACGGGGTGGACACACAACGTATTGATTTGCACTGAATTACGGTGTAAGGTTCCCATTTGTCCCTCAAATAGGATATCATTGATGGCTTTTTTCGAAAACAACTGTTGTTGTGGATCCATTATTCTGAGCTCGACTACCCAACTTGCAGTTACTATGTTTCAGTCATGTGATTGTTGAAGGCGCTTGGTAGCCAATTACACCAATTCCTCAGTGAAATTGCCAGCTTTTTTTCTTTTTGTTTTTGGAACGTCCATCTTTCGTCTGGAAGAAATGAGTGAATTTTCAAAGTATTTTTTGTTAATCGAAAATTCGCTAGAACCTGGAAATTGTTTGTTGTTGTGTACAACGTTTTTGTTCTTTGTTGCAGTTACTAACTATAGAACAAGAATGGAAACAAATTGTACAAGATTTCGTTGATCATTTGAATTTACCTAATTGTCTGGACGCAGTCGATGGGAAACATGTAGCAATAAGGAAACCCTACAATTCCGGATTACTTTACTTCAACTACAAACAATTCCTCAGCATTGTGATGCTGGCAGTGGCAAATGCGAACTATGAGTTGATCATGGTTCATACAGGAATAAATTGGCGAAGATCAGACGGCGCTGTAATCAGTTACACGAAGTTTGGGCAAGCGCTTGCAGATAATACACTGAGAATACCTGAACCTGCACAACTGCCGAATAGTCGGCAAATGCCATTCGCTTTCTTAGGAGATGAAGCTTTCGGGATGGAAGGTGATGGAGGAAATTTTACGAAACCCTACCCTCAAGCACGATTAAATTTGAAGAGAAGAATTTTCAATTATCGATTCAGTCGCGCTCGTCGTGTGATCGAAAATGCCTTTGGGGTTTTGGTCAGCCTATTTGGTGTATTACAGAACTCATCATATCTGTCTCCAGAAAAGGCTCGAACAGTTGCATTGGCATGTTGTTATTTACAACTTTTTATGCAAACGTCAACCACGAGTTTGTCACTAGGAATCACGTCAATAGTGAGGATTTGCGGGCTCATGTGGTTACAAGGGATCCTGGAGGGATGTTGCCAAGGAGCTGACACCGGCTGCAGCCAAACAGTACCTTCAGAAACGCAACAACTAGTGCTAAAGTAGTCAGAGTTACATATTGTAATATCTTTAACAATGACGGCCAAGTTTCATGGCAATAGAAAATTGTAAGCTCAATTGCCTCTACCAATAATTAAAAATGTTGTATATAAAAATAATAACAATAGCAATAATAAAACAGGTATGATGAAATATTTGGTAAAACTGTGTAATGGAGAAGTTGTTTTGATTTAGCAATGAATGTTAATAAGTAAAAAGATTATTTTACGTAAAATTAACATGTTGAGAAAATTAATAAAATGGACAACTTACTGTGCGGAAGCTGGTTTCATTTGCATCACCATAATCCTCGCCGTTGTGAACGTCATCACCATCAAAAACAAGCTCAGATATGTTCTGATTGAAGCAGTACGAGTTTCTTGGGTTTGGAGAAATTTCATTTCTTCAAAATACCACAGCACAGGTGCCACATTCTCCGCACCGGCACCACTTTTCTCTGCATGACGAATCCATTTCACTTCTTTCCGGAAGTTTGTTCGCAAAGATTTTGTTTTCACCGCTTCTTGTTTCTCGGCATCTGGATATTTTTTGCAATTTTTTCTACCAGCACTTCGTACTGCTCCCCCTTTTTTTTGCACGATTAGCATCGTTGCATTTCACGTCCCATAGAGCCAGAAGGCCACGATAGACCTCAACAAAGTCTAAAATAAATTGCTTATCAGCTCTCTTGGCATCCATGGCGAGGCGTGCTCGAACATGTGTTGATACTGACTGACGGGATATTGCGCAATATTGTCAACAACCGGTACAACCTTTTTCCGTTTGCACAATATATTTTCAAGAATTTGAATTTCGCACAATGTATTGAACCCCCTTTCATTTTCGTCTACATAGGATCAGAGTTCGAGCTCGGCTCCCCTCGGGGTAAGACCCCTGCGAGAGTCACCCCTCGCGATAAACTTTCTACTACTACCAGAGGGGTTACCGACGTGTTATAGACGCGTTGATAGTAATCGTGGAAGTGTCTACTAGTAAAACGAGGTTTTGGTTTTTCTTGTTTTCATTTATTTTTTCATTTATTTTTTTATTTATTGGTTTATTTATTTATTTACTTGTTTATTTATTTACTTATTCATTTATTCTGTAAAAGTGTATGCAACAAGCTACTAACACTAGGACAGTGTAATGTGTGAAAATGGTTGCCCCGGTACGGGGCAGCATATAAGAATGCCAATGGATGCAACAAATGGTGTCTCAACCTTTGGAGAGACTTCTCATGCGAGCTCAATGGAAAACAACACTATGTTCGCATTTCAAAATGGTCAAATGTTGCCGCAATATCAAGCTGGGTTCATTCCATTCCAGTCACAATTGAGCATTAACTTGCCACAGCATGTGTAATTCAAAACATGGTGCAAACTCAACAGCATGGTTTAACACAACCAAAAACAGCTCAACCGCCGTAATTACATCATGGACTGCCGGGAATCCGATACCTCCTTGGGAACTGCAAAACATTGACGAGGAGTCGCCAAACGCTACTAATAACTTGGAGCAGCTCGGACAGGGCGCAATTCAACGTTCTTCCAACACCTCAACCAAAAAAAGGTAGATATATCTTAAAGAGAAACAGTGATTCTAGTGAAGTGTTAAGTGATAAAAGACACAAACATTCGAAACCAGAGATAAATCAAATGCTTTATAACGTATCTGTCGAAAACAGATTTGAATCTTTAGATGACGTAGAGGGAAATGATGATAGTGAATTCAAAGCAGTAAAAAAACAATTATTATTCAAAATTATAATAAATGAGAAGATCAATTGCTGAACTATAAACTGCTTAAAGAGGACATTGTGAAAAATGAA
Source organism: Gryllus bimaculatus (assembly GCA_017312745.1). NCBI lineage: Eukaryota > Metazoa > Arthropoda > Insecta > Orthoptera > Gryllidae > Gryllus > Gryllus bimaculatus. The sequence continues at coordinate 8,894 of BOPP01000071.1, read as the reverse complement.
ATTGAAAATCAAATAAAGTCAAATGCAGTAACAATAAATTTAAGGTGCAATTCAGTAATATTGAAGACTTCAGGAAATTTCGAAACTTTTGCGAAAGTAAAGAGATAGAGTTCTACTCCTTTAAAGACCCATCTGTAAGCGCATTCAAAGTTATAATAAAAGATGTACCGGAGTGTCTAGATGTCAATGATATTAAAAAAAGAACTTAATGATAAATTCCCTTATTAAAAGTAGTAAGACTTTATGGTACAAATAGAAAACCCCTGCGGATAGTTGCTGTAGACGTAGAGACAATGTGGCAGGTAGAGCCATTCTAAAACTAAGTAAGTTAGGTTATTGTATAGTTGGAATTTTGGTACGAACAAAAAACTAGACTCCCCATCCAATGTAAAAAGTGCCAACGCTTTGGGCATACGTAAGCTAACTGTTTTAACAATCCTAGATGCGTTAAATGCCTTAATGACCACCAATATTCTGAATATACACTCCCTAAACCGGGCGTAAAACCCTCCTGTACTAATTGTAAGCAAAATCACACGGCGAATTATCGTGGTTGCCCTTTCTATAAGGTAGAATTAAAAAAGAAACGTAATAAATCTGCAACTGGGTCGAGATGTCAGATCGAAACTGGACGCAGACCAGGTCAAGGTACTAAATAGTTCGCAAGGTGTACATCAAAAGATAAGTTATGAAAGCAGGCAAGCCAGATGAAGTCAACCTCCAGTCTTTCACAATGTCCAATTCTCTCCTATACCAGAAAGACCATGTAATTGGAGAAGACCGTTAAATAATTCTCAAGAGAACATTACGTGCGCCGCCGTTCACAAATCAATGATTGATATGAATAGATTAATCGAATCAATCACAAGTACTGTTATTACTCAAATAACGAATTTTCTATTTCCATACATACAAAATATGATTCATGTCGCAGTACGAAAATGAAGCGCAACAAACTCACGGATTTAAAATTATTAAACTGGAACACAAATGGTTTAAGTAAACATGATAATATATTTAGAAACTTTTTGTTCTACCACAAAATACAAATAGCTTACGTTAAAGAAACGCATTTCCACCCAACCTATAAATTTAAGATACCTGGTTTTAATATATATATATATATATATATATATATATATATATATATATATATATATATATATAGAAATGATAGACCTTCTTAAAAAAAATTGCGGGTGGTGTCGCGATAATAATCCGTAAAGAGCTTAGTGACACTCGAACTGAGTGACTCCACTTCTGACTGCCTGGAGACGGTAGCAATAAATCTAAGGAGAACCGATTTAAAAATAATAATAATAATAATAATAATAATAAAAATAATAATAAAAATAATAACCGCCTTCAAACCACCTAAAAAGACATTCCCAGTAAAGGCCTTGGATACAATGTTTAACTCCAATAATATTGTGTACAATAATAATAAGAAAACCAATTTCATAGGCGACTTAAATAGTACAAATCAGGTATGGAACTGCAGAATTACAACAGATGCAGGTCGTAAACTTTTACAGTTCGCCCAGAATCACAATATATTAATCCATGCCCCCCACTACATCGATATCCATTTAATAATGAAGACGCCCCGGACACTCTTGACATATGTGTAACCACAAATATAAATTGTCCCTTTTTTCACTCAGTAATACCTGATTTTGATTCGGATCATAACCCAATAATAATCTCATTTCAGAATACTGCCCAAGTTAACAATTTAAGAAAACTAATAAATGGTAAAGAAAACTGGTATCTCTTTAGGCTAAAAATAGCCACACAATTTTCGTTTCCAAAAGATCTCCAAAACGAAAATGATATTGGCCTACAAATCAATAATCTAATAGAAGCAATAAGTATCGCGATTAAAAAAACATGTCAACTAGTACAAGGTAACAAACATTCATCTTACTGACTACCGAAACACATCGTGGACTTGATAAATGGTAAACACAGGATTAGAAGACTCTGGTAGTTGAATAGCAGGCCACACTTAAAAATAAATGAAACTCCTTGTGCAAAAAAGTAATATTTCTAATCAACGAACACAGATATAGTTTATTTAAGCAATTTTTAGAGCAAATTACCCCCGGCTCACCTTTTCTGTGGACTACTATCAAAAAGGTTACGAGAGAACAATCTAGAATACCACCATGAAAATCGGGCACTAGTATTCTCTATACAGATGAAAAAGCGGAGGCGGTTTTTGTTCACTTTTCAAATACTTTTAAACCCAATCCAATAGTAAACCATGAGTTCAATGATGAAATTTTAAACAGTGTGAATCAACCTATACACTCCCCAGATGTAAGAACAAAATTAATATTCCCCGCAGAACTTAAATATACAATAAACAGACATAAACACAGAAAAGCAGCTGGGAATGACCTAATAACTTGTCAAATATTAAAAGAATTACCAAACTCCACAATTGCAGCAATAACAGCTATATTAAATGCAGCTTTGAGACTAAGTTATTACCCAAGAAATTGGAAAAACGCAAAAAATATTCCAATAAACAAACCAAATAAATATCCACAACTATTAGACAACTTCAGCCCAATTAGCATATTACCTTCATTAGTGAAAGTGTTTGATAGACTGATTTTAGCCCGGCTAAATAAATTCTTATACGCTACGAACGCCTGTTGCCCAATTCGGATTTAGAGCAAATCACGCAACTTAACACCAAATTTTAAGAGTTATAGATTTGATTGCAAAGGGTTTTCACGACTAAACGTACACGGCAGCTCTGTTTTTAGACATTACTAAAGCGTTCGACCGTGTCTGCCACACAGGACTGAAATACAAATTTCGCCATCTAGACATCCCTAAATACCCCATCCCCACTCGCACCGACTTTATTCAAAATTTACCTTGCCGGTTTCCGGAATTAATGGACACCGAAATAGCCTTGTTCGCAGATGACACTGCCACAACATGAAGAACTGGTCCTCTCACAAAATGAAGAACTGGTTATTGCCCTGGAAAATCTACAAAATGATTTAAATACCTTAATTAAATGGTCTGATAAATGGAGAATCCAGATAAATCCAAACAAATAACAAGCTAAAATTTTCTTGCTTAAAAATTCATAACCCTTGCAGTTTTAACAATCAGTAACAATCCAATTCTCTGGCTAAACAATAACCAACCAATTAAATACCTAGGAGTTAAATTAGGTAGAAGATTATCAGGAAAAAACCATATAGTTGATATTGCTAACAAAACCTATGCAAAAATAGACAAACATTACCCATTAATAAATAAAAACTCTCCATTAAGAATAGAAAACGGAGTAACAATTTATTAATCTATTATCGCTCGTCGTTCACCTATGCTTGCTCAGTATGGGGAGGCATTGCAAACACGCATATTACTAAGTTGGAAATAATTCAAAGCACATTTCTAAGACTGATTACCAAATCTCCTTGGTTTATTCCTGATGCACAAATCCAAAGAGAATTAAACATTAGTCGCATTAAAGTGTACATAATAAACTACCGAAATTTCTTTATTTAAGACTTGAAGCTTGTCCTAGCAAAAGAACTTTCATCCTTGGCCATACAGCTTATGCACCATACAGGATATTGTCACGCTTTCCAAAAGATCGCTTAAAACCACCATAAATTGCTGGTACTAGTGTTATAAACAATATACGGGACTGTAATAACGGTATATATGTTATTTACAAGTGTGGTATTTTTACTCAATGCATATTTTGGTATAAATTGTATATCTTTGTATAGTTTGTGTATGTTTGTAAATTGTTTAATTAGTAGGTATATTTTTGAATATTTTTGTATTAAAGATAAACAGAATCTGTATATTGATTGAAAAATAAGCTCAAGTAAGTATTCTTGTGCCCTGATGGAAATGGACTGTTAAGTCCTCATGTAATGTATGTATCGTAAATAATAACTTCCGAAAGGCCGAACAGGCAAGAAAAAAATTTTAAAAAACATACAATCAACTATATTGCACAAACCCAAGTATTGCGCAATATTGAGTGTCTATGGACTCCTTTAATATTAGTACGAAAAATACCACTGGAAACATTCCTGATAATGTCTAAAATTACGACCGCAATAGACATGGAAGAACGAACGAACCAAGAACGTAAGGAGTTTGAAAAAATGTATGAACTGAGAGTTTTCTAATATGAATTTTCAAAATATTTATTCATGTAATGGATTGGATTAAATTATCAGTTTTGTGGGGGTGTCATCTTCACTTTTATTGATACGAATACGAATAATCGTTCAGGAATGCGTTCGTAAATTACGAGCTAGTGCATGTTATTTATACTAATTATAGAAATTTATAGAAAATTTAGATCCATCGCTCTCTCTTGAGTCGATTCCAATGCATAATATATACCTTTCATAGCCGCAGATTATTTTGCCATATTTCGCTATCTCGAAAACAGTTTCCGACAACTGTTATACGCCATTGCATTGATGTTGCGTTCCCAGTAGTGCTCGGGTTTCCAATGAATCGACTGATTAATGCGTTTCTGGTGGATGTAAACCCACGTGATTTGTCTGCGCCACTCGTCAACCCTGCGCAACCGAAGTTCTAGTTCCGCTGCGGTAGTTTGTTCTTTTGTGATGAAACAGTGATGAGATTTTTAATTTTTCGACTGCATATTTCGGAAGTCAAATCGCGAATATTGCAGATTTACGAAACTGGGATGTTTAAATATAAACATTTATTTTTATTTTAATATTATTTTAGTCTGCCAGCTGTGGCCACAAACGAAATGACTTTGTACTTCTTATTAATATATTAATAATTATATTTACAGAACTTTTTTCTCCTTGTCGTGTGTGTCATTCCACGTCAAATCGCACACCCACAAATTTTTTTAGCGACTAAAACTTGTTTTATAAGCTTTAAGGTTGAAAATAGGTGGCACTTATTATTTTTTTCTAATCCCACCCCATACAGAAATATTACCGTTTACTTTTTACGAAGAATCTTGTGCGTGTTGATGGTTCAAGTTTTTGCGCAAATATCGTTTTGTTTAGAAAAATAAAATTACACTTAAATTTAACTTAAATATACTTTAAAGTGATATAAACAGACTATTCGTAAACATATTATTTAAATATTTAAAATGTATTTTAATTTTTAAAATGCAAATCTTTACTCTAGATCAGCACATACATTAATTGTAAAAAGTACTACTGTATTTATACACTAATTTTGTATAGATCTTCCAAATTTCAGAGAGAAACTCACATAAATCACATTTAAAAATTGTTACCAACACACGTAGGCAGCCCGTTCTACGCCGGACTCGGAGCGTCAATAACACGACGCATCGTGCCACGAAACATAATACAACCATGACAAATATGCCAGGTTTTGAATCTCAGAAACACGCATACGGTCGCAAATGGAAGCCATCAGACGAAATGAGACTATTAAGGTAATTTATAAACAACTGACACTGCTAGGTTCTGCCTGAAACAGAGCAGCCTTCTTTCTCAGATATACTGAATTACTTGTGTAAACAGAGGAATCTACAAACCTTGGTCTGTGACTTACAATTATATAAATACTATTGTAATTTTCTTAATATGAAAATCTATAATTACAGAAGTGTATGTTTAGGTCAGGTTTACAACCAGCATTGTTAAGAATTTGAAAATTGACTGTTTGCTGTAAAAAATATATTATTGGAAAACCTAGTTTTCAAAATTCCTTCTCGTGACGAGTCCAGTGAAGGTTTTGCAAGAAAGTGAAAATCGTCCATACTTATTAATGTCGCAAGTATGTTGGGCAATGACAATGATGGATGCACGTGCACTGTTCTGTGAATTCTAACGTATCGCCTGACACGAGTAATAAAGAAACTGACCGAGTAAGTTCGTCTGTGTTTCCTCTGATGTCTTCACTCATCGTTTACCGCCTTCTCTATTTTTTATGAAACAAAAATATAATTTGACTCTGGGGATTTTTATTGCGATTTTTTTTAGAAAATGATTCGTTCTTACTTGAATATGTAATTCAGAGGTTGCTGTGACTTAATGTTTTGGCTACTATACACCATTTTGTGCTATACATTAGAGAAAGAAAAGAATTTAAAAACAAAACCAAAATTTTCTGCATGCCTGAATTATGACACGAATTCAATTCATTATCGCGAGTGTAAACTCACAATACTTTTCAAGTACGTTTGTTACTGTTACAAAAGACATATTTTTCGGATGGGGCCAGTGCCTAGTATTACAAAACAATGCAATTTATGATTTCAAAAATATGTCTTCAGTATGAGTGCTAAATAGTATTTCTTCGCTTCGCAACGTTTATAGTAAGGGTCCTTACGAAGTAGTGAGGGGGGGGGGACTATGATTTTCTTAATAAAAGCTAGCCTTCAATTCTGACAGGAACCTAGTAATTTACTTGGACGTCATGGATACTCACAGCGAACACAGACACAGAGCTTTCATATAACAAATATTTATTTACAAAGAAACACAGCAAATATTTACAATGAATTTCCCTTAGCTCTGATAGACCTGCTATCCCCTGATGGCGGGAGCAATCCCAACCCGATTGATGATCGGTTTCAATTGTGGCACTCGCCACTCCTACTTCTGAAGCGCGCACAAAGCCAAGCTTCCGTGACCGGATGTCACACTGGAACACAAAGTCCGTTCTGGCGTACCAACTGATGGTTTGCCTTGATCGCAAGAGCGATCTTACCAGATTGACAATCGGCCTTGGAGCACGCACACAACATCGTTCCCACGTGACCGCGGTCACCCAAGGACAGAAAGTCATCCACAGGCTCATCAACACGTGACCTCGCGAGTCCTGCTCGCCGCTGCACCGTCGTAGCGCCAAGATTTTGTGGAACTGTACGAGGTTCTCCCACTTTCTCCAGAACCCACCCACTAGACCCAATGCTTTGCAGCGCAGTTCAGTGTGGCCGCAGAGTGCAATGCCGCCACACTTCCCTGCTGTGTAGCCATTCCTATCCTTTCGGACATCTATGGCTGATCTGTAAATGAGAGAAAAAGAACGAAATCAGGAAAGACAATAGCCGTTCGGCGCGCTTTTGGCGTTGTTTACCGCAATTTTCATGCAAGTATTGGCGTCTCACCTATTGTAGCATATCTCTCGGGCGCTTGTACGGGGCCATGGGATCCGGCTCGTACAAAGATAAATTTATTATAATGTCATTATTTGACGCGTTCATTTTTGAAAAGAAATTTCTAGCTAACTTTTTAAAGTGCTCTTCAAGGAGCAGTAGATTTAATGTAGAGTGTAATTCTGAAGCTCTAATATACATTGGCGCGCACAATATTCTACGAAGGCACGCATTTTGAACTACAAGAAACTTATTTAAGTGTGCGTGCGCCACTATTCCCCAACTTGGGTAGGCGTAGTCCATAATGGGCCTAATCATGGCTTTATAGATAAGCAGAGCATTTGTTGTGAGCAGTTTGCTTCGCTTATGTAATAAGCTTCGCAACATGCCCAGGCGTAACCCACCCACTGGCTCTGTGCACTCCCTTATATACTCGAGACTCACGTGACCTACTATGTCACGCCGCCTCCGCAGCGCACTGCTTGCCCTGAGGTTTGGGTCTCCATTCCTTAAGACCGAAGGACCCCCAAGCCTCTTGCCCCCCTTTGCCGCGTGCTGTGGCGAGACGATTTCCTGTTACTAATCCCTTACCACGCGTCCCCAAATACCTGTCACGAGATTCGTTTGCGAGTACGTTACACAGGAAGTTATTTAAGTAGGTTGATGATAATGTGAAGAATATTACCGTTACATTTTTAACAACGCTGAATATTTAGAAAGAGGACTATTGCAACAATGATATAATAAAAAGCAGTACAATGAAAATACATAGTTTTATTTCTTTATGAAAAGGTCAATTAACATTATTCTCTGTGAAGTGAAGTAAAAGAAGAATCAATTTAATAAATTGTATCACATAGTCTTATTCCAATGAATATTCCGTTCATTTAATACTAAATTGAATCAGTTTGACTCTTCTTAAATTGAACTTAAGGGGCAATGAAGGTCATGTTTGCATATTTGGAACGCAGTAAGATGTGAAGGGATACATCTATTTATTGCTCTGTGAAGTTATATTGATGGTAATCGTTTACTGCTGATTGGCAAGTGTTTGAGAGGTGACACTCTATCAGACCTGGCAGCAACACAATAAGTATAGATTTCTATTGTATTTAATTTAATCAGATTCATATCCATATCCCAGTTTGTAACTTACCACAGTTATGTAGTACATTTCAGAGATTATAATGGTATTTTTTCAAATTTTTAAACTACCGATTTTGGGGGAAAAATTAAATAGGTCAAAAAAATGATTTACAAAGTTAATCAGCTCAATTAATACATCACATGAGAGAGCATTTTTTGTTCTTTAAAGTCTCAAAATATGAAATTTCTGTTACCATTATCACACGAGTTCAAAATGATTAACTTTAGCGATGCGACCATTTTATCTAAAATTTTGAAAATTAATGTAATCTCGAAAAACAATATTTGGGAATAAATGAAAAACACATGTTTCATATTTTTGCTAATAGTCCTCACAGAAAAAGGTTTAAAAATCTGGGATATCTGGGCCCACTCTGTCGCTGGTCGTCCACTCTGTCGCTGGTCGTCGTAGCAGTCGGACATGTTTTAGCGGAGATCCTCGCGAGACAATGGGTTGCTACCTGCAGGAGTATCGGGCTCGCATTGAGGCGTGGGCTGCGTGCTTTTTCTCGTGCGGAGCGCCAGCCTCCTCGGCATCGTTGAACGAGAACGGGGCAGCGGCTGGGGCAGCGGCTGGAGCAGCAGCGTTGTGTGCGACCACGATTGCAGTACTTTTATTAATTGGAGGCGT
>BOPP01000070.1:6263625-6330767 GCA_017312745.1 Gryllus bimaculatus | reverse complement strand
AGCTACAGCAGTAGAAGGCGTTTCAGATTAGACAGTTTGTACAATTGAAACGCTTCATGGAAAGTCCCCGAATTCTGTAAAGTGCGAAAGCGGCCTCCCAAATGCGTGAAATCTTACTTTCCTGTGTTGAATAACAGAAGTTGCGCCATCCAAGCATCATGGTGGAATTTAAACTGCGTATCATATCTATTACTGTGGAATTAACAGAAAATATAGAAACTATTCAATGAATACCCTTCCAACATTTGAATTCACTGCTGAATTTTTATTTAAACCGAAATCACATTAATTATTTTGTGGGCTTAATGACTTACCGAAACTTACATGAGTGAAGCTGTTCAGTGACATTACTACGCGAATTTAAAGGTCTCGGGTAATACCCTAGCAATTGTTCACCAATGACCCGTCTTTCCCTCCTTGAAAAGGAGAACATTAAAAAAAGATAAATTTAAATTGCTTGGTTTACAAAAAAAGTAAATAAGATCAGCGGTACTACAGAAACTAAGACGCGAAAACTGTTCTCTCCATTCGCTCGTAAATTACAGTAATTACAAAACCAAAATCTGTAAATTGGCCTTTTCGTGTCACCCTGTTTGGCAACGGAACACTCGCGTGGTATCAAACATTTGAAGTGCTGTGCGCCGCGGTGAGTGAATGGCCGGTCCGCATGCGCAGTGGTGGACGCGACGGCCAAACTGCCGGAGCCGCTGCTGGGCGGGCTGAGCCTCCACCTGGGCGACTACGACCAGTGCCTGCGCGCGCGCTCAGAGGCGTTTGCGGGCCGCTACTGCCTGGTGGCGGCCATGGGCCAGCGCGTTGCCACGTGCGTGCCTTCCACGTGCTCGTGGCGCTCGCTCGACGTGCTCCTCGCCAACAGCAGCGCCGGGGTGGTGCGTGTGCCCTCGCACACGTGCCAGTCGGCGGATGACCCCTTCGTCTTCCACCCCGCCACTGCCGCGCTCGGGTGAGCTGCTCTGCGCCAATTGACGCTTTGAAGAAACACTGTATGGTTTTGTGTAATTGTTCTTTGAGATAATTCCAGCAATCTCGCATCTCTTCTAACGAAAGAAAGGCAAATACAAAGTGGTGTGGAAGTTCGCTTTCACGATAATTTACAATTCCGAACCGATTCATAAAGGTCTTTGGAACGAGCTTAGTTCAAGGAGTAGAAATGCAGAGATATTTCGAAGGTTATTTTTAATTTTCGTTTATCGTCGGTATACATCAATAAATACTTCTTTAAGTTGGCATCTTGCATACAGACATTCTGTTTATTTCGTAGTTTGCTTTTTTGGATTTGGGTAAATTTGAACAGATGGAACACACGGAGCTCTTACTTTTTAATAGATAAAGGGCACTTCGCTAAAAATTTCGTAGTCGTTCAGACGTTGCGTAAGTACTTCAAATTCAAAACGAGCGTCAGGCTTTTCGGAAAGATGTGCATGAGCCATGTGCCGTGTGCCGTGTGATGGCAGGGTGGTGGTGCTGCTGGCCCTGCTGAACGCGCTGGTCTGGTTCCTGCTAACCTACGAGGACGTGCGTCTCAAGCTGCCCGCCCGCTGGCGGCCCTCGCAGAAGACGGCCAAGGCTCTGTCGCCCGTCACCGCCTGGAGGAAGATCAGCGGGGCGCCCGACCCGGACAAGCCGCGGGCCGCCCACGCACGCACCCCCTCTCCAGGGGCGGGGTGCGCTGGTGGCGCGCAGGCGGCGGCAGAGGCGGGCGGCGCAGGCGAGGTACGGACGCGATTCATTTTACCAGTGCTTTCAAAGTCGGTTAAATTATTGGTATTCGTATTTTTTATAAGGACTGCTTACTCAACGGATTAAATATTATTCATACAAATTAGAATTAAAAAATTGGCTCACCAATGTAGATTATAACGGTAATGAACTTGGAATTTGGAATAAGGTTCGGGTGTGCACTTCTCATCAGTCCTTCAAGCTGAATATCCTATTTAGTAATGGTGTGTCGGGTGTGCAATGCCTGCAGGCGAGGGATCCCGGCGACTGGAGCTGGGCGCTGCCGCGCATGTCTGCGGCCAGCGGCCTGCGCACCATCTCCATGGTGTGGGTGGTGATGGGCCACCGGGACGCGCTGATGCCGCAGCTGCCGGTGCTGGACAAGCGCGCGCTGCCGGAGCGCATGAAGCAGTGGGCTCACGTGTACGTGCCCGCCGGGCTGTTCGCCGTCGACACCTTCCTCTTCGTGGCCGGGTGCGTGCTGGCCTACTCGTTCGCCTGCAGCCGCCGCCGCCACCCGCGCTCCCTCCGCCAGCTGCGCTCCTGGCTGCCCGCCTTCTACCTGCACAGATACATCCGGTACGCCACACATGCGAAATAATCGCATTTACAATATGTTACTTAAAACTACGCGCGTTGCAGGGAACGATGGACGAATATTCCTTGGGCGGTAAAGTAGACAACACGAGCATTCTGTATTCAGACGAATCTCTATTAAATTGCTTCCGAGTATTATCCTTGTTCTTCCCCGACGTCGCATCTAGGACAAAATTGTTTGTGAAATGACTTTAACACTAAACTGGTGGACTAATTTAGCGAAACCTCTAATCCAATTAGTTTAAAATCAACTTTGTGTTGTCTGCAAAAACAGTTCTTCAGTTTTGATAAAAATGTTGTGGACAGTATAATCAGATTGAAAAATTTTAAATGTGCAAATGGATTATAACGGTGAACAATTTCATATAAAGTGCTTTAGGGCATGTTTCTTGAACATTTGTGTGCCACATTTCACGTGCCCCAAGGCTTTTCAGTAAAGTTGTAGTTTAATAGTTGAAATGAGTTTGAATCCTGGCGGTTTGACGTCGTGCAAAGTTGTTAACAGATACTTAACTCGGGAATAAATTGTTGGTTATTTCTGAAATGTGTATTTGGTACACGGAAAAGTACCTTCTGAAAAAGCTTTCCGGCCTAAAAAAAAGAAGTTTCATGATTCATGTAAATGTTAATTTGATAGATCTAATCATAGACGAATGTATCTACTTTAGCGAAGAATTGTTAAATCGCATTTTTACCTTTTTGTAAAACTTGTTTCAATATTAAACTAATGAAAAACAAAAAGCTCGTAATTACGTTTAATATAATTTAATATATTTAATTTAAATTGACGTTTCATAGCTGTTTACTTGGTAATATATTTTTTAATAGCATCAGTTTTTTCTACGCACTTTTACTGAAACATTTTTAATGAAATATATAGAACGTATTTAAAAAATTCAAATTTTGCAACTGCAAGGAAAGTGGATTTCTTTCTAAAGTATTGCCCAAAAGTCATAAGTTACGACAACGTTATTAGGTATTATTGTGAGTTATATTTAAGAAACTCTGCGCTAGAAAAGATTAGTTTTCTGCTTTGAACAATGTAGTTTCTATCGCCATTTAAAATTTAAGAACGTCAATCAGCAACCCTTAACTATAGGGACACAATCTCTAATAACGTCTGACCACGGTCAGCTTTTATTCCAATGTTTGTAATTTTTTTCTAGCCTATAAAACCTTTTAAAATCTCTCGGTTCCCAAACAATGTTCGGTCAGTTTTCCGGGCTACGAATAGCATGACTACACATAACCATCTACATCAGATACAGGATATCTAAAATTGTTTTCAAAACAAACATTCGCAGGTCACATTGAACTGCAACAAAGGTTTTTGAAATATTATATTTAGTATTGAGAAATTTTAGAAATATTTTCTCGAAATCAATAGTGTACATTGCAATGCTTCAACGGGGAGAAGCAAGGCAATGAAACTTTACACTGGCACCTCGATCTCCTTCCCCTTAGTGTAATAAAATAAACGAACATGCCAGGGAGACCGTAGGTCTATAATATACTGCATGCAAATTCGCAATGGTAGCACTTGACACTTCTCCAGAATTAGACCACTTATCATAGAATGACTGAAATATTTGTTTATATTTAGCATCATGACACTAGCAAAACTATCGTATAAACTATATAAAATTGAAACTTCCTAGACACAAATATGATAAACAAATGTGGAAAAAATTATTCATTTATCGCATTTTCGTAAAAGGTCCTCCAGAAAATGTAATATTATCTTGGTTATTATTTACTTGTCCCTTAATTTCGAAGTTGCTAGTAATTTTTTTAGTATTACTGCTGACCTGCAACTAAGACTAAAAGTTTTTATGGCCTATAAAGAACCCACATCTGTATCTGTTACAGGTTAACGCCTCTTATGGCATTTGCAATAGTGCTATACGCCGGTGGGCTTGCCTATTTTGGAGAAGGCCCTCTATGGGAACAGCTTTCGGCTTTTGATGTGCAGTCCTGTAGAACGAACTGGTGGCCAAACTTCCTTTACATCCACAATTACTACAACAATCGGAACATGGTGAGAACCAAGATATATTGTATGTAATGCAAAGTTTATATAATGTGATTTCTGAATTTGTCACCTCCTAAATAAATTTGCCGATGATCTCCGATTTATTCGCCTTCATCATGGCTACAATATTTGTAAAGGGACTATGACCGGAATATGATGTATATCAAAGAACTTGCTGAACCATTAGGCAAAACTTTAGAAAATAACATCAAAATTGCTTTCAAAATCCATATTAACCTGGGAACAAAAGTTCTAGAAAATAATTTCACAAAATAAAATGACAAAAACAATATGTATGCCTTACAGAAACTTCATAAGTTGAAAACTGATTACAAATTGGATAAAACCTGAGTTTATATAAACATTTAATGAAGAGAATCGCTAAAAATGCATACATTGTAAATTTAATAATGGATCGTGCACCCACACACGTTGTACGGAAGGACCTCGCGGTGATTATGATTGTTATTCACAATTGGTTTCTTGTTAGGTTATATACATTATAAATCACGGGTTAGATTTTTAGATTTTAATTATTTTAACATTCTTACTTTTCTTCATTTATTGAATTTGATTCCTGCTTATTTTCTCAAATTTACTACGGAGTTGGAAAACATTATAGTAATATTTAAATGGAATATTTTGTTCAGGTTTGATATCTTCACTTACTTGCCGTAACAAAGCATGAAATCAGTAATGGTACACATTTGCTGAATGTTTGACATAGGTTGAGCCTAATTAATCATAACGTGGCAGGTTGCCCCAAGGGGCTATAGTGTAGCTTGCTTATTTTATAAACTTGCAGACAAACGTTACAATTAGTGAAGATGATGTAAATGGTATCTTGACATTCTCTCTGCAAAAATGTTAATTTATTGTTGTAAACCTAGTTAAAGCAGAATTAATGGCCAAAACATCACTTTTTTAAGCTTTTTTATTCTAAATACGAAACGCATGCGACTTATTTCAAAGGGCAAGAATCCCTTAATATAAGTTAAGATTTTTAATTTCAGTAAATTAGACTTGCCGTCCCTTCCCGCAGTGCGTCGCCCATTCCTGGTACCTGGCGGTCGACATGCAGCTCTTCCTAATCGCGCCTCTGCTCTTGTTCCCATTGGTCGACCACTGGCACTCGAGAAGATTCAACTACGGACGTTGGGTGTTCGCCTTCTTCTTAATTTTGTCGATAGTAATTCCCTTCGTTTTAGTCCTGCTCTTCAATCTCACGCCCGCACCTAATCCGCTTGGCGAGTAAGTATTGTAAATGACAGATTTCTTTTAAAAGTTTACTAAATTCAGTAGTAAAATAAATTGAAATTCTAAAGAAAGTATTTTCACAATAGAATTAATCCTGATAATGAGTTACTACACACTCTTGCACAGGTCTGTTATCCCAATTGTGTGGTACTTAAAGTTCTCCAAATATTATGAGAGAATTAATTTCAGCTTATGGAATGTTTTTATTCATTTAAGACAACTCTTTTTTTTTATTCCTGCCAACTATATTTAATTACCGAGATAGTAACCAACCATACAGATGTACTTCATTGTTCTTGTGTTCAACAAAATTGTGTTGAAAACAACGTAAATTCTAAATTCCTTAACGGAATTAAAAATATATTAAAGTTTTGCAACGAATGAAAGTATTGAAGACAAAATGTTAAGGTATATTCTAAAAATTTTAGCGCTCGATTTAACTATATATCATAAAACGGCAGTAAAATATTCTACATTAGATATATTGGTAGAATCTAAAAATAACACTGACCAAAGCCGATGCACGATACACTTGAGAAATTCTTCACATTATAATATTCAGGCCCAAAGTTTTTTTTTGTTTTTCTGATAATTTATATAATTTACGATACTTCGTATGGGCCAGATCAAATATTCTTAATACAAAAAACTGCCCTAAATTCTACTACATAAAGTACAATTAATAGAAACTGCGTGAATAGGTTTAAAATATTATAGTTTTTAGGAAGTTTATATTTTTTCTAATTACGGAATTTCACCAAAACAAGACTGCCATACCCTTTTCCTTCAGACGAGGAAATAATGAAATTCAAGAAATTATGCGTAATAAAGAGATGCTCGAAACGTGTCACAGAAATGTACATTACACTTTAATGTTCATTAAACAGTAAATATTTTCAAACATTCGTGCTACTCACCAAAAAAGGTACGGCGTTGTGTTGCTTCCTAACGTTCAGTTGCCAATGCCGGTTTTTACCTTCAGAACTTGGCATGGTGGAAACACATGGTTGGTTCTATCGCATCCTATCTGACTTTTGCCAAGGAGCTTCTTGCACCAACTTCCTTCGCAGTATTAGTGACAATTTTAAATGCAACCGGATACCAAAATGTTAACCTTTTTAAGATCTTAGAATATGAAATTTTAAAAATATTTTATTTCAATTACTTTTTTTCCTTCAACTCTCTTCATACCACTTTCAAATAATTTCATAACGCTGTCTACATTCAAAATGGCTGCGAGCCTTTGGTCTGGCTCTTCGGTCTTGAATCACGTGGTTCGTCCCTCAAACTGGTGCTTCGCAGAACGAGCAAAATCGGTGCACGGGAGCCACCCATCTTTCCACCATGGAACTTGGATCGATAAGGCACGGCCTTTGTTTTGACTTTTGCTTTGTGGTGCCGGCAGCCAGCTGAAGAACCTGCAGCACGCAGAGCTGGTGTACATCCCCGCGCACGCGCGCGCGGCGCCGTGGGTGGTGGGCATGGGCGTGGGCGCGTGGGCGGCGCGCGTGGTGGGCGGTGGCGAGGCGCTGGGCCGCTGCATGGAGCGCGTGCTGTGGGCGTGGGGCGCGTTGGTGCTGCTGGCTCTGCCGCTGGCGCTGACGGGAGCGCTTCGCGCGGGCGACGAGCCCTCCCGCTGGGGCTCTGCGCTCTTCGTGGCCTGCTCCAAACCCGTGTGGGCGACGGGGCTGGGCGCCGTGTTGATGCTGTGCGCCACGGGCCGCGCGCCGCGCCTCAACGCGCTGCTGTCGTGGGAGCCGCTGGCGGTGCTGGCGCGGCTGTCGTTCGCTGTCTACCTGCTGCACCCCACCGTGCAGGGCGTCACGGGCTGGAGCACGCGCGGCACCACCGTCGCCACGGACGTCACCACCGTAAGTGCTCGTCCCGCCCCAACAGCACCACCGCTCCTCCCAGGGCGTGGTCTTACCGCCACTCCAGCACAAACCATTGACACGGAAGTCACCTCAGAAAGTGGTCGTACCAAGCAACCATACGGACGTCACCTTGTGCTCGTAAAAAACATTCGTTTTTAAAAGTCTACAAACATTCAAACAACTCCATCTTTTTGCGTTAATTATAGTTTATCAAATATTCTGTTCGTAACCCATTTGCCATTTGCCGGCTTTTGTAAAACGCCACTCATTTTTTAGATATGGTTACCTTTGTACTCACTCTTACCATTATCGATAGAAAAATTAAGTTTCAAACTTCCAAATATTTTATTTTGGGATCACAATCTTGGACTTCACAATAATAGGTTTTAGAACTGAAAAAGGAAAGTCATGCTACTCAGGTTAGATTATTCACATTCTTGTGGTGAACGTAGACATCGGTTACTACCCTAAGTCTGAAATGACTAACATTCTATTGAAACGTCTTAAGCTTTTATTTATTTATTTTTTATTAGAGTAGGATATTTTTTCTTAAACCTCCCTTTTGGAACCCTCACATTTCGTAATGCAACTTGTACGTTTAAAAATATCACTGCGTCTTGTAAATTTACTTTTACTGTGCCAATTCTTTATTAACCAACTATGCTGCTTATATTTATACAACTATGTTGCGAAAAATATGCGTGTTTTACACTCATATATAAGGGCATGGTCATTTCTTTCGCTTCATTATAGATTCAAAGCTGCTCAAAAGAAGTTGAACTATCCACTTAACAATGCCAGAAGATATTTGAGAAATAAGCGATTTGGATTCTATTCTTAATGGATAGGCTTAATCGGTTACTTGTGATAAAAGCTGCAATATTTTCACAATGTCGGGTTTAGAAGCCTATTCTTGTATTTGAGGATGAAATTTTAATTTTCCTCAGATTCCGTTGATCGTGGCCGACGTGGTGCTGACGTTCGCCGTGGCGCTGCCGGTGTCCATCCTCGTCGAATCCCCGTTCATCGCCCTGGAGAGTCTGCTGTTGCGGGGAGGCAAGACCGAGCGTCGGGGCTCCCCGCCACCACCCGCTCCCGACTCGCCGGAGATCCAAATCTCCGGGTCCATCGACCCCGAGAGCCCTCCGCAGCCGCTGGTGCAGCGCCGCGGGAGGCGCGCCTCGGACTCGGCTTGTTTAAACGTGTTCGGCTGTTGCAGAGATTGGCTCCAGTCCCTCCGTTCAAAGAGACGAGGGAGAGGGAGCACGAGCAGAAGTGTCAGCAGGAGCAGGAGTGGAAGTAAGTGCGACCCGGCCGAAGCGACACAGTCGCGCCCCTACGAAACATTGCACTCGGAGGAGAGTCGCGGCCAGCTTCCTTCCGCCAGCGTGGCATCGTTGCCCGTCGAACAAATCTTGACCAGCGAGATATCGTTGGCCGACGAACAGCCGAAGCCCAGCGAACTGCCGTTGAGCGGGCCTTCCGCAGTCTTTCCGACCTGCTCGAGTTTTGTAGATTCTAAGAGTTTCTTCGGTTCTGCTGTCTCCTCCTCTAGCGACGAGAGCAGGCAACACCCGTTCGTCAAGGGCGGCTCCTCGGAGACCCTTTGGCGAGCACCGTCTGGCGAGAAGATTCCAATGGAGGACAAGGCTCTCAAAGAGCACACGCCTGTGGCGAGGTCGTCTTCAGACGAGTCGGCGAAGACTCCACCGGTGACCCGGAGGTCACTGGAAAATGTGGAAGAGGAGGTCTCCACGGATAGTGTCTAATGTTGCCTCCACAAACAACGGAGGGGATTTCTCGCTTTGGATATGGTTACTATTAGGAGTTTACTTGAAGGCCTTTGAATTCACTTCCTATCCGAAAACTCAAGGCCTTGCTTAAAATTTTCTAATTTTTGCAATGTTTTGAAGATCAGTTCTAAATTGCGTTTCAGTGAGTTTTTTACTATCATGCTAATTTGTAAATATTGTTAATGTAAAAAACTAATTTATTATACGTGTGAGAACGCGTAGAATGTTTTAATCATCTTTCAAAGATGTCTTTACAGGTCTTTTTGTATATTACAGAAATATGAATACCTGGTGTATTACATATCGAAATATATTGTTTCTAAGCACGTTCAAAGTGTTTGTGTCCTCAAAATTCCAGCCGCAAGATATAGTGGACTAATACCACTATGCAACAAATTTTAGTTAAATTTCTAGTTTCTTTTTAACTTAATTGAAACTAATCCATAGAAAAGTTATACCTCAAAACTTAGCTTTTGTGACAGTCATAATATTTACAAAACTTCAGTTAGCATTTGTCTGAGCGTTTGGTACATTTTCAAGATTTTTCTAAGTCGCTTATTTGAATACAAATTACTGCTTCAAAAAGTCTGATGCCAATTGATTTATCAAAGAAATTTAAAAATTCCGTATTTTCCATCGAAGCTAAATTGCTGTAGTCACGATATCTCAGGATCGTAGGCACGGTGATTAGGCACCTAAAATGCGTAACAATTTCGAAATAACACCCTATTAGACAGGAAAAGTGACGTTTTAGGCATTGTTACAAAATGTTAAACCATGTAAAAGATTAGGCAGAAAGTTTTGACATCTAAAAATGCTCGCAAAGGATTAAATTAGATACTTTATATTATACAGTAAAGTATTTTTAGATTTGAGAGAAACTACAAATTATTTTATTCACTTTCAGAACTAGCAGTACAATGCATAATATTTTTTCCAAAATGTCTACAGTAAGGTTGACTTGTCTGTTTCATTTTGAAAGCTAAAAATGACTTTCCCTGTGACAGATTTATTGGAGCAAACAAAAATTTAGTATCTCATGCTTATTTCTTCCGGGACTTCTTCATTCCCCCCCCCCCAAAAAAAACTGTATCACAAGCCCATTTAACCATTACGCCGTACTTCCGACAGTGTTTGGCCCGACAGTTTTTTCCTCGCAAAGATTACCGCGACGATAAGCTTCAAACTGTCAAAAGCGTAGCTACACCAGGAATGGGTGGAATTGCCAAAGAAATGTGTGCTGATCAGGGACGTGAAACATCTTTACATTAGGGAGTTTGTGGCACCTCCAACGTAGTATTTGCGTTTCGTAAAATTTGGAAAAGTATTTCTGTAAAACAAATTTCAAAAACTAGTAATTATAATATAGTTCTTCAATATGACTTAGTTTTAGGCAGTTTTAAGCAAAATTATATTAAAATATGCATAAACCACCCTTCTAAGACATTGTAATCGCTATTAGATGCTTCTAGTAAATCTATTTTTTCATGATCCGTGAACTTCAATTATTTTTCGCAACATCCTAAAGGAACTAAATATACATTTGTCCTAAAATCCGAGGTCTAGTTATGAATGATGAACATGGTGAACTGGTTCATCAAGATATTGCTACAATGGAGAAGAGATACCAAGGATCCTGCAATGGTGGAAGATTATTGCTGGTTTCTTGTCAGAGTAAACAGGAATACAAGAAAAATGACTAGGAGCAAAGCATTTTTAAGCAATGCAGTTAGAATTACTCTTTTCAAGATGTTTCAATTTTATTGCACGAATATGTGCATGTGAATATGCGAAATTGTGAACATGCACTTCTCAATTTAGAATCAATATTAGTAACTCGATGATACACATTGAATCTTTTTGGAATGACAGTCTGACCAACGGACTTTAACGACATAGTTATAAACGTGATATTTCTCATCAAGAATAATTATGATTTATAATAATAATGATAATAATTAATAATAATAAAAATAATAGTTCTTAAAAGCTCCGAGATGGAATATATGGCGTATCCCCAAGAGCCATGATGATGGAGCTTACTGGTTAGCAGAAGAGGAAGGGAAGTGTTACACAGATATAATAAATTCAGTCAGAAAGATGCAGAATTGGAAAGCGCCAGGTACGGATGGGATTCAGAACTTTTGATGGAATTATTTCCCATGTACTCATGCGGTTCTGGTCAGGTGGTTTCAAGTTGCATTCAATGATCCAACTATCATTCCGGCGTCTTTTACTGAAGGGGTTATATTTGTGATAAGTCTAGCGATCCAAAGACTCCGAATAACTATCAATATATCACATGTCTCTTCACAGTATATAAGATTTTTACATCAGTGCTAGCCAGTGTGTTGTATAAAGCCCAATAATCTTCTGGCACCAGAACAAAAGGTTGCAGAAACGATGCTCAAGGTTGTAAAGAATTATTGATAGTAGACGGTGTTGTAGTCAATCAAAATAAAAAGAAAGACACATATCTGTAGGATGGATTGATTATACCAAGACCTTCGACTCGATACCTCATTCGTGGCTTTTGTATGTTCTTCGCCTCTACAAAGTGAATGCCCAGTATGTGAACTTAATCCAACACTGCATGTCAACTTGGCGTTCAAAGATAAGTCTCATTCGCTTGAGGCAGCTATACCACCAAGGAACTGAGTATCAAACGACGAATTTTTCAGGGAAATAGTTTTAGTCCCTTATTGTTCTCGCTAGCTCTAAACCCTCTCAGCAGAATGTTAAGAGATTCAGGGATGATATATGAAATCACTAAAAGTCCCTATATCTCAAATTGTATGCCAGAGATAAGAACCAGCTTTCCTCGTTGCTTGAACTTGTTAAGTCCTTTAGCGACTCTATTTGTATGGAGTTTGGCATTGATAAATGCGCAGCAGTGCACGTGAAAAGAAGGAAAATCCTTGTTCCTGACAAACCCATCCTGATGTGTGGCTCAAATATCCAAGAACTGGGGCAAAAGGATACCTATAAATATTTAGGCCTGCACCGACTTTGACCACAAGTGAATCAAAGATGAGGTGTGATATTAAAAATAAAGTTGTTCAAAGAGTCTCAGAAATCTGTAAAACTCTTTTAAATGGAAAGAACCTCATATCAGCTATCAACACTTGGGCAGTACTTGTCCAGTGAAGAACACCAAATGAATAGACAACTACAACTTCACTGTAGGAGCTTAATCGAAACGTACGGGCCACTTTTACAAAGTATTGAATGCACCATCCCAACAGTTCAAGGCAAGACTATACTTATCTCGGAACGAAGGAGATAGAGGTATTCTGGATTTTGAGTATTTGTGTGCGAAGCAAATCAACAATCTTCGCAAATACTTCATCCAGAAAATGACGGTCATACATGAAGCAATTTGTGCCACGGACAAGAATTTTACCCCACTGAACCTGAATCAAGCATACTCTAAGAGACCATGTATCACGAAAGAAGGTTGAGTGAGTGGACCCAGAAGCGTTTGCACGGCTAGTATTCTGTTGAGCTCAAAGGAAACGCCGTAAATATGGGATCGTCAGTCTCCTGGCTAACAAAATCTAGCCTCTTTGCTGAGGCAGAAGGGTTCGTCATTTCTATTTACGACGAAGTAACCTCAACTCGCAATTACCAAAGGTATGTAATCGGGGATATGAGTGTAGAGGACCGCTTTCTCCGTAGCAATCAACCCGGCGAAACCCTCCAACACATCATGGGCGGGTGTTCTGCTTTAACGCAAACAGAATACCTGAGCCGGCACAGCGACGTTGCTGCGGTTGTCCATCAGGACCTGGCTGCAAAGTAGAAGATGATACAGATAGAGGTTCCATCGTACAAGTTCAAGCTGGATTCAGTTTTGGAGTCGAAACGGTGGAAGCTCTTTTGGAATGTAGCAGTCACCACTGATTGCAGGGTCGAAGCTAACTGAGCTGACATAATACGGATTGACAAGGATTCACGGAAGGCGATTATAGTCGACATAGCTATCCCTTTAGACCGAAATATAGTCGCCTCTGTTGTCGAGAAGAGGCGAAAATATCAGGCTTGGCTATTGAACTGAGCGGCATGTGGCAGTTAGTATCTGTTAAAGTAGTCCCTGTGGTCATCTCATCAAATGGACGGATCTCTGAAGAACTACTTTCATCGCTGGAAGGCTTGGCCTTAAGAACTGGCACATTCAAACAATGCAAAAGGAATGTTCTCCTGAGTACTGCACGCATCGAGAGGTAGTTTTTATTGATATACCTGACCGCCCGAGTTTGCAAGCGAAGCAGGCACCTTGGATCCACAAAGGTCGCGGTGTCTGCTATAGGCACCTCGACAAGCGAGAAATTTATAATAATAATATTAAATAATAATAATTTATAATAATAATAATAATAATAATAATAATAATAATAATAATAATAAACTGATAAACTCTTGGTAACGAAAACTCACTTATATTAAATTGCAGAACTATGACTCTATAATACAAAACTTCCGGATGGAAAATCTCAAAGAGGTACAGCATTATTGGTTACACAACATAATATCAAACATAACGAAGAACGTGCATTTCGAAATAAAGAAATTCAAGAAATAACAACAGTAGAAGAATGGAAAGAACTAATAATATTAAGTGCTATATATTGTTCTCCCCGATGCAATATAAAATAGACGCGATTTGCAACCTTTTGCAATTGTCTTGGATCTCGACTTAGTATATGTCTTGAGGAGATTGAATGCCAAACATGAACTAAATGGGGATCGAGATGCCGTGAACAGTAGAAAACAGTAATTTTCTTGCAACTAGAAACCTTTTCTACAGAACTGTTCTATTGACCAGTTGGTACAAGCAAAATACCAGAGATAATTGATATAATTGTAACTAAAAGATTCTCACGAGGTTACATGTTTTCTGAAGCATCTCAAGAAATATCAGATCATTCGCCCATCGTAATCACAATAAAAGAATTATTTTGAGTCATGTACCGGTGATCCTTGTAAATGAACATTGATACTGAAATCATAACTTGAACACCGGCATTCGAATGCCCTTAAAAGCAGATGACAGCGAAAAAGCTACTGTAATTGAAAGCATTCAAAAAGGTGACCCGCCACAAGACGAATTGAAATGTACATCAAAACGTGCTATTACTATCCTACGTTAGACATGTCAAGGTAACGCGAAAGGTTACTAGGTCACTAGAGAATGCGGGCATTGCGTCCCGAGCAACTGGCGCGAGACTGAAATGTAAGGGTTGTACAAACCGCTCCGGGATGTCGCTACATCACTGGTTATTTGAAGCATGCCAGTTTTTTCAAGCAGTCAGTTGAGAGTTATTGCTTCAATTTAGCCAAGTTAATTACTATTTCCTCTGTTAAGGCAAATAAATGAGCTATTAAAATGCCATAATACATCAGTCAGGTTTTACATCCTCAATCGAGAGTGAAATTAAAAATTTGGCTCGAAAGTATCTTGATCTCGTAATATATTCACTTAGAGGGCAGATTGCATTCACTTCCTACTTTCATGTTCGAATCATTAACAAAGATTCTTGTCTGTTAAAAGAGCTGCCGTTCCGTACGTGAGAATTGTTAACTTATAGATACTTATTTATAAGATAGAGATAAGAGACATTGCTACATTCACAAATAACTAAATAATTTACAAAATAGAATACAAAACGAAAACATTCGCCTTTCAAATATGTTCTTGTCACTTGGCAAAATGGTTCCACAAGCCTGAATTTGAAAATAAAATAAACATGAAATAGTAATTATTAGTAAAGATAATAACTATCATTTAAATCTTGGATGTTTGCTAGAAGAAATCTGGCAAATCTCTTTTCGTGTGTAGCCTCTATTCCATGCGTATACACCCCTTTCTGAATTTTGCGGGGAAATGAGATGGGTTTCGGAACACGTTCCCACGCTCGCAGGAGCTCCGAGCTTCCGAGGCGGGCAAGTAGCTCCTGCGGGCGCGGTTTAACACGGCTGCCCTACGCAGTACCTTTTAAACCTTCATCTTCAATTATTTTGTTGGCGATCCACTGGAAGCAATCTATAACGGAGTCCTCGAGAAGAGGTACAATCGCCCGCAAGTTTCAAATGCTGCAAATCGGGTTTTACTGACTTTCCATTCTCAAAAATCGAAATTTGATGATATACACTCTAAAGTGCTCTCCGAGACTTCTTGAGTTATCTTTTCGATTCAGGGCAAAGGATAAACATCTAAAAAATTAATTAGCTAATCGCTTGACAATAATCAATTAGCATTTTTTAAACAATTTTAGTTCGTAGTGACTATAAATTGAGCTCGCCAAGATGCATTAATTTCTTCTATAATATCGTAATTAAGGAACATTTTCCGTCATAGCTTATGCTCTAAACCTTGTTTGGCACATAAGCGGAATTTCATGGTGTTAGATTTGTAATTTTGTGCTAAATTAGAAATTATTGAAACTGGTTTTATCTTAGCTGCAGCAAACAGCATAAAGATAGAGAATCTTTGAAACCACGACATATAATTTCCACCTTAGAGTGCCATTCTGTCATTCCGTTAAAACGACTATTAATTATATTAGTACAGAGATCTCGAAGCAAATGTACTTCGATTTTTCTATAATGGTCGATGACATTAGGTCATTACTTCCTGCCTTATAAAATTAAACCTTTTAACAGTGGTAAGCACATTTCTATGGCCACAAGCTCCTTTCAGGAGGACGTTCACGAATTTATTGAAAATATGGATTTTATAAGGTAGGAGGTAATGACCTAATCTCATCGGCCACTATAAAACAATGCAGTATACCAAACAGCATTTTTACATGAATGTTCCAGTATCTGAAGTCTGACTGTTCAATTTTATAAAATACTCGTAGGTAATCTACTTGAGACCGTTGCCATCAAAACAAAACGATACTTCGGATAAATTTTTATCCTAAGTGCTAAATAAGGTTCATATTTTAAAAAATTCAGTACTTCCCCTGCCAATAAATGCTCCAGATTTCCGTGAGTTCACACCCACAAGAACAATTGCTTTCCAATGAACTACAGCAGTGACAAGAATCGAAGCTGAACGCATTGTTCGATGTTATTCGATATAATCTCATAGAAATGACGATCTTATAGAAAATATTATCTCACATCTGCGAATCGACTTGCAGCGATTAAGCGGGAGCCCCATCAGGCGATGACTCTTTCTTTCCTTAAACTTGAGACAAATAACCATGTATCCACGTCTGTTAATACAGAGATTTAAACTCTGATATACAAAATATTTTGTAATAGTGGTCTTAAGTGCAAATATAATTTCGACTTTCGTTGGGGGACAAAATCAAATGGAAATAATTTAGCCTTTCTTCAAAGTGCACTTTGCGAAGGTTTTTTGAGCTTTCGTTTTGCTAGTAGTGGTAAGAGTAGAGCCGGGGGTATGAATTACTATTTTGTAAGAATAAAATCGTTGCTTCGTTTACTGATGCAAATAAATTTTCTATAATTCTGGAGGGAAAACGTTTAGTTTTGAAATGTTGATAATTTCGCTTTGTTGGAACTTTTATTAATTATTCAACTATTTATGGTTAAAAGTTAGGAAAGAGTTCGAAAAAACCTGCGCAGTTTATAAATGTCTCTCATACGTCACTTACAGTTTTTACTATTCTTTGACAAAATAAAATCATAGTGTGAAATTACATTTCATATGAACAATGGCGAGTTCTTTTTTCTCGGAAAAGCGACCGTGGATTTTGCGACGAACTCGCTTTGACTGAGATTGCGATGTCACGTTTTACTGATTGTTCCAACACTACACGCTATTTATAGATTATAATTATATTTAATAGCATTTTATGTTTGCTTTACATTTTTCACGAAACATACTTTTCCTGTCACCAGTCTTCTTCAAAGTTGGAGGGTGGGTGAAAATGATATTTTTTAAAGATATTTTAGGAATAACCATCTAAATTATCAGAAGTATCAGAGCTAGATTTACCGCTTTGGATGTTATTCTTAGACAAGACTGAACATTGATAAGTATTCAATATGTTCGCATCGTGCAATGATACAAACACTCGCGCAGTCCGAGGTCGCTACAAAATGTAACACAATCTTTCTTTTATGTGGTTTGAACATTTAACAACCAATGCCAAACGTTTAACCATACAAAAGAGTTTTTTTTATATTAGAGTACTTATAAAGATAATTATCAGAATTTTCCCAGTTGTTCCAACATGCATGTGGTCAAAATCTAGTGTTTTACGTTTTACGGAATTTGGCATTTCTGTAATTTGATGATTTTGGAATGTTTTATTCACCCCCAAATACCGAGTGGGGATCGGACTGCTGCTACTATATATCATAACAAAATACAAACACAGAATATTTGTTTTAAACGTTTTAGACTTCAATAGAAATTCAATAGTAATATTTTTTCCAACAATGACAGTAAAACATAAAATTTACCACTCTATTAAATAATGTGTTCCACGGCATGAGTTAAATTTAAAGGACAGGTGTGCAACTTAAAGATTTGGATTAAACTTCATCGATTCCATTAAAATGGCATTTTACAATATTGACGATGAGCATCATATTGAAACTTATTTCCGTCAACACTGCAAGATCATAACTTCTCTGCGCGACAGGTGAAACATCAAGTCAGAGCGGGTTCATAGAACAAAGGAGGAGGTACGCACTTGTAACGCCCCCGTCCCCTCCTGGCTTCAACGCGTCGACGCAGGGCGTTCCCAATCAATCGCAAAACGTGGTAGACGCACCAAAATTAAAACATGAAAATATTTCTGAAGCCTATACACGTACATCAATAGAGAGAAACACGACAATAAATTACTTTCAATTTCAGGTTGAAAAATTCGTTCATTTGAAATGTCAAAACGTAAAAGTATCATTGATCCGCACAAAAATAACTTTTATTCGGAATTTGCTGAGAATGGCATTCGAAGAATTCCATCGCAATAAAATAACCATTTTTAAAATAACATTTTTAACACATTATAATAATTGTGAATTCATGAAGAAATTATACACATAAATAATATTATTAAATGTATTAGTACATAATATTTCATTTGTTATTATTATTATTATTATTATTATTATTATTATTATTATTATTATTATTATTTATTATCTTTATTTTAAACGAAGTATTGCACAAAAAATTTACAAAAATCTCAATTCTTTTCCACGATTTCCGTATTTTTATCTAAATAATTAGTAGAGTTAATATGGCACTTACTGGCACAACGGAAACCGAAAAAGTGGTGTTTTTTTTTTTGTCCGCAATTCGTCTGTTAACAGCATTAGCGCGTAAACCATACTTGGGATTTTTCCCAAAATAGATATTCCGCGGTCAATCTGACCCGACTCGAAGCGCTGCGGTTTTGGAAAAAAATCTTCAAAATTTGGGGGTACTTTACATGAAGTCCCCCGGACAAATGCAAAATTTTCTCAAAAACGGCTCCAAACTTTTTCTTTAAATTACTTGTAAAAATAGATTAAAAACACTTAATAAGGTGGCATAGACTTTCAAGTTTAACTCTGAATTTTCGGAAATTTCAAAATTTTGAACGTTTTTAGGGTCTTTCTAAAACTATAAAATTGAAGGTAGAGATTTTTCCTTCAAATAAAATGTGTTCTCTATAGCGAGTTCTTTCATTAAATTAGGTCATGTACACTCTTGGAAAAAACTTTCGCATCGAAAATGCCTTGGCCCGAGAGGTTGATGGCGCTGTACGTCCCTGCTTGCCGACGGCGCTATCTAACGTTTATTTTCGAAACTACGTTCCGTAGATTGAACTATGAAGATTCAATTTATTTTATTGCAGGGCGTATAAAATACTGTAACGTCCATTGAGAGATCAATAGTACTAGTACAGAGGAAAAAGACTTTCGTGATTCCTGCCAGTGAAACTGAATTGACATTAATTTTGGTAAAGGTAATGTTTCTTTCAAGTTATGTTAATATAAAATGTGTTGTTATAAGAAGAGTGTAGGGAGTGATAAAGAATGGCTCAGTGTCAATGTGTTGTTATAGAACTCGTGAAGAAGCGTGTTCGAGCTGTTCGACTGTTCCCAGACTACGTAGATATTGTAACGTTCCTCCGTGGTGAATTAAAACCAACAGAATATGTAAACAAAAACGTTTATTCGGGAACAAATCATACACTAAATATACTTGGTCTATTTACAAAATTATGTGACACTTATTTATTTTTCTTTTACACACGATTCCGTTCTCTTATATTATATTTAACAGTTCACTCTTACACACTATTTATTTACACAGTTCTCTTCCTTCTACAGTATCAGCCAGTCCAATGCACGTCCATGGCGTCCACTTGCACTTGACCCAAATTCCCTTGCACAGACCCCACAATTCCCCTGCGCAACCACAATCCCTTGCGCAGACCACACTCACTGCGCACACCAGGGTCCACTGCACTTGCTGTTTACCTGCGATCCCACTTCAACAGCTCAGCTTCCACTGCAGACTTCACACTTGCTGACTGCTGTTTCCCACTGCCCCACCACTGCTTACCCGCGATGCACCCTTCACAGCTTCAGCTTCCACTGCAGACTTCAGACTTGCTGACTGCTGTTCAAGCGCTGCACCACTCTTCACCGCAATGTACATTTCACAGCCACAGCTTCCACTTCGGACACCACTGCGACTGACTGCTTCTCTGCACTCACTGACGCCTTACTACCCACTTGACTTTCTACTCACGTCTTCTACTAACTTCTTCTACTAACTGACTCGCGGCCGCCGGCAGCGGCGCCATTTATACCTGCCCGGCGTTGTCTCCAGGCACCGGCACATTCTGGGCGTTCCCACGGGCTCCGCGCTAGTCCGAACCGTCTAGTTCGGGGGGGAGAGGAAGGAGCGCCCGGCAGATGACGCAATCCACGCGCAGCGAATTCGGCAGGTGACGCAATATTCGTAACAATATTTTATCCATTCTACACTGCCATAAATATTCGTCAAATTACAACATCCTACATTTGTCTAGGCAATGTTATTCATAATTTAGGCAAAATTCACGATCACGAATAAGGAATGAAAACAAGCAATTCTAAAAAGTGGTAATAGGAGGTCTGAACGAAATTGAGAACAAAATAATATAATCTTCTATAATCTTATAAATAATAATCTTAAATAGCGAATAAAAACAATGTTAAAATATTGCCTATTATTTTCACTATTACTCGAACAAAACCATGAAGCTGCACTCACAAATGCTTGGAAAGACAATTCGTTTAACAATATCACAAAATTATAGTGATATCTTGACAAGAAAGATCGAAAGATATATATATATATTTATTATATAATATATATATATATAGATTATATATATATATATATTCCGTGCATAGAGTCCCATGTGCTAGTGATATATAATGTGAATAAAGATGATGGAACTGTTGATGTTATAAAATGTTATAAAGCAATTACAATAATTTTTAATGTGACAAGGCTTTGAATTTGCAATGTCTACACTAAAGTAAATAACGTGGTTTTGATGATGAATGTGTTTCATTGGTTCTGATGATGAATATTTCTGAAATCCCTTGCCTTAATATGGGATGTCTTACCTTTGTGTGTATTGAGGTTTCGAAGCTGTAAAGTAAAAAAAAATCAAAATAGTATTTGTCGAAAACGAACTTTAAAGACAAAAATATTCTTAGACTTTGTTATGCTATTGAAGTTCATTACAATATCATACAAACATCCATTTCAGAGGTACATAGAATTCCATTATGTGTATTGACCATTTTTTAGGCACAAAAATATAATACAAATTGTAAATAAAAAATGGCACTAAATAGATTTTTTTTCCATTTCAAAAACTATTTCTACCCAAACTTAACGCAAAATATGACAGCTTCTAGTTAGACACCAGATTGCCAATTATCCATTTTAAAGATGTCTTTTTGCTTGCTACAATATTCTAGTTCATAAGACAGTGGAATAAACTCATTTCTTTTGTTGAGGGAGTTTATCGATTTTCTCTCGTAAGCCTCACAGTACTACCGGCTTGTATATGTCCTTCGCAGTACTTCTGTGTTTTCGACTCCAGGTCAAAAGGAGATAAGGGGCTCTGCAGCGTTGCCACTTGGTAAGAAAAGAAAAATCGCGACTAAACAAATTGAACTACTCCACATTCATTATTCGACATTGCTCACCATAGCCAAGCCACACGAAAGCGAGTTATCACAATAGTAGAAGAGGGTCGCCTCTCTGTTTCAGAAGCGGCGAGTCGGTATGGCTTTGGGGCAAGAACCGCGCAATACTGGCTTAAACGTTATGGAGAAACGGGAAAATCCGGAAGAAAACTAGGTACGGGGCTTTGTCATATTTAAGATACTGCCCAAGATGAAGTTTTGATACAAACAACGGTGGAAAAACCTTTTCAAACTTCTTCACAACTGCGAAGAACCTCCAAATTTTCTGGATTTTCCAGAACCATACGCAACAGACGAAAGTCCAGAAGTGCAGCTCGAAAATCGAAGCTGATAAAAGAATACAAGCTCTAACAGCTGACATTTGCGGAGGAAATTTACATCGAGGCTGAGCTGATGTCATTTTCTCATACGAGAGTATATTCTCCTCCGCAAATGATAGACCCGTTCGCGTTTTCAGACCCCAAGGAAGCCACTATGTTTCTCTGTACGTAAAGCAAGTACCCAGGTCAGGTAGTTTCTCAGTAGCAGCTTGGGGCATCTGGTTGTCAGCTCGTGCGATTGGAATGACCCATAGAATTGAAGGCCACTTATATGCCACGGATAGAAGAATGGACGCTTAAAATAATGGCGCTGGTCTCATTTTCTTTGAAGTCTGAATTTTCGAAAACTGCAAATTTGGAAAGATTTACGAGAATGTTTGTGTTGATTCTCTACTAGTTTCCTGAATAAAATCAGTTGTTCCAAGACGGATCTTGAAATAAGCTCATGTACAATTTTCGAAAATGTGAGTAGTTTTTGCGTAATTTTGTGTGAAGTAAAGGCAACATTTAAACAATTATTTTCTAAAAACGGCTCCCATTTTTCTATAAATTTTCTCCTCGTATATATTAAATGGTAATAAAAAATTTATGCTGGTGCAATTTTGTCCCTATTATCCTTATTAACATCGCAAAAGTACGTATGTATCAAGGGACAGTAAAAAAATATGGTACTAGTCTCATTTTCGGAAAACTCACTATTTTTTGGACAACTGCAAAAAATTAGTTTTGAAAATATTGGGTTAAGATAATTACATCTTTAACCGTCGGCTGAGTTCGAGCCTCACGGCACTTCTGTAGCGTAATGGTATGGCTGACATACAACTCTGGTTGGAGCCTCGGTGGCGAAAATAATTTTTGCTGTTTGAAATAACTTTTGCATGTTTATGTAGCAGAGTAGTTAGAAATAACGTGAGAAAGTATTAATATAGCTGTTGAAGCACCACTATTTGTAATTTCACTTATATGTTTGTAAATTCATTTGTTTGATTTTTGTTTGTTTATTTTAAATGTATGTTGGAGGAAACAAGTTTCATTAGATTAGACATCAACAAATGTTTCATAAAAAATTAGTAAAATTTACAAGACATGAATATTGTGAAAATAATTCTTTTTATTTTATATTCTATTCATGGTTAAAAAATCTTAACAAGTTTACAAGAGCTGAATAGAAGTATTTTTTATGTTCTGGGTTTTGGTTGAAAAAAAAATAATCTCAAACAGGAGTAAAATATAATGCCTTCTGTTAGTAATCATTAGCCATTTAAAAGGTTTTAAATTTAATGCTGACTTATAACAATTATGAGTAGGAAATAAATTTGTTTTACCTCCATGGTTAAGGGGTACTTTTATAGCATTACCTTTTTATTATTTACATTTAAAAGAGAGATTTAACACACAAGTATTAAATATTGAATTATATTATGTATTTCAAAAACATCTGAACATCTGAATGATCTGAACAAAATATTTTCCTAATAAATGATATGAATCTGCAAATAACACTGACTATGCCAATGACAAATCTTCAAGAAATGTAAAGTAGTTTATTAGTGATATAAATGGGTTTTCATCGAGCAATTCTTCTCTCTTTTAGAACTCAATGACGTTCTTAATACAAAACTAAGGCCTTCCTTTGTAAGATTTATAAAGAAGTTAACTGATCTGATATAAACAAGATGCTGATAAGTCCTGAAATTAATGAAGCACCTCTCACATTTCTTAGATTATTTTTTTTATATGTAAAATAAATTTTTAATATATGTGTAGTGTAATGTAATGTAATAATAAAATAATTTATATTTAATTGTATGTATAATATTATGTAATTTGTATTGTTAATATATTAATATTGTGTATTAATATATTAACATTACAAAGTAAGAGTATTCAATTTTTTAAATTTCATTTGTTTTACACTGATAAATTACTTGCTGCAATGCATTAAAGAACATTTTGGGAAAGTTATTTTAACTATCATCATATTAAAAAGGAAAACAATGCTTTTTATTTCATATTTATCAACTGCAATTTTCTTGTCTGAATCTTTTTTGAAAAATATAATACTATATAATTAAAAAAAATATATAATTATTTTGATTAAAAATGAATACAATAATAGCTGTTTCACTACTACTTGTGGCTGAAACATATAGTATCAGGTAACTTGTACACATTTCTCATTGTGAGACCACATCTGGTCCATCATTTGGAAGAGTGGGGTTTTATTCAATGTATCTCAGTCTACCAATCTATTATCAAAAAACTTGTTTTCAGGGGGTCATGTTAAGAGTTTGTCAGTGGATCTGGAGTGCTGCTAGAGACAGATACATCATACCATAACAGATAACTTTACTAATCACTGCTTTGCAGGAACATAACACTGCTCTACACTTCTGATTCAAGATGGCACATACTGCACACACAAGACATACAACAGGCATGCTTGCCAAAGAACACAAAGCTACGGAAGTGGCAGACTCTGCTAACTAAAAACCAAACTTCTATTTATTCCTAACAGGTCATATGGTACTTATAGAGGAGATCCCATTGAATTTCTCCAGACAAATGAACCTACTGTTCATATGGTACTTATAAAGGAGATCCCATTTAATTCCTCCGGACCAATGAACCCACTGGCACTATTTTTAGACAGATCCTTTTAGATGGTTGTGAAAGAATCCTAGAAAAACATTAGATGTTTTAAGACATCTACAATGGTGAAACAGTAGGTTTCTTTACTGTCTTTCCTTGATTGCATGAATCAATAGGACTAGTTTCATTACATTGATAACAATTAAACCTAATTTTGTTTAAAAAATGTTTAAAAGTTTTTCTAGTGATACTTTTTCATGTAAACTTTTTCTATGTTCGACAACTTATTATTTTTAAAATATATTTTTATTATGAAATTGTATAACACAAATAAAAATGTTTAACATGAAAATACCCACTGGAGGTGCCGTACTAAGCTACTACATTATGTTAACAGCAATAAAATGAACTGTGCTCTTAGATATGTATGCAAAAGAGTTAAAAGAAAAGTGAACTACAATTATACTATGATTTATACAAAATACTTTGATTTCAATACTTTCCTGAACTATTATTAGAATAAAAGCATAAATTGTTTCAAAAGGAATATTCCTTAAATTGTATTAATTAAAGAAATTTTCAAAAAAATAACTGAAATTAACTTATTCCCAAAAGTCTTATTTTTTAATCATCGATATGCAGCGGAAAATGTTATTTGGTTGTTATTTATGATTAATTAGTTGATTTCATATTTTGTAAAACTTTCAATGAGAAGTATTGAACCACCAATATATTTTTTAACCATACCTATCATTGAATTTTCATATGAAAGGTACTCACCTCGGTAATGAAATTCTGCATTTTTATTCGTTAGTTTTAAATTTCTATTTTCTACTTGTAATAGTGTAACTTTATTTTTTAACTGCACTTTATTTTCTACTTGAACACTGTAAACTGTTTGATTTTATAATAATGAACTAATGAATTAAACAACCCTTATGATCTGCACTTTTTAGACCCTATACATGCAGAAAGAAATTTAAATTATGTTAAATAATAATAATATTTGATTGTAAGTATTCAATGGATTTGGTCACAGAATTTACTTAGACAGTTTATTTATAACAACAAAACGTTTAGAATCACATTAAAAAAAAACATATATGTGTCAAACATGCGTTGCTATTCAATGTTTTTGGGATATATCCATTTTTTTCCATCTTCAGGCTACACTGTGTAAGGGAAAAATTATAACATTTTATAAAAAATATAAATAAAATATTACAGAGATTAATATCAATGAAAAATTATTATAAAGAACCATAGCACTCAATATAAATCTATTTAGTAGGTATAAATGATTGTAAAACGACAGACAATATTCTTTTTTTTTTACTTTTATAATATTTTATTGCTTATAGACTTACAGAAAATATCTATCAAAGTCGGTTTAGAAATTAATAAATTTCAGTAAGAATTTAATTTATTTTTAACTACATTCACTTACACTTATAATTTAATAAGTTAACATTAACTTGATAAATTATGAGTTAAAAATATATGTAATTTATTAAAATAAACATTTAATTCATTTAAAATATAAATGGAAATAAATTCAATTATATAACTTACAGTAATAATTCAAATATGAGATAATGAGGGAAACATTAATTCAACAATGGTGAAGATTTAGCATTGAACTTTGTAATGAATTGGCAAAAATATATTCTAAAATATATTTACTCATAATCCTGAACTTTTTGTCAGTGACTGCATAAAAATCATGCATTGCAATAATTGTTTCTGCAACAATTGTCATAAGAATATGTAATATATAACAATGTGAAATTAATACATAAGAGATGCAACACAAAATCAAATTAAGAATTCACAATTTGACAGCCAAGCCACAGTTCTTTTATGGTTCAAAATCCAAGAACCTGTATCAGAGAGATAAACAAAAGCTATAAGTAACTCAAATGAAGTTCCTTAGACCTTGGCTGTAATAGACTGGATGGACAGAGAAACAAAGACAAGGAAATGTCTCAGAACAGCAAACTTAACAAAAGGGATTGAAAAAAATCACAGGTTAAAGGGCTGGAGAATACTAAAAGAGTGAAAGAAGAAAGATTTTCAAATCTGTTTTAAAATATAAATAAATAGGGCAGAGAGTTAGGAGGAAGAACCAGGAAATGCATCACACAAATACACTTTAAAGATTTTTTAAGGTGTATTTGCATCAAGCATTTCATCAAGCATTCCATCAAGCAGTACAGGATGATAATGTTGAAAATAATCAAGATTACTTTTATAAATTTCCATTTTCAGTCACAATAAGTATAATGCCATTGTAGCATTTTAACAAAAGCAAATTTTAAATTGTATCTCAAGCAATTTATAATTTGAAAGAACATCAACATTTAAAAAAAAAGTTAATTATTGTTAACAAAGTGAAGAGAATAAATGTTTCCATGCATTATATTTTGACTCTTTTCAAGACAATTATTCAATTGAAGTTGAGTAGTAGTTAGGCCTATTATTGACATAAAGTTCATTTATTTAAAAAAATATAGTATAAATGATTCCTTGTGGTATCAATGTTTATTAAACTGAGTAGCCTATTGAAAAGTTGATATTCACTCAGTTGGTAGTCACTCACAAAATTGAATCTGTGTCTTTAGGTCCATTTTTAAAAACAATTGATTATTACAATTAATTACAAATTCAATAATAAAATAAGAAAGAGAAAAATGAAAGAAAGGAAAAGAAAGAAAGAAAGAAAGAAAGAAGAAAAGAAAGAAAGAAAGAAAGAAAGAAAGAAAGAAAGAAAGGAAAAGAAAGAAAGAAAGAGGAATAAGATAAAGTCTGAAAAGTCTGAGTAAATGAAATGCTAAGTGACATGTGTGACTAGTGTACAGTTTCAAACACTGTTAACTTGTTGTAATGGGATATAAAATTTGATATCTCTCTTTCTATATTGTTTATTAAATTAATTAATTTTTCACTAAATTACTGATGTTTCTATTTTTTTGTGACATAGTAAGTAATTTTATTTCCATTATAAAATTAAAAATCATTTAGGGAAATTTTAATATTAACTTGCCCTAATGGAAGATTGAAAAAAACATGGTATACGAAGAAAGGGATCCCTTCTGTTGCTTCTTGAAAGTTCTTAATTTTACCAAAAACGTAAGTCTTCATGCCAACATTGTAATAACCGAAAACTCAAATTACATTATTTTTATGTTTAGTAATTAAGAAAAAAAAATTATCACAGTAGACCTGAGTGCAGTAACTCCCGAAACGTCGTTGGAAGAAAAGAATTACTTGATATTATGGAATAAAATATTTTTAAAAAAACATCTACAATTTTTAAGGGACCGGTTGTGAGAGTAAAGACAAAAAAAAATGTATTCAATTGTATAAAAATAATTAAAAATCTGTACGGAAATTTCATCGTTAGGTATGCTATATTGAATTTTAAATCATGTGCGTGGAATACGATATTAAAAATATTTGATAACTCCTGATAGTTATAATAGTCGCAATCACAACTAAAGGGGCTAAATCTTTCGATTCAAATGACATCTACATGTCAAAGACAGTACCAAACTTTCGGAATCTACGTCTGAAGTTCAGACCATGGTGGAAAGACTCTGAACTACTGCGAGTCTGCGACTTCATTGAATATCTGCGCATGCGCTGAATTGGAACTGATTCGCGTGGTTATTACAAAGATTCGCAGAACAGTTGGACGCCGCCAGTTGGTTCAAGATTCTCCGACAAGACAATATTTAATTACAAGTCAGTTACTTTTTTACAAGTCAAGATTTAGGAGGTACTACCAAGAAACATCAAACATTTCAATAGGTATGTCCACTTTGAATCAATACCAGTATAAACTTATCCTTTACCAGAATAACATTAGCATTGAAAGTAATGTTAATCAAATACCGTGTATTGGGTATGCCGTATCATAATACCGGCATACCCAATTTTCGTGACGTGTTGTATGATTACTTCCGAGAAAACTGATGAATATCAATTATCACAATTTATAAAATTGATTATTGCGTAAATTAAAAATTAAGGACTAAAATTTAGAATCTACAAAGAATTTCATAAATCCGATAAGTCTTTAAAGTGACAAATAAATATTAGTAAAACCTACTCAAAGAATTGCTTTGTTGTGCTTATTTTAATTTTCAGTTACTACTTCATTTTTGAAACTTTTTAATTCAAAATATCAACAGTACGAGCCAACAACATATTCGCGAGCCCTAATTGTAGTTCATTGAAGAGAATGTCAGAATACCCGCGAAGCTTAAATCGATACAAAAATGATTAAAATATACACGAGGATGACTTATTTTAGAATTCATACCAAAGTTTAAACTTATTTAATAACAGAACTAAAATATGTGGCGACAAAACAAATTTCGCGAAGACGAATGATGCTTCCAATACGGGTGGTTGTTAGGGGATTTTCATGGTTTTGGTACTTTTCTATTAAGGTTTTCACACATACCCACAGAAATAATACCTGCAAATACTCATTTGAAATATCATCGGTCGTTTTACTCTACGTAACTTTCTTGACTTCGAACTATTTTTGTCATTTGTACTCGTTTGCTTGTATGCAGGATCTGCAGTCATGGCTGTATTAGAATCAACAATCGGCCGCTTATTGATACTGACTTTCCTTATACCACATTTCATTATCTCTTGGTGTATGTTCGCCAATCAGACAAAACAAGTAAGTGAGACATTATCTTGTATTATATCTACTTTTAAATTTCACTTTGCATGTCAGCACAAAACTAGTCACAGTTCTAACACTAGTACATCGTTTTTTAATATATGTTCACTATTCTAGACTTAAGATGTTTTTTGTTACCAAATATTTAATAGAGTGCAGGGATCAACTATTTATTGTTCATGTATAATAAAGAATTTCAGATTCCCTGACAACTATGTTGGTTAGACATTGTTTTTTACCATTGATATTTATGTTAATGGTTTGGACATTCTGAAAAACTAGTGTTGCTACAGCACATACTTTCTGGATTTTTTTCTAACTGCTCCGGTATATTATGCTGCTACAGAAATAAAGTGGCTGGCCTGGAACTAATGTGGTTTATGAAACATTTTGGCTAAAATCTAGGTTATGGTAAATTTGATCTGAACAGGTAAGCATCTATACATTTTAAAGTGGGCTATGTGTCATTTGTGATCGTAGGTGCCCCATAATAAAAGTACTACTCTAGTATTGGCAGATGGTTTTAACGTTAGTCAATTCTTAAGTGGTCCAAAGTGTGTCCACTGTATCATAGACCATTTTAGTTCCATGCTAGCCAAGTGCGGATTAGTACTAACATGCTAAAGTGTTTTCAACCAGCAAGAATTGTCCTCACCGAGACTCGAACCGTCTTCCGAGTTAATTCGCCGTCAGCCATACCACTTCGCTGCAGAAACGCCGTGGGGTTCGAATTCTGGCCGACGCTCAAAAATGGAATTGTCTCAACGCAATATTTCCTAGATGTAATTTTTGCAATTTTCGAAAATACAAAGAGTTCGCCGAAAATAGGACTAGCACCATATCTTTTACCGTCAGTGGTTACACACAAGGAAAAAAATAATAGAAAAAATTTCGAGAAGTTTTTGAGAAAATAATATATTTAGGAATTGAAAATAATTTTCAGACAAATTATGCTCAATATACTCGTTTGTTTTTTCAGAAAATTGTACCTGACGTTAATGATTTATTTTTTCTACAGACTTTGTCTAAGCCAAAAATCTGTATCTTCAATTTTGTAATTTTGAAATGTTAACTTTAAGCAATTTTCGAAAGCACAAAAATGGGTCTAGCACCACAATTTTTGCCGTCCATTTTACACTTGAGAAGACTAAAAATTGGATAGGT
The DNA here is from genome assembly GCA_017312745.1 of Gryllus bimaculatus. Classification (NCBI taxonomy): domain Eukaryota; kingdom Metazoa; phylum Arthropoda; class Insecta; order Orthoptera; family Gryllidae; genus Gryllus; species Gryllus bimaculatus. The sequence continues at coordinate 6,300,510 of BOPP01000070.1, read as the reverse complement.
TTTTGAGAAAAAAGTGTTTAAAAAATTAATTTGCTTATATTTTGTGCAATATTGCATGAAAAACACTCAGATTTTCGAAAAATTTATCAAAACCTATTTCAAGATCTGACTTTAAAGAACAGTGCATGAGGGAATGGCGCTAATTGATTATATTCCATTTCCATTATATCACTTGTATTTAACGAGATATTTGGGTAACATTGGTTGTTGTTTTTTTCTAATGGAACTACGCATATTTTAGCCTACTATGATGAGTGTAAAAAGAATCCAATGATATACATATTGTCAGATAAGCATTTTTTGAGTGATTTTGATTTTCTTTGCTACACGTGTTTAACGCATATTTTGACTATAACAGTTCGCCACACAAGGAAACACAGCGCTCTGCTGCCACAACCGCCAGTATGAAAAAATAAAATATATAATATATTCCACAAATATTTAGTGTAAAAAGGAAGTATAGTATAAAGGCAGAGGTAATAAGGAAGGAACTTGCGGTGGTGTAGAAAGCGATTCACGCTGGTTTGGCATATGCTTACACCTTACGTTGCAATACGTTGAGAACCTGTGTGTGGCTGAAGATATGACAGTCAGTACCGCGATTTAACTCTCTCCGTTCGTGGCTGTTCTCTTTCTGTTCTTCTGTTTGAAAGTGCCATTTGACATTTAGATCGTATGCTGAATTAAATTTAGAAGTAATGTAGATTTTTTACCTTTATTTACTATTTTCTACTATATTTGTGGAATATTATTTTTATTTTAGAGATTAATTGTTTTTATCTAGCTGGATTTTTCTGTCCCTTAGTTATTATTATATGATCATTGACATTTAATTTGTTTTCTCAAAACGTGCAATATTCGTGGTACAATCCAAATTATTTATTCTTATTAAGTTTTGTTTAAGATCCCATTAATATTCTGTAGTATAAAACTCCATTAAATTGAGTTTAAGTACTAACAATCTTATTTCAATACATACTTAAGACTAATTCTTGTTTTTATTCCTTCACTTCCTTCAATCTAAGAAAGACGAAGAATCTGAAAATGCGGAAGAATGGAAAGCAGAGTAAAGGAAAACAATGGAACAGTTCTGTGAATACGCTTGGAATACGCAAAACATGCACGAGAAACCATGTTTCGCGCACTGCGGGTTAAAAAATATTTTGCTCATCCATTCATAATTTTAAGACAGACTAAGTATGTTTCACAACGTACATAAAACTCCCTTTCTTCTCAAAAAAGAAGGTTATAATTTACCAGTAAGTTACTTAAAAATTGCGCGAATCACCTCTCGGATGTGTTGAATGTACTATTTTTAACACGCCTTCGCGAAAGGCATTTCACAAACGTTACGCAATGTTTCGTGCACGCTCAGTAATGTTTCGCTCACCCTTCTTAATGTTTCCCATACTATCAAGATGAAACTAGTAGTGCTAAAACAGCCAAAACTATCTCCCGTTATTTGAAACGGCTCCGCAATATTATACTTCCACACGAACGTGCAAAAGTATTTTCAATTAGCAGAATCTATATTCCACGCCGAGATTGGAACTCAGGTCCAAAAGAAAAACAAAATAAATAAATAAACAAATAAATAAATAATGCATAATTAATTAATTAATGCATTAATACAAAATGGAACCGTCGGGTTCTAGGCGGTTCTGAGTATCCACGGTTCTAAGCGTGATACAATCAGCGGTTCAGTATTAATATTTCCTACCAGCTCAGTCAAAGGTTAAAAGTGGAACGTTATTATTTTGAATATTTTACGCAACGAACAGATTTTACAATTATTCTTTAAGTCTTATCCCAAAGGAAAGAATTATTTTTACTACAGTTTCCCTCGCCTGTTATGTGTCGCGGGAATGTTCTTTTTAATAATAAATTCTTCACAATACAGATTATGTGTTTTGTTTCACAGCCAGTTTTGTGGGGCATTGTAATCGCTGTCTTGGAAAGTATTCTTACACATAGAATACGCACACATGTTTTGTTGTATTTCTTGGGAATGCATGGTGTTGTTTCTTGGACTGAGATTATTACCAACAATGTATATGTAAGTATTAGATTTCATTTCAGAATACTTAATCTATCAGTTTCTATATCAGTTCTAATTAAGTATACTAATTAAATGATATTTATGTACTAAGTAAATTATAATTTTTGTTCTTATCTTTCCAAGAATGAGCAATCAATTTCTTACTGGGACACTTCTAGAACGTCTTTTCAAAATAAAATAATACACGGTACTGAAGATAATTGTAAGATATTTTCGAATTATTACATTACAAGAAACCACTTATTAAATGAATATTTTCAAACACATTTCCGGCCGAGATACTATTTAGTTCTCGCCAGTTTAAGTCAGGAACCTGCGCTTGTGTTTCATATAGCTTTGTAAAGAAAGTCGGTAATATTTATATATTTATAATATTTTAGCGAACAACAACATACATAACCATGTTGCCAAATTTCGTAAGTACTAGATTTCAGTCAGTCAGAAGTCAGTCAATTTTGTAAATAACATACCTTCTAATTCTATTATCGAATCATAATTCATACAATTAATGTACAACCACGAATCAAACTAAATTCAAAGAAAACTATCGATCAAATAATAATTAAGAAAATCACTACTCTACATGAAATTGAAATAAAAGCCTCGGATAGCGTAAAGAACGGCTTAAGAGAATGTTGATTGGCATCCCCGTTTTTTAAATGGCAATTTTGAAGTGAAACTTTTTTGGTGGGACATTTTACAACTGTAATATTTAATTTTTTCCTTTCCTTAATAAAAATCTTTTCCCTACAAACAGTTATCCAAATAAGTTCATGTTTCGAAAATATGAGTAATTTTCGTGTAATTGTTCGTGAAATATAAGCAAGTAATTTTCTAACTATTTTGTTCTGAAAAACCGCTCCAATTTTTTTCTTCGAATTATCGTCTTGTAAGGGACAGAGAGATATGGAACTAGCCCCTTTTTCAGCAAACACACTGTATTTTCGATATTTGGAAAAATTAAATATTTTAAAAGTGTAAAATTGCAGATAGATATTTTTGCCTTAGATGAAGTCTTTTCCAAAACATCAGCTCTTTAAATAAGGTCATGTACATTTTTTGAAAAGGCGAGTGGTTTTTGCGTAATTTGACCTTGAAACTAAAGCAATTTGTTAAAAAACCTCAAACTACGCTCCAATTTTTTTCTTTATATTTTTCCACGAATATAAGAAGGGACTCTTAAAAGAATGGCGTGGGTCTCATTTTAGTTGAACTCTCTAAATTTCGAAACTTGCGAATAAAGAAATAATGCCTGAAAGTGCGTACCTCGATCACTTACTTTATTTTGCGTTTTTACAAATAAAAATGTAAGGTTTTTCTTAGGTAGTTCCAAATTTCAAAGTCACTTACGCATAGCGTGTGGCACTACTAGTTTGAGAGTTGCCAAAGAAAAATCTTATGTTTGGAGCAAGGTCATCAAGCAACTGAAGTGAAGTGGGTCGTTTACTTTCTGCAAATCGTACAGAGGGTTTTTTCACGGACATATTTCCACCCAAATATTAAAAGCACATAATGCTCTAAGCGTAATTGTGCACAAATAGAAGACAGCTAAAACTAGTTGTGCTACATACTTTACCACATACTCGTCACAGTTCTACAATCTATATTATTAACTTTCAATGCGCGCTGAAACCGAAAGAAAACTATTGGGTCTCTCGCGGGCAGACTAATGTGTCATTAGATAACCATCAATTCGAAAAAATTAAAAACATTGAAAGAGTTCCGATTTTGACTGGAAGATTCAAATATTTGATTGTGTGTTTGCGCCTATTATCATATTACGCGTACCAACTGCATCCGCATACACTGCGCGTCATAGCTTACGTGCGAGCTGGCGTTATGCAACGGAAAGCCTCCAAGGAAGAGTTCCATCATTGAATACTTCCTGTTAATTATTCAATCTATTCAATCAATCTCGCAGAGTAGATATATCGTACTGGCACGAAAGGACATTATTTTCTTATATTTTCAATTCTCTGTCAATTGAGCATGGGTCCCGCAAGGTTCGATCTTAGGTCCTATCCTCTTTCTGTTTTACGTAAACGACATGCCCTCGTGTATTAAAAATGGAAGAACAGTTGAATTTGCCGATGACACGAATGTTCTTTTCAAAAGAGAAACAATAAATTGTACGATTTTAGAAGTTACAAATTGGTTTCATAATAACAAATTAATAGCGAATGAAGGCAAACAATTTCAATGCATTTTTGCATTTCAAATCAGAAATCTCATGCTCCATTTAAAATGAACAATATGCAAATAGCTGCTGTTAAAGCAACAGAATTTCTAGGTATTTTAATTCAATCAAACTTAAAATGAAATGTACATATAACAGATTTACAACGCATTGCCAGATGACATTCGATAAAGCCGGCACACAAATTTAAGGTAAAAGTAAAATGTTTTTTGCTGCATAACTGTATTTACACAATTAAAGACTATACTGAACATCAAAAAAAATAATAATATTTGTTCAAACAAAACAATGATAAATAATGCATTAATTTACTTTTGTATTGTATAATTAAAAAAGACTTAATATGCATGTAACAAGCAATGTAGTTCAGCTTCTGGGTCAAAGACACCCATCTCGATCAGATTTTTGTCCAGTTTCTCTGATACATTGAGTAATTGCTGAGATAGCTCCTTGTTTTGCTTCTGGACGTAAATGTAGCTTCACTATGCGCACGCCTTCTTGTACAACAATCCTGCATGATATTTAGTAAAATGTGCACTCTCCAAAATGATTGGCTTTTCAGATTGTTTATAATCCAGTTTATTGACAAAGTTGTATCTTCATATCAACAAACCCTCTAAACAACTATTTAAGTCTGTTAGAACATCAATGGTTGTGAAAATTGTAGGAGTGGACCATTGGGTTTACGAAAGACGGATTGTTTCCGGGAGCTTCAACTGTTAATTTCATTTGTACCGTAAGCGTAGTGAATGGTTATATCTCAGGTGGCGGTGGTGATCTTCCCCCGTTATATTGCGAGATCCAGCGCCGATCTACAGGTGTGCTTGTGGGGTTTTCCCCAACTAGATATCGCCCACCAGCGGGGCGCCTGCCCCACCGGAACATGTTTTAAGCTCCTGGCTGATCTCCCGACATGTGTGGTAGCGTTATGCATGTAGCGTAAGTTTGTGTACGTCCACAAGTGTTGAGAATACGAGTAAGTGGAAGGAAAGATCGCACGTGGTCCTTGTCCTGTTAGGGTTATGCTCCAGCATTCGCCTGGTGTTGATTGGAGAAACCGCAGAAAACTATTAATCAGAGCAGCCGAATTCTCCTAAGGTACCTCGCGCGATCTTCCTTTCCTGTCCTTTTCCCTTACACACTCAGTGAACATGAAGTACACTACCACACATGTTCAGAGAGCAGTTAGGAGCTTAATTTTTGTTCCGGATGGGGAGGTTCCCATTGGGGGAAATACCTGAGAGAAAATTCCCCGCAATCCTATCTGTTGGTTGGTGCCAGATCTCATAATTCAGCGGGGAAGGAACACTGCCACCTCCCAGGATAAAACATTCACTAGACTTACGTGACTAATGACCATACCAGTTGACGGGTCCTGAAACACGAAATAAACAGTGAAATCACTATCACAATATCTTGATTTATACCTCGACCATTTACTTTATTTTGCGTTTTTACAAATAAAAATGTAAGGTTTTTCTTACGTAGTTCCAAATTTCAAAGCCACCTAAGCATAACATAAGGCTTTTGCTTTCTGAGCAATATTGTCCGGCACAAAAATATCATTTTCTAGCACATCTGCATCGCTCTCTCCGAATATGTAAACAAGCAGATAGCAGATCATCTTCGCTATCACTTCGCCTCGTAGTTACCCTTTTGGCATTGTCTTTAAAGACTAGCTTGAGAACATTTAACACGAAATTTTATTTTCTACTACGATGTGATAATGTCACATTAGCACGATCGTAAGGATACCATAAGAAACTTCTTTATAGCTCTAATGGATTTATTAGAGCGCTTCCATTTTGATCTTATTATTACACTCCATAACGATTGAGAAAGAAAAGCGTTGTTTGAAAGAAGCAAATAACATTACTATCTTAAGACATTCATATAAAAGAATCATAGAAATTGCAACTGTGCGTTCCATTGCCCGTCCAAACAAAAATAAAACTATTACCATAAAAATAAAGATAGAAATTAAAACAAAATATACGAATGAAATATAATCAATAATAGCAATAGTATTAATAATAATAATAATAATAATAATAATAATAATAATAATAATAAAGTGAAAAGTTGCTGACAATTCCATCATTAGATTTGTCTAGGTAAAGGAAATGAATTTCTGCCCAAACTCCAAACATTACAGTACTACTTTTCTTCTTCTAAACGCACACGATATAGGCAACTATATATTCGACTACAATATCATTAAATTCAAATGATGTTCTAGATAGTGTGTTGTACCTAGACTAATTGCTTTTCATCCAATATAAAGCACCACTGAGAGTATTTGAAATCGATTTTATATATCAAACCTAAAAGAACAATAGTATTAAAGTGTTGGAAGGAAGAACATGAGAGTATTGATAAAATATTCATGACAATGAGAATATTTTAAAGTTTTATTGAAGTTAATCAAAATTTGTCTAATTGCATATTGTGAGAAATTACAGCATTAGAACAATAAAACATAACAAATTTTCAAATTAATTCGGTATTCTCATTTTCAGGCGAGATCTCCACTAAATGGAAAATGCATGGCCATATCATTTCCAGAACTGGTGGTGCTGGCTGCTTGTCTAGCACTAAGCACAGTACTTTGTCGCCGTGCTTGCGACGCTAAAAGACGCCTGATTTTGATGTCGGGTATAATTGGCACTGTGATTTGCGAAATCATTTTGCTGATATTCCATTTCTTATATATACAAGAAAAAAACCTCAATCAATTCTTTGGGATTCCTTTCTATTGCTATTTAGTAATGGTAATGTTTTACGGATGTGCTGTCAGTGCCTTATAAGCGTTACACACATTTAATGAGTCATTGCATGGAAAATCATTTTTAAAGAATTTGAATTCTTTCATTTGCGACTTTACTTAAAATACAAATTGAATTGTTAGTTATAAGTTGTTTTATTTACAAATAAGGTAAGATTACCCATGTAGCATCCATTTTTAATATAAAATAAAAATTGTCTAAATGTTTTGGAATATTTTCATTTCCCTTAAAGAATGAATTGGTGTATTCCAGAACAAATTAATCAGTGCATAAAAATTCACTTTTCGGTGTAAGAAGAGGTCTACTATAAAATCACACTTAGAGGATATATACGGTGACCAGACGTGCCGTAATAGCCCGAACAATCCCTTTTTCCGTCTGTCCCGTATTTTTTTACAGGAAAACGGGAAGCCAAAATGTCCGGATTTGGTGACGAATAATCGGCATAACGTTCCGTCAACAATTTTACAATTTTGAATGAATTATAATGTATTCCTTTGGATTTGCATTAGTTTATATAAACGTAAGGGTGAGTAGAACATACGCTCGTGCAATGCGTAACAAGAGTGCTTCACAGATTATTGAAATCAAGAAGGGAGAGATTCAGTGGTGGTTCTAGGAAGGGAATATAAGTTTTCGCGTTATTTGAAACCGCTGTCGATATCTTTACCGAGAAATGCAATAATTCGAACCTTCTGCTTCTGTGAGTTTCTGATTTATATTTATTTATCAGTCGAAAACTATAAAAACCGTATGTGACGGGGAGAAGATTATCTGCGCACGTTTTCTTGAGTTCCAGAATCTTTCCCGTCGTTTTAACTATAAATAGTTGAAAAATAAGTAAAAGTTGAAAATAAATAAATAAAAATAAATTTTAAAAAGCCGAGATAAGCAATATTTGAAAAAATAGACATTTTCGTTCCCGAGTTACAGAACACTTATTTGCATTGGTAAACGAATTACAAGTATGATTTTTCAGCATTGCTAACAAAATAGTGACTAGTCCTTACCGCTACTCCTGCCATTACAAGCAAAAGGAGAGTTCAACAAAACGTGTGCATTGTAAAGCTACATTTACGCCCAGAAGTAAAACAGCAGCATTTGCTCAATGGATCAGGGAAACTGGACAAAAACCTGATCGAGACGGGGGTCATTGATCCGGAAGCTGAAGTACACTATTCGTTACAAACATATTAAGTCTTTATATATATACAATAAAATTTAAATTAATTCAATATACATCACTGTTCTGTTAAAATAAACATTATTTTTATTGTTTATTATCAGTATATTCTCTAATTGTATAGAAACAGTTATGCAGCAGAAAATATTTTACTTTTAACTTAAATTTGTGAACCAACTTCAATTTTTTAATGTCATCTGGCAATGCATTGTAAACAAACGTACATGTATTGTATGTGGATTTCTGATAGTGAGCTGTTGATACTGACACTTGATGAACGTGATTTTTACGACGTGTGTTGTAATTATAAATATCTATTGCATGAAAATATGTTCCCACCGTTAAGTAAGTCACTTTTGACAAATATTACAGATTCGTAAATATATGGACATGGCAGTGATAAGATTTCACGCTCAACAAAGGGAGGCTTACAGGGATCACGCGGATGACATTTTTTCATTATTCGAATAATTTCCTTTTGCAATCTAAAGGTCTGAGTACTACATGACGAGTTTCCCCAGAATATTATGCCATATCTCAGGCGGGAATGTAAATTTGAAAAATACTAGCAACGAGCTGCATGAAGGCTGACAGAATTTGAAAGAATTCTTAATGCGTAACATAAAGAACTTAATCGTACCATCGGCAAAAGAACCGTTGTTTAGTTTTTAATAGACGTCGGCATATTTTTTAGTATAACAGAAAGTGAATAGGACCTAACATCCAGCCTTGCGGGACCCCATATTCAATTGGTAAAGAAGTGGATAGATAAGTAATTATTGTCCGTTCGTGCCAATACGGTATTTCTACTCTTTGAGATCGATGTTTAAGACCGATCGAGATGTTGAAATCGATGTTTTTGCGTGTAAAGAGCAATTTTAATTTTGAATAATATGATAATTTTCTTGAGTGCACGTGTCCCGTTTTGTCTCTTTTTGTAGTCAAGAAAAAGTCACAAAGTCCTTTTTTTTTATTCGAAGATCTGGTCACCTTAAGGAGATGTTTATCTTCGTGTAATTAATTATTATTATCATTATTATTATAATTATCATTATTATCATTATTATTATTATTATTATTATTATTATTATTATTATTATTATTATTATTATTATTATTATTAGCTGAACCAGTGCAAACTTTGCACAGTTTGTAAATTATAATTTTGTATCACAAAATAGCTTATCATTGCATCCTAACTTCGAACGACGATCCCCAGGACTGCGTTACAGCATTATATGCTCGGTGTTGTGGTCGCGTAAACATTCCAATAACACTAATCGTTGAGATTAAATTTCACAGAAAATCAGAGTAACTTTAATTTTAGCGTGGAGTATTGTTAGTTTTTTCTCTATTCCCTAGAATGAATTTGACATATATTTCGAGTTACTTCGCATATCTGAGCACTAATGATGTCGACTAGGGATCCCCAAAGGAGCTAATTCTCCAAAAATGTGTTAGGAGAATCAAACATATCTCTTTCTGTAAAATACTGCTTTAGACATAACGCAAGACACAATTCCCACCTATCCTTCCCCAGTTGTACAAAACTCGTATCCTCCCAAAGCTCACCTGATCCTATAAATTTCACGTTCCTTTTATGGACACGAAAACCGGGTTTCAAGGACCCAGGACGCATGGTTCCTAATTATGTGCTACTATCATCTGTGTTGTAGAACACTGTTTTTTCTGTGTTCTAATCTGAAACTTCTACTTTCCTGTCTTAAATCTTTTTAATGAAAAACTGGGGAACAATTCTCAAAAGCAGTAACACGCATGCAGGTTTTTGGGGCAGAGCCTTGTGGCAGAGATCCAAACCAATCAGCTTTCGTTGATGGGCCAAGCGACAGAGAGCCAAACCACTCAGTATTCACTGTTAATATTTTTTGCTGGTAAAAAGGTAATAAAATATTACACTCAATTTCGAACACCATGTGTGTCCTGCAGGTTGTCCTAATGCTTATTTCCGTTATGATACACACAAATCTGCAGTACATACATGCGAGCAGAACTATTGTTACTCTAATTCGCCTCACATTCATTACAAAAGAAAAGCCAAGAGAAAGCATCATTAACGAAGGTAAGTTATAAATAATGCTCTCAACTATAAATAGAATCATATCTTTTAAAAACCTTTCTTACACAAAATAAATACAAAACTACCTGATCATATCTGAAAATTTTGAAGTCATTTTCGTGACAGCAATACAAAATACATTACATGACAGTAATTTCCTTTCTGTAACAGAAAAAAATAATTTTTTGTCCAGTGTAATTTGCGGACTTCCTTACATACTCCCTTTTCATGCTTGTTTTGTTGAGGCTTTTTAAATTTTCTCATGCAGAAATGATTGCATGGAAAACAGTTAGACTCAGGAGGGATTCTAGAATTTAAGAAAACGTGGTCAAAATACACTACTCCCTTTAGTACGATACAGTTTTAAACCATTTGTATCATTAAATAAATAAAATAAATAACTTCTGCACTTGAAATTAATGAAATGGCTCCATTTACAGAAAACAATACCTAAAGGAAATACAACAAACAATACCTACACCTAAAGGAAAAAAAGTTGTTGAAGTTTTCAATATACAAAACAAAAAATGAAGAAATATCTAAAAAGTAAAAATAAACTGATGAAAAAGATCTAAAACGACATGATATAAAAAACGTATGGAGGATTGATAATTTTTTTAACCAAGAATGATATTTGTGTAATGTTAATGACAAATAACTCTTGAAATACTTTCACTATGATATAAATGACCGACTCATACACATTAGTATTTGTATCAGGACTCTTCCAATTTTTATGAAAATAAATCTAACTTAATTTTTATAGATTGAAAGCAAATTATACAAGTTTATAAACAGTAAAAAATTGCAGATTAAAATTTGACTATTTAATTCCATATATTTTTAGAAGTAATGATACATCTATTGTGATACCCTTGTGTGATAAACTTGAATAGTCGCGGATTTATTTATTAATTTAATCATTTATTCATTCGTTTAATCACCCCTCATTTCTATCTTCCTTCCTTCATTTGTACATCGATTAGTTGCACACACAAGGGAGGGGGGACTCATGGGGTTAACCCCCCCCCCCAAAGCCAATGATACAGATTCAAAAATATAGCTAGCACTAATTTTGTATACTAACAAAGACATTCAATAGTTCAGTTGTCAATGTTATAATATTAACTGTAGGTAAACAAATAAAAATTCATTTTATATTCAGCACAAGTAAATTATGAAATCATGAAGTAATGATGGGCATTAATACAAGAGTATGATATTACGATAAGAGCGAGTATCTTAAACTTCACACGAGTGAATTAATACCTATTACACAGAGTTTCACAGGGTACTTTTTCTACGACTCTCAGTCATTTTTATAAGTAAAAGGTTTTCATTGAATCGTTTAGTGGCAGTTGGCATGAAGGATTCAGCCAATACCATCTGACGGTTCCTTAAACCTACCCTATCTTGAATTTTGAACGGAAATTGGACTAGGTTCTGGAATATTGATCACAAGACGTCTGCGAGGTTTATAAGACAGCAAAAACATTTAAATGTCGTCTTTAATTAGAATTTAATTGGAAACCAAAACAGAATTTTATTGACTTTATTTCGCACCCGGATTCCCACACCACATCATGATTAGGTAAACGGCGATGACCGTTAAAATTAACGAAACACTATAATATAAGAAGTAATGAACTAGCATTATCCGACTGCTCAGTTTCAAAAGGCAACAACTCAAAAATTCTAAGTTTCGAGACATTTCCGTTTTAAAATTTAATATCGCCCTGAAAATATCAGTTGGCATCATTTGAACATGAAATGTATGGCATAACAGTATAAAATTAATAATAAATATCGAATTCAAGTAATGTAACTACGTTATAGGGTCGATATTACAATTTAAAACATCAATATCTCAAAAATTAGAAGTTAGAGATCATCCTCATCTATATGTTTGTTCTCCATTTCGCCATGATTGTAAGAAGCCAGCGTCTGTTTGACTTTTGGGCATACACCGTATATTTCTAGAACCTTTTGCGACCAACTGCGCGGGACAGAATCAAATGCCTTTTGTCATCTATGTAGCACATATGCAGATTTTGTCGTCTTTTGAGAACTTGTTTCAAGTTAACAGCGTCAATTGTCAGCTGATGTTTACAACCAATCGATATTTTGGTGCAACACTTTTGCTCCTCTTCTAAGACGCAATAATTGTCGCAGTGTACATATATCTTGTTGCTGATTAACGATTTGAAGAGCTTGTAAACAGGCGATAGGCAGGTGATTGGTCGATGGTTTTGTGGTGGCAACATGTCCCCCTTTTTCCTTTACAGATAGGTGTTCCCTCCCATAAGAAAATTAAGAATTTATGTAGGATTTTCAAGAGATTTGATGTAACATTCTGACAGCGGTAAAGTATTTAAGCCAGAAATTTAGAATTTTGTCAGGCCCAGTAGTTTTCCAGTTCCTGGTTTTACTGATGTCTCTTGTTATATCGTCGGTAGTAAACACTGTAGCGTTCATTGATGGAATTTTCGATACTGTCATTTCTATCTATAGTAGCCATGATGAATTTTTATTGAATATATTATATTATTCACCTTCTTTATTATTTTCTTTGCTTTTCCAATATTCCTTAGGATAGGGATGAATGGTCAGCAGGCTGGTTCATTACCGCGGAAGTATTTAGCTGTTGATCATATCTTGTCTTCGTATCCTGTGTATCGGCCTGGAGTGTATCATTGTAGATAGTTCGGAGGTCTTGTTCGCGTGACTCTGTGTCTTGGCCAATTTCTTCTTCCTGGTGATGTAGACACCCAACTTTTCTTTTAATGTTTCCTAACTCGATCTCAGTTAAATAACCGTGTTTGATAATTGCCTTCCATCTGTCAATTACCTTTTGCTCAGGCATGTATATTCGGCATGGAACAGGTGCCTATATCCTGGAAGCGATTCATCTTGGCACTGATTTACAAAATAAAATGAACGCATTAAATCTATACTCATTTCTCGAATCCATTTTATTCTCTCAGTGTGGTCCCTTCTACGGGCAATTCTCTCAAAGATAGGGGACAAGCCGGCAGAGGACGGGGTTGTGTTGTGTTGCACAATCAATGTTCTCTATGCCCCTCTGTTTTACGTGGTCATTACGGTGAGAGGCTGATGCATTCCCTCGTCTGGAGCAGCCCCGTTGTCAGACAAGATCGAGGAGTTAATTCTAGTCTTCACTGCAACATATAGAATCTCTGGGAGATGGGCTGCAAACCCAAAGCCAGGTGCTGTCTTTTATCCGCCCCGGGTATTTTATTTCCCCGGTACTCTCCATATCTGGCTAGCGTTCCTGTATCCGCCACCTTGAGAAGACGCCCCGTAGAGGACCAGCAGCACCTCAAGTTGTTGTTGTTGTCGTCGTTGTTGTTGTTATTATTATATTAATAATAATAATAATAATAATAAGAAGAAGAAGAAGAAGAAGAAGATGAAGAAGAAGAAAATAATAATAAATATTATTATTGGTGTAACCGGTAATAGCCAAAATATACAGCTGATTTGTCTTTGAAAAGAGATTTTATTACACAGGCGGGAATTTTGATGTCATTCCCGCCAAAAATGCTCATTTTGTCTGCATTCAAAATTTATCTTGCATAGCGGTTAGGGTAGGGAAACAGTTTTCAACTGTTTGTTTAAAATATTTAAGTCGACCCAGTAGCGCAGACGGATGCTGCAGCCGTCGTCTGCGCCGAAGAAGCTGCAGGTTCGAGGCCTGCGTTGACATGGTCGTATTTGTGATTGTCTCTTCACCTTTCATCATTCTATCATCTCACAATTCACCCTTCAAGGCGTAACAACCTGGTCGTACTGAGGGTTACAGCTGAAAAGCTGATCCTGGGAAAATTACACACGTTAATCGTATATAGCGTGGTCAGTAATTCTTTTTTTAGTTAGTCAAAAATGATGAAAAATTACATACATATATTACAATTTTACGCTGTTCAATTTACACTACAGTTTCACTGATGAAGTATACATTTTATTGTTTTATGAAACAGAATTATTAACAGGAAAATTGCATTAATGCATTGCATTTTGCAAATTGCAAAAATGTAAAAAAATCAATAGTTTCTACCCACGCTATGTTTATAAACAAAAATGAGAAAAGTTTTCTGCAAAGATATATTTAATTTCTTTTTTGAGTTCACGGCTGACCACAATTGAATATGTTCTCAAATGTGGTCGGTGAGACCTGGCACGAAATAGGCGTTCCAAAACATCCCAAAGGTATTCGATAGGATTCAAGTCAGGACTGCGCAGACCAGTTCATCACAAGAATATTTTGGTCGTGTAACCACTTCGCCTAAGGCCGTGCAGTATGAACAGGTGCTCGATCGTGTTGAAAGATGCAATCGCCATCCCGAATTACTCTTCAACAGTGGGAATCAAGAAGGTGTTTAAAACATCAACGTAGGCCTGTGCCGTGATAGAACATAGATATAACACAACAAGGGGCGCAACCCCCATCCATGAAAAACACGACCACACCATATCACCATTTTGGATGTGTCCGGATACGTTTGATCACATAGTGTATATACGAAGTACTAAACATAGTACAGAGAGAGTTGTGTGATGCCGAGGAAAATCGATTTCGAGATTTCACCAGAAATAGGCGCTTTGGGGTCCCCTGACGCCTTTTTTTCAAGACGCCCGTCAGTCCGTCTGAGTATATTATTGGTGCCTAAACCAAACGTAGGATTTTTTCGGACATGGATATTCCCAGATGGATCTCGCTCGACTCAAAACGCTGCGATTTTGAAAAATTTTCTTTAAAATTTTGTAGTACTTTACATGAATCCCCCGAAAATTTCCAAAATTTTCTCAAAAATGGCTCCAATTTTCTTCTTCAAATGTCTCCAATGGATAGTGCTAATTGCACTGTTTAATATGAGTTCATTTAGTGAAGTTCATTTTGGGGTATTCTTTTGTTGTTTTTTTTTCAAAATTACACAAATGTAATGATTTTGTAAATATCTCTCAAGTCTTTAGTTTGTAAATTTCTATCGATTTGAATACATTATGGCACTTGTGAGTTAAAGTGCTTCAAATGACTTCAAATGAAGTTTTTCGGAAAATCAAAAATATTCTGTGACAAAGAGTTTCAAATTTTGCGTTTAAAGTAACGCTTACACGTCATTAGTTTAAAAATGGCTGTAAATGTTTCAGTGAAAATTGTCATAAAGGGCGAGGTATTCTTCTTCTTTAATATTCTTAAAGAAATATATTGGTTCTACGTTTGGGAAGCGAAAAATTGTGAAAATGTAAAAAAATGTAGTTTGGGCGGAGATAGATAGTAGCTGACAAAATTATGAAGCAACACCGGAAAGCTAGACCAGAGTACAGAAATTAGAAAAGTAGTACGAGAAAGTCTCTGGCATTATGTAGCACCACTAGCTGACATACTAATGTTGTGAGTAATTTCCAGACCAAAACCTTTCAGCCACGCGGAAATAACGCCAGCACGAGCACTCAGTTGATTAAGATCCGTTCGTAAAAACATTAATGCGACGCGCTCCTGCTACATCTATTTGTCACACCTAGCGGAGATCAGTAGTCACGCAACGTGCCAAAAAAGTGGATTCACAGCGATCCGACCATGACGAAGGCCAAATACGAAAACTGAATTTAATGTGTCTCTCTCCGTTCCCAGGAAGCGTGAGACGGAAGCGTCATGAATGATTCACCGTGAACCGCAAAACGGAAATTTCAAGGTATGAACGAATAGTCTATGTTTTATATGCAACTAATGTTACATAGATCAGGAATGTCATACTGGTGACCCGTTCTCAGTCAGTGTGCCGCGATGTTTTTATAGTCTGCGACGATTGATAAATCCCTGTCGAAATAAACGTTCGCAACAAATGATGAAGTTGAAGAAAAAAAGTAAAATAAGCATGTAATATCTCTATCTTTGTATTATTATGGTGATGATTATTATTCCTCTACATCATGACTAGAGATGTTATGAGTCAGCTGAATAAGAAATATACCCTTCTTTGCAAACCAGCTACTTAAGAAGAAAATCTTGGGGCTCTCGGTCCCTCTACAATACTTTGCACCAAACGTGGATTGTTCCAAATACAGCAATTCATTGTACTTCCCAGTCTTTCGAAAGGCCTGATAGTTTAACCAAGTTCTTGCGCAAATTTTGCGGAAGAAATCTTAGAGCTCCTATAACTATCGGTACGACCTATGCTTTTATGCCTCACATTCGGTTGATCTCGATTTCCAAACATTTGTTTTTAAGACGATTCCCTGCCTCCTTAGTTACGACATTTTGATCGCAAGGAACAGCAACATCTACAAGTAGACTAGATTTTCGAAATCCCGGATAACAATAACCGGTTTGTTTGTTGCATCATGTGATCCGTTTGAATTTATTAGTAATACAATGTTGTATAGAGTCCAACAGATGTCACCGATTGTGGTGAGTGTTCGTACCACTTGGGGCATGTGTTTGGAACTTCGAGGGCGATGCAGATCAGCTAGTTAAGGTAACTACACACTCTTTCGTGTCTTGTCAAGTATTCGGTCTTTGCTAGAATTGAACAAGCTGAGGCGAAATGATCAATGTTTTCTACTTGTTCCTGGCAGATGCAAATATCATCGTAGGAAATTTTGAGAACCGCTTTATCATAATAATGTGTTCTCAACGCCAGTTCTTCGGCAGCTATTAGAACTTCTTCAGATTGTAGCTTTATTCTTCCTCTTTTAATCCACATAAACGGTTCATTTTTATTGATTTTCACCTTGTCCATTATTTTTCGACACTATCTAGAGAGAAGTTTGTCTCCACGATTTCTTTAAATTTTTGTGTCACATTTTATGTTTAGTATCATCAGAAATCCAGTGTGTGTGTGTGTGTGTGTGTTGTTATGTGTGCCTTGCACAGTTTTTTTGCAATGCTTCTTTCTACACTAACTGCCCCTGTTTCCCATTCTTCAGTCAGATTGCATGACCTACCTCATTAGAGGGTCATCTTGATGACTGAATACATACTTTTCCATCCCGACTATTATATTGTGCCAGGAGGCGTCAATTTTTCTGAGCCCTCTTCCTCCTTTCTTATGTGACACATAAAATCTATGTACATCAGCTGGAGGGTGGACGACATGATTCATTCATTCAGCAGTACGCTCTGAAGAAGGCCACAATACGCTGCCCGAAACATTAACCATCATGTCTGTGAGGCGGCTCGTCCCGGATAGCCTAGACAACACAAACTCCGGTCGCGGAAGCCTACGCAATCACTTCTTCAATGCCCTAATATTTCTAAATTTTACCTGACTCAAGATTTAATTAACAGTGCGCGTCTTCATTCTTAGCAAACACTTTAAGATCATCCATGCAAAACAAATGCGATTCTAGTCTTTCATCACTATGGAGCTTGTAACCAAAGTCAGCTTAGGGCAACTGTCTAGATAGTGAGATCAAACTAATGCAGAAACAGCAGTGGGGATAGCAAATCTCCATGACAAATACCCCTGTTAACCTGAGTTCTTTATTCTACTGCGTCATTTCCGCTGTGTACTAGTAATCAGGTAATCTAAGACGTTATACTAGCTTTGCAAAACTCAATAACTCTAGGATTAAAGCGATAGATCTCCAGGGTCTTCAAAACACAATCGTGTGGTACACTGTCAAAGGACTTTGGTAGTCAATTCAAGCCACGCTTAAATTACGCTTTTGTTTCTTTACATTATTCAAGATGACTTTATTTAGTAGAAATTTTATGACATCTTTTTATTCAACTGGTAACAGATGGTTCCTCTCAAGGTGTCTGGAAATTTTGTCAGCTATGTCTGCAGTTATAACTTTGTTCAGTACTAGCACACAGGTGATTGGCCTGTACTTCAAGAGCTATCTCCCGCTTTGGATAGCAAATATGTGATGCGTGTGTATGGATAGTAAATATGTTTAGCTTACGCTTTGGATAGTAAATATATGATGAGAGTGTATTGCTGTTAATTTTTTAATCCAATAATTCTGGATCTCATGAATCCCGGGGAATTTCCAGTTTCCCATGTTCGTAATTGCTTGGAAGAGGTCCTCTTCTGAGAATTCGTGACCATGTTCCACTGTTTCCACAAGTTCATCGGCAGCAATAAACTTCAGATTATAGCCATGATGCGTCTTTGTTGTAGGATCTGCTTTCCTTCCAGATTCCAGCCCAAAGTGCTTCAACGTCATCTTTTCCATTCAGTTGCCACGGTTATTTTGTCAGATTGCGATAGAATCTCTTCGCGTCTGTTTCAAACAACCGATTTTTTCTTCACAACACAATACATTTTTGTTCAATATTGAATATTTTTCGTGGAACTTTTGAGGTGTGTGTTTATTTAGAAGATTCCTTTGCTAAGATTGATATTTCACGCCGAGTATCGGCTACTCGTTTCATATTTTTTCGTCCATGGTGGTACAGGGCTGATTACTCTGTTTTAGAGTCGGTGTTCTTGGCTGGCGCCAAAACTATCTGAGATACCATGTATCCAGACACATGCATACACGATGTGATTGATTTCAGTAATATCTGGATCTCTACCTGGGGTCTGTACCTCATTTAAGACAGAGTTCGCTGTCTCTATCACTCCCTTAGCTATGGCATATTCGTATATCCTCCTCAACTGTACACAAGATTCTAAAGGAAGTTCGCGAACTCTATCTCGCGTCGAAGGATATTTCGCATCATGTCCTCATTGTGTGATTCAGATGAATTTTCATCACTGACGCATGTTTCATTGGAAACAGATGAAACTTCAATAAGACCATTGTTTTCAAATCCTACATGTTCATCATGTGGGTAGGTCGGTCGAAGAACATACTCCGCATTTCTCTGAATGTCAGCAAGTTGTTCTGCTGTGAATTTTCCATTGCTGAGTATGTTGTGAATTTTCCATTGCTAAGTATGTATCGTGACAAGGTGACATTAGCTCGATTTCTGTACATATATGGTACATTGGTAGAACAAGGCACGTTAAGAATCATTACATTTCTTGTTCTATCCATTTTTCTCATTGGTTTTAAGTAAAGATGGCAGAAAGCAAGCTCAAGTTCACAGATCACACTTAACCTATGGGTTATTTCCTGTCATTGTTACTGAGACAGGTGGCCACGGAACGTCCCCCGCGAGGCCTATCATGGAGTCCCTCCGATCGCCAATCGAGGACCCCACCAACCACCAATAAAAAAAATGAATTTTTCTTGACTATGTATTTCTGTTGAATACATTTTCGTATACCACAACTTACATTATGCCAAGATAATATGATACAGATTGAACATCTTTGAACCCAATGACTGGTGTAGGCGACAGAGGACATCAATAATTGATGTCACTGCAGTGCCTCTGACCGAGAAGTCTTAGGGTTCGAGTTCAGGCGTAGGATTTTCAATACTAGGTACATATCTATATTGAATTCTGCCGCTGTCTGGAGGAGTATTCTAACTACCGGCTGCTCTGATAGGTAGTTTGCCTTGGTTTCTTCGATTAATACAAGGCGAATGCTGAAGCAGTATCCTAACAAACGGGAACCCAGACAGCGCGCGATCTTTCCTTCGCCTACCTCGTCCTATGCTCTCCGTCTTTCTCACATCCACTTACGCTAACATGCGCTAACGGTCAACGTCAAAGTCGGGAACGTCAAAGTCGGGAACGTAGAGCTTGTTCCGGTCGGAGGGAAGTACGTGGCTGGAGAGGCGATGTGTAGGTCTCGCCATCCCGCGGGGGAAGATCACAACCTCCCGCGATAAAAACACGCCCTACACGTACTCAGACCCATGACTCAGACAGTTCACAGCCTGGAAATACCAATCAATCACTCAATCAATTAAACCTGTTGAGTTCTTGTGATCAGTAAAATATTTTTAATTTCTCAGAATAAGCAGGATTCCGTGCACCGACAATGAAAGTGCACTAATCCCGTAAGACAGAAACTCTTGGGCATTATATCCGTTAATGTGAGGATCTCTGACGTCGACACTAAAAGTAAAAGTAATAGCAGAAATCCTTTTGTGCTTTCTCCCTCCAAGGAGGAAAACAACGGATTCTTTCACCTCTTCTTCACTCACCAGTGGCAACAGAATGCGATAGTGACGGCCGCCGCTACTTCGCGTTATTACAAACTAATAATTTTATTTACAGCTAAAATACGCATCGGACATCATTGGCACATTTATGTAGAACGTGAATACACTGAATTCAATGGCGTAGTATGGTGTAGTCGTTTGAACGTTTGATTTTTTTTAAAATTATGTGCATTTTTCGCCTTTTGTTTGTTTAATAATTTTTCGAATGACAACTAAAATGTAAGACAGAAATTGTCCCATTGTAATATTACATAATCATTAACAAGTTTGCGAGAGAGTGTGTGCTGTTGTAGCACTACTGGCTTATTAACAAGAGGTTAAAAATATTTTTTATATGTAGTGAAATAGTTAATATCTGTTAATGCTTTTTAGAACGGTAAAAAAATATACAGCAGAGGATCAACAGCTTGAATAATTTTCACAAAATAACAAACCCCACAATCACCAAACAAAATTTGGGATACCTTGTTCTCGACCTAGAGGCAAAGTATCTGACCTCGTGTAAGCAGCAATTTATCTTCCGACAGCGCGCACGCGCATAGCGCACATGTTATCGATTTGTGGAGAAGGACGCAGGCGCATGCAGAGGGCGGGTCTGTTCTGGGCCACGCCCCATCCACCTCCTACGGCCCGCTGAGCGCCTGTGCACTGCGACTCGCTGCGACCTCACGTTTCCTCCAGAATCGACAAGACGGTTCAAGGTCGACAAACAAACTTTTTGGCAATTAAAAACTTCCTGTAGACCCAAGTTTGGACTGGTTGGTTTACGTAATAACCGTACACTGTTAATGCTTATAATGAAAGTATTCGGTCTCTCGAATTTAGATAGTTATAAGGAGTTAACATTGTACTTCTCTGCATTACTGTTAGCCACAAATTTCCAAAGACTTTTTCCAAAGATGGCCTTCAGCTAATGGGGAAAATCAAATTTACATTTACATCAATTTACATGGATACATGAATTGAATGTACTCTCATGTTAATGCTAAATGGAATGCAATGGTACACACTTTCCTGTATTTGACTATCGAATTAACTTTGCACATTTTATTAGTGAAAATCTAAATACACTACGTTTTTCTCCATTTTCTGCACTGCAGCAGCATAAATTAAACATAAATAAATTCGCTAGAGTGTTTATCATAAATGTTACCTATTGTAACATTGACGTTCCAAAAATATCTTACAGCACGAGACGGCAAACTTTATCTTAATTTCTATGAAGGGGCAGCGATCCTACAATCCATTCCTTTATTAATGCCTATATTTTGGAAAGAAAAAATAATTACGTGAAGTTTACTTGCTTACCTACGCACACAAGGCATATAGATATGTGCATAAGTTTACGCCTACATACATTTGCATGAACTTGCTTAATATTTATTTACTAGAATTTACTAGATTATTTACTAGAAACAAATTTGAAATTGATCTTCGTGCAACTCGTGTTCTACTTGCATGGGATTTTCAATCATCGGATTCAGCAATCGCCGACTAGATTGCTCAAGGCTTAAACGCTACAAAACAGTGTGTTTTGTGTGTTTGTCCGAGGGTGCGTGTGTATGGGTGTGTGGGTGTGGGCGCGCACGTGGGAGTATGTATGTGTGCGTGGGTGTGTGAGCAATTAAACAAGCGAAAAAAATAGAGTGACAGAAAAAGAGAGAAAGGGGGGGACTAAACTGACCTTCTCAACTCTCCCTGCCACCTTCTGCAGCATCCTGGGTACCTGCTAGTCTCGACTGGATATTTCCAGACGTTCCACCTGTTGCACCAGTCTCAAAGTTTTTGTGGGAGACCAACCAAGCAGTGGCTTGACCAGAAGAAACTCATAAATGCAACATGCTTAATATATGTAACGAAAAATTTTTAGAAAAACTTACTAACATGAAAAAATCCATTGGTAAAATACGTTTACACTGAAATATCCTATTCTTGTTCATTTTTGAAACAGGACAATAACTCTGTGAATTTAAAATAAAATGCCATAAATAAAAGTTTTTTTAGCCAATATAAATGAACAAAATGTTAAAATGTTATTCTAGCGTTAATACATTAGCAAAAGGCGAACTTCACATAACACGCAAGACAAATCTGAACACGTATTTTACTTACAGTAAAAAGGTGAATGGTTAAAGAGAGGAGATTTTACCTTAGGTCTACTTTGAGTGTTTTTTAACAATCACTTCATATTTTTTAAATGTTTTATGAGAAATTATGATTCTAACAAAATCCATTTTTGTCTACTTAACCTTCTCCGTCCTTGTTGAACATAAACGCTGTATCTTCAATTTGTATTATCATTGTTTGTATTACATTATATTAAAGTTTTTATTCATACGAAATAAATCCTTAACTTTATAAGTTTTGTGCAGAAAGAATTCTAGATTTTGTAAGCTGCGGCCGTTGTATTGTAAGCTCTTTGATGCAATGCAGACGCCTCTTCTTCAGGCAGCACGACATTCGGCGCATTCGGCGTATCCCGAGCAACCGCTCGCCGAATCCCAAGTAGCGAGGACGGGTTGCTTGCGATTCGCCGAGCGCCGAACGCTCGAAATTCGCGCTACCCACCGCGTGTCGGTCTTTCGGGCACATCGAAAGGAGTGAACTTTCCCCGAACACATCCGCCGTGCGGGATTGGACGAGCTTCTCGGCGAATGCCGAATGTGTGGAGCCCCCTTTAGCAAGGATGAGCCGTGCTGCCCTCGCGCCTCCGCTGCGTCCTGGGCACCTGCTCCTCTTGACCCACATTCCCGGCGCAGGCAGGGACGCAGCGCTGTAGGGGGCAGGGAGTCGCAGGGCGCGGGGTTCGAAGCGTTGCCACGGGAGGAGATGAATTATAAATTTCCTTTTCCTTATTTTTCACCCGTAAACAGTGGTGATCCACAGGAATTGACACTCGTGACACAGTGACAATTGATACAGTGTACTAGTCACTCAAAATAAAGTAGTTGCGCCAAATATTAGGAACACAAAGTAAACTAGACACACTATTTCGCATTGTTACGCTAGCACAGTGTTTTATGACCCATACCGTTACAATGATTCACAGATTAATGAGCGAGACCCGGATTCTGACGACCTAAAAATTCTTTGAAAATGACCAATAAAAGACTTTAAAATAAGAGGAAAATGACCCTAAAAACAGAAAAACAAGGGGATAATGACCTAGTTTTTTTAAATACTCAAAATTTTGTATGCAAATGTTAACTTATGCAATGAATTTTACACTTAAAAAAAGTATTTATATAAAATTATGTTTAATATAAATTCTTAATTTTAGGAGGAATGTAATCCTTAACTCCGATCTTCCAATGGTCGGTTTTGAAAGGTCGAGGAAGTTACCGAAAATCCTTGTAATTTTCAGAGATCGAAAAACAGAGTCCACTGCTGTAGTGAATTTCGTCATGAACTAATGATACAATAAAAGCTTTATTTTAGTGAGCCATTTTAATTCATGAAACATTCACTAACTACGAAAACCGAAAATGAAAAAATCCGTAAAAATGCCAAAAATTACGCAAAGGGTGCAAAAAAGACCTAAAAATTGAAAAATGACCCAATTACTACATTTCTTTCACTTAAGTGATATGATAAACATTCACTTAAAGTTAGCTACGTCTAGACTGCACCAATGAAAAGATGACATATCAACAGAATCAAGAATGTTCATGGGTTCCAGATTGCCGAGTTCTTTCTTGCCGTTTAAGAAATTTAGATTTCTTATTACCAGGAAAGTACAAGATTACAATATATACACAAATTTCTTTTAATTAATATAAAACATATATAAAATAATACTTTTATTTATTTTAATACACAGATGTTTGTACTT
Organism: Gryllus bimaculatus; assembly: GCA_017312745.1. Lineage (NCBI taxonomy): Eukaryota > Metazoa > Arthropoda > Insecta > Orthoptera > Gryllidae > Gryllus > Gryllus bimaculatus. The sequence continues at coordinate 6,276,284 of BOPP01000070.1, read as the reverse complement.
GGATGTCTGATTGATGTTACCAAATTCATGTAATGTAACTACAAACGATAATTAGATTTGCATGTCAAGAGAAATTTGCTGTGGAAAATAAACTCGCAAAGTTTATGTTGCGCACTATTTCAGTGCAGTTTTGGTTTCTGTTAGTAAGCAGTCTAGCCGAAAAACCGTCTACCCTAACGAAATAATCACACAGAATCCCGATCCCCGTCCCCCATACGGGAGAGCGAAGTCAGAAAATCCAGAAGTCCACACAAGGAACATACAGCGGTTCGAAAAGCCCCCTAACAAGAACGGGCATGCAAGGAACATCAGCACTCGGCATTGACATTGGCAGCAGAAATTATGAAAATGACTACCGTTAGACAGCACAAAACTTTATGCATTCTAGGAATCTCCGATCATGTGTCATGGTTGTGCAAGCTTACGTACTACTTACATTGAATATGAATGATGCATTTACAAGCTAAAAGTAATCGGCCGGGCGTCGATAAAGGACGCACACCGTACGTAAGGAGTCCGCCAAAATACAAAAGAGTTTATCATAAATAATGATGGCTGATAAGAAAAATATCTTAAGGCAAAGTGTTCTGAAAATGTTATTTTTCTAAATTGGAAAGATTATAGACTATACGATGTGATAAAATTGCATAGTCGGTATGAATGTTGTATAAATCCGAATAAGTCTGTATAGGTACTTGTACACTTTTATGGGCGTCTAATGCTCTAAGGAAAAATTTAAAGAAACAATTTGCACCTAAGTTTGAGAAACTTTTTCTAGGAAAATTGTCTATATTGTTTCTAAGAAAACTTCTCTAATTTTTGAAAAGTTGTACTAAATGTATTTATTTTAAAGTGCTGTTTTGGAGACTATATTTCATTAAGGAAATCTTAAATATTGTAATTTTAAGAAGAGACCGAAAAAATGTTGAACTTTGCAATTTTTGAAAATTCAGAGGTTTTAACGAAAATGAGACGGCCGCCATATTTAAACGTTCTTTGCACTATCCTATTAAAAAGCTAAATAAGAAAATCGGGGCCGGCATTATGCGCCAGTTTCATGCGCTTAGCCGGAATAGCATAAATAACTCTTAAGAATGACGCAAGACTCATTTTTATTGAAATCTACAAATTTTTGAAATTAGCAAAATTTCAATTTTTCGGCGTTTTTCTACAACTACAATATTTAAAATAGATTTTACTCTAAATGAAATCTTATGTTCAAAGACAGATCTTGCAATAAAGTCATGTACATTTTTTTGAAAATGTGTGTAATTTTCATGTAATATTGCGGGAAATAGGCAATTTTTAAACTATAATTTTCTCAAAAACATCTTTAATTTTTTCTTTAATTTTTTCCATGTAGTAAACGATCGTAAAAAATTGATGCAACGAAGAAACAGTGGTACTGGTCACTTTGAAGAAAACATTCTTTTAAATAAAAAAAATTAACACTGTAGTAAATACAGTATTGATTATAGAGCCTAAATTGTTAAATAAAATATATTTTAAAAAATCAGATCTCAAAAAGGAATTGTACAATTTTTAAACACAATATTTTTCGCAAAATTTGTTTGAAATTATTGCAATTTTTTTCCACTGATAGAGCAACGTATGCCAAAAATGGCAAGGCTATATTTGAAAGTTGTGAATTTTTGAAAATGCAAAAGTTAGAAGCAATGCTAGAAGTATGCGCTTTAGTAGCACCAGTAGTTTGTACATATTTATGTACATTGAAGTGTTTTTTTTCATTTACTCCATTCTTTGGTACTCGTGTGAGTTTTTGGCACAGACCTTCATCCTTAACTGGTGTTTAGCCGCTCTCGCTCCTCATTCTGTGAGTATCGGAAGGTAACATTCCTGCCGAAGAAGAGGAAGGACTAAGGCAGAAGGTTCCTGTGCACGCGGAAATAAGACATTCTTATGATAATAATACGAAGAATCTAATACCACTGCTATAATTATAACTTAATAAAACATAGAGTATTTCATGAATAAATTAGTTAAGTGTGATATTTATACATTAATCCAAACTTCTTTAGAAAACTGGCACATCAAAAATCGAATAGTCTAATCTTACTCTATTCAGGATAAGATAATTCTTTTTAAAGCTCTAACCTCAATCTCGACCTACATCAGGGGTTTGGAACAAGGGGCAACCGAAAGGTTTATGAAAACCTTTTTTTTCTCATGAATGGTATGAAAAATATTTATAGCTATTTCAAAGGTAGATATAGTTCTCCTACTAAATTGATGGTTTTAAAGTTTTATTTGACTACATTATTAATTTCAGTTTGTTTCTAGGCAGTTTTTTATTTTGTCATTTGTCAAAAATTAATTCACATGGAAATCTTTCAGTTCTGTTTCATAAAATTCTATTGTTTTGTGTAAAAGAATTTATTTTTATTTCTTTCTTCGTTCTTTTATTCAATTATTAGTGTATTAAGTAATTAAAACGATTAAACCTTTTTTCAGTGAAAATGCGCATATTATTTCATATTTATACCTCTTTTGAATTCGCAGAATATTACAAAAAGAGCCTAAAATTGCAGTACGCCCCGCAATCAACCCTAAGGTTTCCTATTTGCCTCTACAAGTTGTAAACCTTTTATCTACATTATTACTTCGTTTTCCAATGAAATGTGTTTGAAATTGCGATGAAATACGTTGATATATAGATTGTGATGCTTCAGTTAAAAAATAAAAGACCTAACATTGATGACAAAATAATGTATTTAAAAAATCTATTTTTATAGAACTCTCTTACGTAGAGCAACATTACCTGAAGCGTGAATGAATCGGGACTGTAATTTTGATTACGTTTGTTCCAAGCAAAAAATCAGGAAAGCATCAATCAGTATGACCTTATTTGTATATATCTTCTGTCGCTAACATCATCACTTTCCTTCTCACATAACTTCAATCACTGCATTCAAAAGATGATGAACGTAGTTCTGCAAAAAGTTGGATATCCAAGGAAAGTTTAAAAATTCAACAACAAAATTTAAAACATGCGTGTAAAACACTTATGCCTATTCCATCAAAGCTCAATAATTCCTGGATCACTCTTTCGGCCCTCCCCTTGCTGCGAAAAAATTCTGGATTCCGAATAAAATACCATAAAATACCATTCTAAGTGAACCATTCATCGCGCAACACTGTTAGTGTGAGCCGGTCCGGATGGCGGAGATTGCTAAGGCAGTAGTGCCGTAGCGATCTCGGACCGAAGGATCGCGGGTTCGAGTCCCGCCTGGGGCATGGTTGTAATGTGTTCGTCCTTCCCCCCCTTCATCATCATATCGTGTCATCCTCACAGTTACCATACCGTTACAAGCAATAGTGGTCGCTAATGACCTAGTAGTTGATGCGACCTTAAGCAAAACAAAAAAACAAATGAAAACTGTTAGTGTGAGCGTGAGGGTGCGAGCGCCCAAAATGTCAGTGTTTAAGAAACGTAACACACCCCAAAAGTCATTTTTTAGTTGAGTGCAGAAATATATTTAGAAAATAACTTATTTTTACTTGTAGAAACTTCATGCGGATAATTCACGAAACAGCCGAGATATAGACCAAAATATCTTGTCTCTTGAAAGCAAAGAGCTTCCCTCAGATTAAAATCGTTCTCCTACGAATGTAGTGCTTCAGTGGGCAACGCCGCTTATCTCTACCCTAGTACAATGTTACCTTGGAGCGCCAATTAATATCTGCCGACGCCTTAGCATCTAATAAGCATATCAGTGCTGAGACACATAATTTCTTCAGTCTGTAAAGTTTTCAGTGTAATTTTATCAGCACATACTAATCGTACTTTCATGACTGATCGCTTTCGTTTTGTAATTGTCACCTCACCATTGTTCCACCTTTAAAATGGTGTTATCGTTCCTCTCGATTGTTCGAAGTTATTTCAGATTAAGAGCAGGGTAAATAATTTATTTCTCTACATCCCTGGTGTAGGTTGATTGATTGGTTAATAAGTGATTCCGGGCGCGTCAACTGCTAAGATAATCAGTGCCATAAGTGTATTGCATGTTTTATTATCCATGGCGGTGGCTGTAATGTGGATGCTGAAATCCGACGCCGATCTACGTCGGCTTGCGGGGATTTTCCCCAACTAAGTATCACCCACCAGCATGGCACCCCCCTCCTACGCCAGGAGAAGTTCTAAGATTCTGACTAGTCTCCGAACAAGTGTTGTAGTTTCAGCGGCTGAATTCGACCTAGGTGACAAGCTAGTGTAGAAAATCCTGGCACCGTCGGGACTCAAACCCTAGGACCTCCCGGTCAGAGGAGTGATATTATTGATGCCCTTTGCCAGACCGCGAGGGAAACTCTGAGTATAGTATTGCGAGATTCACAAGATACAGCGGTGTCTTGTCCGTTCTCAGTGTCTTTAAGCGCACAACATATTTTTCCGTATACAACGAACATCTTGGTATACGCAGAGAATAATACCACAGATTTTACTTTCTCCCCTCACTACGTTAGAAGATAAATCATTATAAACGTGCGCGGGAAATAAATGATTTATCGACAAAATTTTTTGACGAGTACTGGTAAACAAAAATATTGTTCTTATGTGCAGAAAATTACTTCATCTAACACATTGTGTAGTCAGAATCTATGTTTGGCGGGACCTTGATACCGAAAAAGCGATTAATGGCAAAACGCCTGTCTGTCCATTTATCTGCGTCAACGCTAGATCCTAAACCATTCAGATCATTTTCTTTACAAATCATATTCCCCTATCAATCTAAACGAATTCGAGGACCCATGAGATTGAAACGGATATTTGAATTTTTTAGGTAATTTATATGAAGCTTCATTAAGTTTGAAAATTTTCTCAGAAATGGATTCAGAATTGTTGATTTATTTTAAAAAATTGGCAAAATTGCAATTGTTGTTGCAAAATGAAGCAACGACATTTGAATGCAATTAGGTGTTGATAAATATGTACTAAATGTACTACAGAAAGGAAAGTGGAACATCGGGTGGATCACACCCTTGGAGAAAAAAACGCTAAAAAAGAATGAATTCATGCCACGAATCTTGAGAAATATTACAAATATCTTAGATATTTACAAAGATATATTGTCCATCAAAAAATATTTAATCTAACATAAATCAGAAATTTAATATTCGCCTGAGAAAAATTCTGATAACTAAACTCAGTGCTGGCAGGAAAATTAAAGCTATAAATACCTATGTAATTCCAGCGGTGAACTTTGGTTTGCCAGGTAGACACAAACCCAACTGGATACATTCAATATGAACTGCAGAGTACTGTGTACCAAACTCAGATGTCACCACCCTGAAAGAGCAGTTGAGAGATTCCACCTACCTAGGTTTCTGGGAGGAAGAGGTGTCGTAGATATTGTGACGTTTGTCTGTCCGTCCGTACGTCCCTCCATGTGTCTATCTGAGGTCAACACTAACGCCTAAACCGTTGAGCCGATTTTCTTCGAAATTGATTAATGCAACTTATAAAAAAAATTCTCGAAAATCGTTCAATTTGTTTTCGATAGATAGAAGAAGCCTAAAAGAATAGCGCGAATTTTGTTTTCATTGAACTCTCTGAATTTTCAAAAATTGCAAATTTATAAATAGTGCGAGAAAGTGTGTGCTGTTTTAACACTACTACTTGTAGTCTAAACTCAGTTTTTTCCTCCTCCTGAAAAATTTACTTTTTGGCAAATACACCCTTTTCCATGACAACTCTTCAATCTTCACTGAACTCTATACTCGTTTTTTTTTATTTCTTGGCGCGCGAGGCCTTGTCTTCACGATGGAATATCTCACGGTATATCGCATCTCTCTCAGTCGTGCCGATGTCGCATGATCGCAAGATCGCAGCCGTATCAAGCAGTGCTGACGAAGTCAAGGCCTCGCGCGCCAAGAAATAAAAACACAAGTATAGAAAATGTGTACCATATGAAGTTACATTTATACACAGTCGGAGAACAAGCGCCATTTCGGCATTCGCCCGAGGATGAGAGAAACTGAACGAAAAACCCCACGGTGAGGGAAACGGACGGTAAAAAAATGGTGCAAATCCAATTTTCAGTGAACTCTCTGTATTTTTGAAAATTGCGTGTTGAAAATATAGAGTTGAGATAATTACATTTGTAATCGCCGACATCCCATTCCAGCATTCGCATGTATGACCTACGGAACCATGCTCAGTATCATTTATACCGTGGCAAGTAGAGCATTGCATCTTCGCTATTTTACTCGATCTTACTCGCTCGAGCATTCCGTCCTCGAGTACAGGACACTTGAGCATCGCATACTCGAGTGTCCGTTACTAGGGGGGGATAGGAAGCCGTTATTCATTGTGACATCGAAGATAAAATGTCTATTTCAGGTGTTTAATTTTTGAGCGGTTAAGGTAATGGTGCAAAGTACACCTAGAAGACATGTTATAATAATATGCAAATGTATTTTAAATAGTATACTTTTTCGAAACCAATAATGAAGTTAAAATCTGAACTCCTGTGTTTTCGAACGTATCAAAAGAACAGCAGACACGAATAAATGTTCATAGAAATATATGAGTGGCGCTGTGTATTATTGAATTTTCCAAGAATTAGAAAAAGTTCTGTCGGGTGAACGGAAAATTAAATGCAATTGGCTATTTATTTAGACATTCTTCAAAAACTTTCTTCGCATAGGGGTAATACAAAAAATGTTCATTGAATTTTGAGAATTACGGAATATAATGTCTAGTTTAGATTTATTAAAATTTCTGCAATTAGGTGTGAGAACTTGGTGGCAGAATACACTAACTTAACATTACAGAACTTAACAACTATACAAACTCTACAAACGTTACAAAATCACATGAACATTTCACCGTGCAATGTTTCATAGATCTCCACTTCACCAAACTTCACTTCACCACACTTCACCGCACAAATATTATAATATTTGGGTAATATTTATTAGTATTTTAATTATGTTGTTCGTCAGACCTCCCAAAATTATCAATAAGCATGACAATGACTTACTTCTAAATAGTTCTTAATTTACGAAAATTAAATTGTGTAATTTTACTTTTTATTCTAGAAATCTTATTTTGAAAACGTTAATAACGCAAAATAACACTAAAAAAATAATAAAATAATACAAAAAATTTAAGTATGAGCTAAATTAACATGGTATATATTTTAACATTCTTCAAAACAACTGTAGAAGGGAATCACAAAAGTTCGGCATGGCAAAGCGCAACGCGTACGTTGAAAGGAGTTTCGCAGACGCACTGGAAACAATATAACGTACAGGTCACTAATCGATAGATGAGCGTCCCTTCACAAGGCGTGAGCCGGTTACTTGCGAAAGGATGAGTCAGTTTTCCGCTTATCACTATTATGACAAAGACCAATTCACATTTCGCGTCGCGCTCAATGCCTGCGCAAATATTGGTAGGTATAAGAATTAAAAGACTATTGGTAGCAAACATAGTAGGATGTAGATGCATGCTAATGACCTTTTTCAATATTCGATACTTAAGGGTTCATACAATTTTTGGCGTTATGGAACAATAAAATATCACACTTTTTCTCAGGTGACAATGAGCTTCTCTTGTCTGTTAAAATAATGAGGGTTCGGATTCTAATGACATGTCATCTTTTCATTGATGCATTGTAGTGGTAACTAACTTGTGAATGATTGTTTGTCATGACACACAGGTGATATAAATGCATAGTTATTGGGTAATTTTTTTGCCATTTTCAATATTTAAGTCATTTTTTAGGTCTTTGCAATCATTTTTACGCATTTATTCCCTTTCAATGTTTTCTGTCAGTGTAAGTTTCATGAATTTACAATGACTCACTAAAACAAAGTTTTTATTGTATTATATGTACATGACGAAAATTCACTACTGCAAATGATTCTGTTTCTCGAACTCTGAAAATTACACGGACCTTCGGTAACTTCCTCGACCTTTCAAAACCGACGGTTCGAATATCGGAATTACATTACTGCGAATTACATTCATCCTAAAATTAAGATTTTATATTAAATATAATTTTATATAAATACATTTTATTTGAAATTCATTGAATAAGTGAACATTTTCGTACATTTTTTATTTTCTAAAAAATTAGGTCATTTTCTCGTTTTTAAATTTTTAGGAATTTTTCCTCATTTTTTAAGTCTATTTATAGAGCATTTTGAAAGACTTTTTAGGTCATCAGGATGCGATCCCTGCTAATGACTAATATAATAATAAATAAAAATAATACATAATAAAAACTGTTTCCAAAGTTGACTTCCCACATATTTTTCTTTAGCTTGTATTCACGGCTGAAAACTTTGTTTTCTACCACCATTTTGTCTTCGCTCTCCACGTCAAGAAGAACATTGAGTAGATTTCGAGTATCGACTGCGTATCAAATGCTCGAATGAATTCAAGCAAGGGATACTTGACCGAGTGAGTGATCGCCGCACTTCAGTGACTTCCAGCGGCCAAAAGGACAACTCTTTGGTGCAGCAAGCTTACACAAGTAAAATACTCGAAAGCATGGCACTAGTGGCAAATGCATATGATTCGTTTTTGGGGGGATCAGCATTAAGAAGATTCCGATTTTTATCCTCCAGTGTGGCTAGCCCTGGCGGATAGAAGATGGAATGATAACGATAATGAATGAGGAATGAACGATACATATATACAGACATACACAAACACACCCTGTCCCAGGCGGAACACGAACCTGCGACTCCTGCGTCCGAGATCACCATAACACTACTCTCTCAGCGATCTCGGATATACAGACCAACTATAACTAATATATTATTATTATTATTATTATTATTATTATTATTATTATTATTATTATTTTATTGTTTTTGCTAGCGAATCGGCCGACAAGGACCACGCATGCACGCATCCTGCATTTACCGTGGCTCAGTATCATTATCGCGGAGGCAGGTCCATGTAACATTGGACCAGCATTTCGCTGAGTCCAATTTTTATTCCGCTGGGTTGTTAGCCCTTGGGGTATGGAAGATAAAATGATGATAATGAGGGGTGAAAGGACGACACACTCATACAGACATGCACAAATACACCCATGCCCGAGGCGGGACTCGAACCCACGATCTTCTAGTCCGAAACCACAAAAGCATTACTGCTTTAGCGATCTCGGCCATCTGATCGGCTATTGCTATAATTATTATTGTTATTATTGTTATTATAGTTATTATTGTTATTATTGTTATTATTGTTATTATTGTTATTATTGTTATTATTGTTATTATTGTTATTATTATTATTATTATTATTAGCGTATCGGCCATTTCTTACAACGCTACACGTTTTCTTTTGCTTACTGAGGCATTGTGCATTGTCATTGGGGGCGTATACCCAACTATTAAAACTATATAGTTATATAATTTAATATATACTTTCAATATTCTGTCATTGATCCCAAGACATAATGTTCTTGTTACTATGTTTGTTTTACTAACAATGAATAATACGTCACTGCGCCCCCTTCCTTTAGAACCCCTCTACATACGTGTATAAAATTCCCTATTTCTTCAGTACCTTTTTCCTTTTCTCTCGGTTTCTCATAACGAGACAATATCCAAGTCATACTTGTCGACTTCCCTAACTATTTGATCAGTTTTTGTTGATATCCCTTGAATATTCCATGTTCCGATTTTCAGAGTCCTTTTCCTTGTCAAAAGAAGTCCATTTCGGTTTGTTTTTTGAAATGATGTTGGGAAATTTTGAGGGTGTTGTATTTTCCGAGAGATGGGATGCAGGCCCATTACCTCAACCCCTACATGGAGGATTCGGGATTATTCTTCGTATTCTCCTTCTCCTAGGGTGGTTGGTTTACAGAGACCCCCTCCCCTTTGGTTTTCTGTCAGGTTCTCCTTCCCTTAGCCCAGTGTTACCGTCTTTAGGCGCCGGAAACTCGCCATCGACCATCTTTCATTAGCTACTCTCTGAGCCTTCGCAGCAGAATGGTCCCGGGAGGAACCACGTGGAGGAGAGACTTGACTGCTGACTGCTCGTCTCAAACGCTCTTCTAACGGACTTCCCCATTACAGGGCCCATCCGCGGTATTTAATGGTATAGGCATATGGAGCTTTTTTTCTTGGCCATTCGCCAATAACCATCATAAGAATTAAGTTGTTATTTATGTATAGCTTAATATATATTTTTCCTGGCATTTCTGTTATTTAATTATGACATGTTAACTGATAGAGATCTTGCAGATGTGTGGACGGAAACTCAGTCTGTGGTGAATTTCGACCCCTAGATATGTAATTCGTCGGCACGAATTCCATAAGATAGTACTAATTTTGATAGCATGATGTTATAGTCAATAACGTCAAACGCTTTCGAAATGTCTAAAAAGATTCCAATGGGTGCTTCATTTTGGTCCATTGATGAAGCAACATTTTTATTTCATACCTAGTGATGGTTTTGTTCATTATAATTTGATCTATTGCTTTTTGTGATGTAAATGTATTCCCTGTACGTACGTTCATTGTAATGTCTAAATTAAAAGAATGCAGTAAATTGAGAAACTGCCCTTTTTCGTGTGATTTGCTCAGAAAATCAATATTGAAATCTCCACATATAACATTGTATGTAAAAGATAGATGACTAATTTTGTTCAGAGTTATCTCTTAGATTTTCTAAGAAAATGAAACCAACCAAAGCTCGCTTTGTTGGAGGTCTGTAGATGCAAAGTAAGATAGTTTTGAGCGTAGTAAGATGTACGGCTGTTATTTCAAATCTTTTTCAACTGCATATAAATTGAATTCTGACCAGAATAGAATCATATCATATCTTACGTATATAAACGAACCTCCGTCAGGGCCCTTATTTGATTCCCTCACTCTACGATACGATCCTACACTCTACGAAAAACCTAAGTATTTGGAGTGTGTTTAGATTATTATGAGACAGCCAATGTTCGGTAAAGCAAAAAACATCTACTTGACCTAGATCACACTGTAATGCTACCTCGATAAATTCAATTTTATTTGAAAGAGATTGCACATTATAATACACTATTTGAATTTTTTGCATATGCCTACACGGATGTATCTCTGCTGCATTTAACTATAGTGGCTATTTATTTATCTCATGTTTACCTCGAGTGGTCGAAGGAAGTATCGTGCCCCAGCAGTGACAGGAGATGAGGAAGGAGAGGCGACAAATGTAAATAAATGAATAATGGGAGAGGTAGTACAAGGATTTGGTTCAAGGGATAAGGTAATTGGGTCCAAAGAGGTACCAGAGGATGGAAAAGAACTAGGAGATGTGGGTAGGGATGGGTGATAAGCAGGACACTGCCGAGGTTGTGAAAGGATGTGTTTTGCAAGCTCGCTACCGAGTGCATATTTTCCAAGAAGGTTCAGGTGAAGACCATGCCGGGGTGAAGTGTTTTTTTTTTTCTGAGAGAAAGATTAGCTTAATTTAACATATGTGTCTCTCAAATGCAGTTTCAATTGATTGTTTGCATGTTTAATGTTTTTGCAATGTGTTGGTTTGTTGTATCAGAAGGCAGAGTAAACACTATAATGTCCGTGTTTTGGTCGGCACATTGTAGTTTGTCAACGTGTGGTTTAAATTTAAAGTTACCACCCAAATTGATGTCATTCTGCGCTCCTATGATGACTGTATCCCGTTTGGTGAGAGTTTTTGTGTGGGTGTCCAACTCACTGGTCACGTCGGAAAACCTCCCGTTTGGTTTAAACACACCCGTGACAGAGAAATTGGATGGGAGTTTCCCACTGAGCAAGGAGGGGATTGGTCACCCATGGCTATCAGCTAAAATCAGTACCATTTTAATGGGCTCAGTGGGAATGTCCTTGTTTAATTTTGGGCCAGGTTGCGCAACTCTACGTGTCTTTGTTCCTTGGAGCTTGCTAGCCTGTTTGGGTTGGTTTGTGGGTGGGCGTGTCGATGATGGAAGGGAGTAGTGAAGATTGGAAAGGCAAGTAAACTCACGGTCATAATCCAAAGCAGAAAATCTGTTTTCAGTCGTGATTGGTAGAGGCGATTGTGTTTTTGCTTTCGCGGATAGACTGTGTGACTTTTCTACAGTGTTGCCTATTGTTGTCCAACCGTCTGTGTTTTGAACGACCTCTTCGAGCATTTCGATATGTTCATCAAAATTATTGTTTATAAGTGTGAAGACTTTCAGAAGGTCAGCATTGAGAGTGTACAGAGTAGAAAGTTTATAGCGAATAGAAGCTATATTACGAATGCGTATTACTCGCGCAACTTTTCTTGAACGATGTATTGAAGAAATATGGATAAAGTGGGGGTATTAGTTACATAATCAGCCCCAAGATTTCATGAAACAATGCCAGTCTCTGGAGAATGTCATGCCTTTGCAATTTTCTCAATTTTTTGCGTTCTAACTTTCTCAGCAGTTTGAGGTATCTTCTGTGATGGCCCTTCACCACCTTCGGACATTTCATTAGATTTTTTGAAGAAAACGGACAGACGTTCTAGCCTTCAACAGAAAATATTTTCTATTTCGTGCCAGTGAAGATGTGTTTGTAATGTCATCAGTGCTCGCTGCAAGCTTTTGTCTTCAACTGTTTATTGTGCCAAGGTGGGGGAAGCTAGGTCATCGTTCAAGAATAGGTACGCGAGTAATATGAATGTTTTTTTTTTTTTTTTTTTTTTT
>BOPP01000070.1:6219393-6263600 GCA_017312745.1 Gryllus bimaculatus | reverse complement strand
TTTTATTATTAATTCTGTTTATATTACATCTGTTTCTTAACAAACATTCAGAAATATGTTAATTATGCATTAAATGAAAGCTAGAAGTAACATCGTCATGTGTTGTTTGAAGCGGAATGGTAATTCCAGAATTGGGTATCTTTTCAGGTCGGTGTTACTTCCTGCGCTATTATCGCATAGATTGATGGCTGATGGATTTGCGATGTGTGTTTAATCCGCTCTTGGTAGGTTGGTGCTATGCTGAGTGAATTTCTTCATATATTATGGGTATCTTGAGTCTCGACGTAGTGGTTTCATTCGTTTACATACCACGGTGCATGGCTAGTCTTCTATGATTTTGATTCGAATCTTCTGAGTATTTCAATGTTTGACTTGCTAGCCGGATCCCAGATTCAATTCCCGTAAGCTCCAGATAGCCTAGATTATTGATGTAGAGGAGTACTTATGTTGTTAAAGAAGGTTTGAGTGGCGGTTGATGAGCCGATGATAATTGGGCAGAAATCTATCTTGTTGCTTCTTTCTTTCTTGCCAGTTATATGGTTCCTCCATGTAAGCCGTTTGTCCATATGAAATCCTAGAATTTAATGCAAGATAGTTGTGCTTAAGGTATACATTGTTTAGCTGTACTTTAGGACACTCCTTTTTTTGGATAGGGTAAATATGATATTTTTAGATTTGGAGGCATTTTACTTGAATACGCCATCTTGTACCCATTGTTCAAGTTTGTTCAGATGCTCTTGGAGATTTTGTGATGCTTGGAATGGGTCTTCATGGCACAGCCAAAATTGCTGTGTCGTCCGCAAACGTTGCAGTGGTAGTCCTTTCATGTTGTTGGCAATCATTATGTGTATATAAGGTATAAAAAGGGACCACAGCACACTGCCTGAGGGACTCGCTGATTTAATGGGGTGGAAGATGATAATTCTTCTTGATATTTAACATTTGGAAGTGTCGGTAGATGATATGACTTATCAGTAGGTAATACAGCATGGGGGCAGATAGATTAATTTTATCAGAAGTCTTCGTGCCATACTTTGTCGAAAGCTTTTGTTATATCAAGAAATCAGCTGCGCAGTAGCTTTTCCTTTCGATGACTTTGAGTAATAACTCAACAACTCGGTGCGCTTTTTGTTCGATTGTTGAGTGTTGTTTCTCTAAATCGATACTGCGTGTCTGGATTATTCTTGCAGAAGAGGTTTTAACGTTGGAGTAAGATTTTTTCGAATACCTTGATAGATTGGAAGCAAGCTTATTGGGGCGATTAGATGAAAATCGTTAGGTGGTTTTCCTGGTTTAGGTATCGCTATATCTGTGCATCTTCCATTGTCCCAGGGAAATGGTTGAGTTCGGAGAAATCGCATTGAAAGCAAGGTGATAAATTCAATTAGCATTCGTTGATAATTCCTGCACAGACTTTGCCTGTGATTTAGGTCGTAACCTGAGGCTTTTTGTTAATTTATAAAACCTGAATAGTTTCTCTTTACTTCTTTAGAAGAAAAAGATGTGCGTTGGAGCGATAATCCGACAGGGAACATTAGTTAAATCGAGCAGTACTTCTTCCTCAATGTGATTGTCCATGGAGTTATAGGTTTTCAAATACGAAGAGAAGTGTTCAGCAAATCGTTCACTTTTCTCCTATTGCACTTCATTGCCCATCTCCATCTTTCTCCTTATAGGTGTAATTGAATTTTGTGCGGCTTTATTTTCTTACTAGCCTCAGATCGAATAGATTTTTTTTTTTTTTTTTTTTTTTTTTTTTTGTTTGTGTTGCAGTTGCTGTTAGTGACTGTAACATATTGTGCAAATGATTCATTTCTGAGTTGTTTCAATAATTCCTTCAGCTTGTCTGGAGGCGTCTATTGAAGTATTGTTCTGTCTTCCAGATGCCTGGTTGTCATCCCAAATACGTCGTACCGCCGTTTCTCTCTGATTTTTTCTCTTATGTTTATGGAATTGTGATTGCTTTACTATTGAACGAATTTAGGCGTTGAGTCCCAAGCCACTGGTAACGCGCGGAGCGGAGCAGCTGGCACGTCCGACCTGCACCGCTGCCGGCTTGGAACTCAATATGAATGTGTGTGGCATAAATAAATAGATAAGAACTCAGACTAAGCTAGAAAGTATCTCCTAAACCAATATTCTTATTATGTAAGTGTATTAAATTACTTAATTTTAGTCACATATTTATTTGAAAAAGTACAGGTATATGATTCTAATTAGTATTTAAATGTGATTAATTAAATGCAAAATAATTTCATTGTGTTTAAAGTAATAAATCTAATCTGCAAACTAATAAATACAATTAGAACGCAATACTTTACCTACTGAAAGGCCATGAAATTCACCTCTTTTATATTCGACAATTGAAACACATAATTGAAACACAATGATCGCGTTTTTCCGTTATTGTTATATTACTATTATTATTATTATTATTATTATTATTATTATTATATCACTATTACTATAATTTTTCTTTCTGGGAAATTCTATGTGTCAGTTTGCTGAGTCACTGACCTCATGACGGTTAGGTTTTTCGACCAGTTTCCCTCATCGTTGAGCGAACGCCGAGATGGCCCCTTTTTCTCCTCCTGTATATAAACGTAACTTCATTTGTGCACTTTTCTAGAGTTCAGTGAGTAAGATGATTGAAGAGGTGACCTGGAGAAGGGTGTAAGGGCCAAAAAGTAAATTTTTCAGGAGTAAACTAAGTTTAGACTACAAGTAGTAGTGTTTCAACAGCACACACTATCTCGCACTATTTATAAATTTGCAATTTTTGAAAATCCAGTGAGTTAAACGATAACAAGATCCGTGCCATCCTTTTAAGCTTTTATGTGTGGAAAAAGTTTGGGCAATTTTTGAGACAAAATATTTTTATAAATTGCATTAATCAATTTCTGAGAAAATCGGCTCAACGATTTATGCGCTGGCATTGACCTCAGACAGACAGAGAAACGGACGGACGGAGTACGGACGGTCAGACAGACGTCATAATATCTACGACACCTCTGCCTTCCAGAAACCTAGTAAGGCAGAACCCCAGAGCGTTCAGAGAGGCCCCTCTAAAGATTCCGTATTTGATATGTGTATCTCCTGCATTTACACATCAATTTTGCGTGTATATGTGTAATAAAGTTCATCTTTGCATCTGGACCTTTAAGAACGAGACATCTAATGGATCTATTTTGTAGTACATATCAAGTACATCAATTAGCCAGGAGTGAGGTGTGCTGTCGAAGGCATTTAGATAATCACTATACTACGCTGTATACAACGTCTCTCCTGTTTTCTTTACATGTCCACATACTGCCGCATGTATAATAAACTGTTTTTTGGAGCCCGGTGAACCTCTCTTAAAGCCTTTTTGCTCTTCATCCAAGATATTGTCTTCGCGATGCTTATAGATCTTATCAACTATTATTGAAGTAAATAGTTTGGATGAATTTGGAAAGCACGTAAAAGGCCTATATTTTCCGGGATCAGAGCTGGGTATTTGGGATTTTGGGAAAGGATTAGTTAATCCACAAATTAAAAATGGTGACAGTTCCTCAATTATTCAGTGCCTCTGCCATTCTTATTAATACCAGGGGATTTCAGTTTCCCATATTCTTAATTGCTTGGAAGAGGTCCTCTTCCGAGCGTTCGTAAACATATTCTACTGGTTCCACAAGTGAATCGGCAGCATCAACTTCGGAGCCACGATGCGCCTTTGTGGGATTTGCTTTCTTTCCAAACTTCTGCTCAAATTGTTTTGACGTCATGTTTTGAAACAGGCTCAGCATTATCATTCAGTTTTGCATCAGGTTGCGATAGAATCTCTTCGCGTCTGTTTCAAACAACCGATTCTGGACCCGGAAATCTTTACGTTACTAACGTGTAATTCGTGAAGCCCATACTTTGATTTTCTCTTTTAGTTTTTCAGCTACCATTAGCGTTAATGTGCCATTTTCAATTTGGTCTTTTTTGCTCAACATGGTGTATTTTGGGTAGAACTTTTAAGGTGAGCGTTGTTTAAGGAGTTACCTAGAGAGTGATATTTCCTAAGGAGATGCTAAGAGTGATATTTCACGCCGAGTGTCGGCTATCGGTTTCCTTGTTCTCTTCGCCCATAGGGCTTCGAAGCTGTTTATTCTGGTTGGCTGCCGGCTGTCGGTGTTCTTGGCTGGACCCAAAATTATCTGAGATACCAAATATCCAGATACACACACGATGTGATTTCCAAATTTCAGTAATCTCTTCCTGGCATCTGTACTATCTCACTTAAGACACCATGCTGTCTCTATCATCCTCTTAACTTTAGCACTTTCGTATATTCTCCTCAACAGTGCACGAGATTCGAATGGAAGAATATGAATTCTTTTTATCTCACATCGAAGGAGAATTTGCATCATGTCCTTATCGTGTGATTCATGGCCAGATAATTTTCACCATTGACGGGTGTTTTACTGGGAAGAGATGCACCTTCCAGAGAACTATTGTTGTCAGGGATATTGGATAGTTCGATCGAAGAACATACTCCGCATTTCTCTGTTCTTCTTCTCCTTCTTTTATTATTATTATTATTATTATTATTATTATTATTATTATTATTATTATTATTATTATTATTAAACTATACAATCGGTAACAAATGTGAACACGAATGAAATAGAATGAAAGATATGGTAGGATAACAATTCGATGAGACGGGATATGTCTTGAGAAACAATTGTTGCGAAGATGGTGTAACTGAGTATGCGCCAGGTATTACCTGAATCGCGAAAATCCAAATTCAGTACTATTTTTTTGCTTTTGTTTCGTGAATCGGCCATCATGACGACACGCGGTAAGTGCGTCCCACCGGGGCTCAGTCTTGAATAACGGGCTAGGTGCACGATACTTTGTTTTAGAGAGATCAGCATTTTTAACCCTGATTATATTTTTACACCCTAAAGAAGTTAGCCCTGGGGCATGGGGTGAAATTGTGATAATGATGTTGATGATGAATGATGAAATGGACACACTCAAACATACAAAGAACACAAGACAAACATGCCCGAGGCGGGACTGGAACCCCCGATCCTTTGGTGCGAGACCGCCACTGCACTACCTTAGCAATCTTGTCCATCGGATCGGCTTCAATAGTATTAGTATTAGTAATAATAATAATAATAATAATAATAATAATAATAATAATAATAAGAAGAAGAAGAAGAAGAAGAAGAAGAAGAAGAAGAAGAAGAAGAAGAAGAATTAACCCAATATAGTTTTAACATTAAGCTATTTTATGCACGCCTCTGAATTTACATGAACGTTCGCCCGTTCCTGTCCGCTTCACATCACTGGCTGTGCCAACAGGAAAAGTTGGACATTCACTAATCGCTGATGGTAGGATACGACACCAATGGGCACAAAGAATCACACATTTTATGAAGTTTTTTTACATAGTGTACTTAGTCGTCCATTGTGTCGCGTACGTCCGGTTTCTGTTGTAGTTAGACAGTTTTATTTGTGGTTTCGAAGGAAAAGAACCAAGTGACGTAAAGGATCACGGGGCGTATGTCAGGGGACCTTGAAGCCTCATATTTAAACGCCCTGCTGTCCACTGTCGCTACCTTTTCAGTCAGTTTTCAGCTGGAGCCACTCACCGACCGCAATGAAGACCTTCGCCTTACTGCTCCTGGCTGCAGTGACCTGCATGCAGGTACATCTCACACGTATTTATTTAACCCTTAAACAACAAATTCGGTCATTGAGACAGTGGCTCCAGAATGCAATTTTAGTGAATTAGATATATTGTAGTTACTATATTTTTAATGATGTTCTATGGGCTTATTTAAATTTTACAATATATTTTCTTAAAGTGGCAGTAGTTGAACTGATGATTTTTATGTCATTTCACACTGGATATGGAAGGTCAAGTAAAAATTAAAAAAAATATGTAAGTGATGATAGAAGGTGGAAAGAAAATTTAGAGTACAAACGTAAAGCAAAGGATCGCATCAGCACTCAATGGTTGAACGGAAATTGTCCCAAACATCGTTTGATTTTGGGGGCACAAAGTCACATAAATTTACATTTGTTTGCAGGCATTTAGAATTAGAAATATTCAATTTTAGAAATACCTATATCAATCAAATTGTCTCATATCTCAAAATAAATGTCATTTCATACGCTCACATGGTTGTTTAGTACATGCTGTTAAAATTGGTATATTTTTTACAATTTTTGTATGTTTAGTTGTATGCGCGATTCTACAAAACGGCTCAATCAATTTCACTGAAATATTTGAAGCCGTTTTTGGAAAAGTAACGTTTGACATTTTCTGAAAATGAGCAATTTTCAGCTCTTTTTAACATAAAAGTTTTCGAGAATCTATAAAAGAAATATTTTAAAGCACCTTTACTCCCAAATACAATAAAGTATAAAAACGCAAGTAATGTAAATGTTATTGGAGTGCATAATATTAAAAATAGTCATTTGTGCAATTTGTGAAAAAAATCAAAACGATACATCAAAAGGGCATTGATAATATATTGTTTAATGCATTTAGTTCTATCCGTACAAGTTTAATGAGAAAAAAAATTATCCTTTTTTTATATTGGAATGAAAATATATTATATTGAATAATGGATCTTGTTTATATTTGCAGGTCGCGAGCCAAGATTCTCGAGAAGTAATGAACGCCTGCATGGAAACTTGCGGGGTGGAAAAGAAAGGTCCAGGTGGTCCACCTCCAGGTACGCATCGTTGTTCACAGTTGCAATCTTTTTTAAACAGTATTATTTTAATATTATTGTAGTTCTAAAGAGGATCACAATGATGAGATAAACAGATTGTGACCTATCTCCTAAGGAGCACATTTGGTAATACTGAATGTTCTGTAGCACTATTCACAGTATGTGTCCCAAACCATAAAATCCATCTGTTGGAAGTGGCAATTCTTGCTGCAAGCAGAAGCTTTGAAAGATTTTTCTAAGACTTTTTGACATTGATTGTGAGGGGACCTAGTACATCAATTGTGAGGGGACTATCTCTGTTTAATTGTTCCAATGTTCGACCAGTCTCGATCTCTGAAACACTATATTTCAACTCAGTTTCTTGGGTATTTAGGTTCCTTCTTATAAGAAACATTTATTATTATTATTATTATTATTATTATTATTATTATTATTATTATTATTATTATTATTATTATGAGATTCGTTCTTAACCATATGAGCTAAATATTACAATGTTTTCAAGACTTTTAAATGTTACTTACATAGTAAGTCTTGGAGTACTTTGTGGCAAATAATTGTCAAGATCCCTGCAATTAAACGTTTATAGGTTTCTCTTAAAATGCATACCAGGAGAAATAGTAGTTCATACTATTTCATCTGCAGAAAGCACATTTTATTTGATGATGTCGAAAGCGTAAGTAAAACTCCTTGTTATTTTCTGAGGTTTTACTCGAAAACTCGATTTTTTGCAGGTGGAATGGACTGCTCCATGGTGGAAAATCAACCAGGACTGGGGGTATGTACTATATATTATTTTCATCTCTAGAGTCAATAAGAACGTCTGTCGCTAAAACCATGACAACCCAAAACGTCCCCCTTGTTAGAAGAATTTGACCTTAAAACGGAAACTTCAATGTAAACAGCCGTTTGTAAGTTCCACAAAGACAAACGTATCATGCGTAAATACATTACTTTAAGTATATCTTCACAATATCACAAAATTAGCTCATTTTGTTTCAAAAAATCATTAAATAAACATATCTATGATTAATGGATTTAACTTGAACAAAATTTAAATTAATTAAAAATTAAATAGACTTCAAGACGCAAAAGAACATTTTTTATTATGATAATTATTTGGAAACACTTCATCGAATCGTAACGTCTTGGCATTAAAAATTCTAATAATGTTTGTGGACAGCATTTCAATTACTAAGGTAATATAGCAACCACTGCAAATAACTATAGAGGCAACGATATCGGTATATGGACACACACAAACACCTAAGCCACAGGCGGGAACCGAATCCGCGACTCTTCAAGCACAAGCCAGCTACGGCGCTGCAGCGACCTCGGCTATCCAGGCCGGCCAACTAAACCTATTTTATATGCGTAAATTTTCTTGAGCCCTGGACTTCCTACCCCACTCCTTTACCAACATTAATTGAACTTAAGAATAAAAGATAATAACGAGCGTTGTTGACAAAATCTGACAACTAAAACGTTCTCTCCCATGTAGTAAAAACTATTTTCCACCAAAAAGAGATACCTCCAAACTACAAATATGATATAATCGTACTATCGAAATGAACAAACCCTCACTCTTCTCACATCTAACGAAATGGCGGTCAAGGGAACATGGGCGAATAATACACCATATACAGGTGGATTAATACTAATCAGAAATAATAAGAATTTGTAAAGAAATTTACAAGCTCACTAGGCATGTTTTCTTCTGTATTAACACAAAACCAAAAGAACAAACCTTCACAAAACTAAAAGAAGTTATTTCCAAGACCATTCGCAGACAAAGCTCTCAATGCTTGACTGCAATGGAAAACATGTATTATTAAAATACATTATTTCTTTGACATATTATTATTTTGATTGAATTTACGTCATTATTCCTCACTACTTCACATACTCGTATGTGTAGGTCTTTTTTTTCTTTTTTTTGCATTTCTCGTCGATTTCAATAACGTGATTTTTTACCTTTTTCGTCATTTTAATGCGTTTTTTATTATTTCATCGAGTTTAATATCATTTTAATGGTACTTGCTTCAAACAACATTTACGAGGTGCAACAAATGTTCAGAATTTGTTGCATCTCGTAAATACTATTTGAAGGAAGTGCCATAAAAATGATATTAAAATCGATTAAATTGGTGAAAATGCTTTAAAAGTAACGGGAAAAGATAAAAATGACTTATTGGCGAAAAATGAAACAGAGCTTCAAGATAAATATAATCATTGAATAAAAGTTTGAACCAGTTAGTTTGTATGCATCTTCATAAGGCATTCTGGCAGTTATGGGGCGCATCAAATTAATTCCATAATTTCTGATTCGAAATATCAACTTTCTCTCATTAATCAGTTCATTAACTCAGCACATATGTGGATTAGATTATTATTCAAGACCTCAAGAATATTTACTGTTGGCATTGTCAATGTAGTACATTTTTAATTCAATAATTCTTTATCTGTTTCAGTGCATAACGGCTTGTATACTCAAGAAAGAGGGTATGGTAAGTCAATATCTTTTTTTTATCATTTCTCTTAGTGATCATCATAATTAAGATACAATAAACCTCATCATATGTCGTACAAACGAATTACAGAACAAGAATTAAGACGTAAATGCGTAAAGAAATCATTCTAAAATGAAAGCTTGTTTAACACAGCATTCAAAAATAACAGAATAAATTAATAAATCAATGCTTGATAGTTACTTCTTTAATTATATATTCTACTCTAGTTATATACATTATTAAAAAAACGAATATTTAAGTCAATTTCAATTGCTTAGAATTACCTCCTAAATCAAGAATTGAGGCGTTTAATACACAAATCAACATTACGAAATAGGTTTATAGAAAAGTGTAAAGATTTAATTGTAAATAAACGTAGAATTAATTCTAGTTCTGCCATAAAGGGAAAATAATCTCAGGTACGATGCTACTACGGTAAATTAATTATATTCTGATTATGGGGTTCAAATATATTACTATAAATATTGTAAGAGCCACACAGAAAAGAAGAAGAAAAAAAACTAGCGCCTAATCCGCACGTAAGATTCTTTTTCTAAAATTGATTCCATCCAATGGATTTGACTTCAATATACGCAATGTGAATAAGACTTGGCAGTGACCACAATTGATGCCCTAAGCCTCCTCAGCCGGTGAATTCCTCTGATAATATTGTCTATTTAGATCTCAAATTCGATCAGCCAGAGAACGACGCACATAACGGATATATGACTAAGACTGTCGTTGCGCTGATCCCTGAAAAATAATTTGGGAATCAAAGAGCACTTTGTAACGTTGGGCGTCTATGTGGCACCAAATCCGAAAATTTCCATCAAAGCAGCCAATGCTGAAGTATATCAAAGATGACTGAGCTTAGGAATCTTTTCCTAATCCCAGACAACATTAATTGACGTTATTCTCGTGTGTCGTGTTTTAGAAACTTATTTTCTTCTTTCTCACCTACTACCTACTCTCACCCACTAAAACTGTATAAATTTTGTATAAATAGTAAATTACTTCCTCTACCGTTACTTCTTTTACCGTTCCGACGATTTTCTCTACAATTAAAATGCGCCGATCGATCTGCCCGAACTCGAAGTTCTGCAGACTTCAAATAGATACTTTGATTGTGAGAGGTATTTTACATGAAGCTTTAATAACATTTTCACGATTTTCTCAAAACTGGCTCCAAACATTTTTGAATTTTTTTTCTCTGACAGAGAAATGAACTCTTAAAAACGATTTCACACTCTTAGAACTCTGCCAATTTTCCGAAATTGCAGAATTTTGAAATGTTTTCGGCGTCTTCATAGAAATACAATAATATTGATAGTTTTTCCCCCTTAATGAAATGCGTTCTAGAACATTAGATCTTTAAATAAGTTATCGTATGTTTTTAAAAATATTTTTAGTTTACGCTTACTTTTGCTTGACATTAAAGCAATTTAAAAAACTCTCAAAAACTGCTCCAAATTTCGTCTTCAATTTTTTCTCGAATTCAAAAAATTACGCTTATAAAACATGGCGCAGGTTAGTTTCATTTTCGATGAACTCTCTGAATTTCCCTCATAGCAAAATTAGAAAGAATGCAAAAATATGTGCTGTAACAGCAACAACTGTTTTCATTATGACTTAAAGTATTCTCCTACAATGCACACTGATCCCATCAATGCCATGTGTTTTACATTTCGTCAAGAGATCTTAGCGTTCCAAAACGAGTTCTTATAAAAAGTGACAGAAACCAGGCTATCTCAATCGCTTTATTCGTCGTTCAGAAATTATTTGTGCAAAGCCTGATGAGAGCACAGCTTGGGAAGCGGCCGGACGCTCCGCGTCAAAGGTCAAATCGTTGCCGTTCTTACGATGCCTAAGAAGTCGACTGAGAGGATGTGATATACAGCAGACGTCTCGCTTCTCGGAAACCATCGAGACACTGTGGGCCATAAAGATAATGGTTTTATTTGTTTTCGGAGAGATATGACGAGAAACGTTCCTTGTAGGATTCTTTCCTATTTCTAGACCATTTATTCATGTGACAGTTACTCTCTCATTCGCATACACATCCACGTGTTTGAAAATTTTATTAGTTATGTTATTTTTCAATTGTCGTCAAAAACAGTCAAAACAGTGAGTGACGTACGCGAAACGCATAATTAGCGCATGTTTTCTTAGCTTCAAAATTTCATTTACCGTACTTTATGAATATGAATTATGAATTAAAATACAAACGAGCGTGATTGGCAAAAACTTATTTCCAGCGGAAAATAACTGCAGGTTATTTGACAAAATCACAACACTCCTCTGTACTTCTGCAGTAATTGGCAAAACCAGACCTCAACAAAATATGCGCATAGTGAAGCTCAGTCCCGAAGCAAAGAAAGGGGCCATTTCAATACCTTGAAGCATTGCCCATACAACAAACACACGTGAAGCACTTTTATCAGGGTCATTCCTCATTTACGGACATGCCCCAAAACGATGAATTCAAACCTATTAACTTATCTCTTATGTTATCTCCTTAATACACGCGATGATGGGAATACTATTCGATGGGACAAAGCCGTAGGGTTCGAATTTGGTGCCTAGTGACGATGAAACAGGATCAGAGGCAATAGCGAAGTAAAATGTAGTGCATCTCACCAGCGACAATTTTGGAAGGCAGACGACGTCTAAGCCATAAAACAAAATCGACTATGGTTAGTATTACATATATTTGGATAATGTACCGTTACCTTAAACAATAATCAAAGATTCATTTATTTACTAATTTTATATTTAAAGAAATCAGTCATATTGCAAAGTCTAATTTCATCTGAATTTCATGATGAATACATTATCATTAATGCTATTTATTAATAACATATTTGTAGACAATTAAAGAGGTAGAAATATTCTATTATTACTATACATATGAAGTTCCGTATTTGTTCCACATTTATCCATGTAGAAATACCAAACATTTCACGCTTCTCCAGGTGTCAATCAAATATATATTATAAACTAAAAAGTTAAAATATAGTAAGTGAAAAGATAAATTGTTGGCTATGTTTTTTCGTATGGTAAATAAATAATGGAATATTTCTTTGTCTTTGATCGTTAATAAAAAACAAACAGGATACCTTACGGCTTACAATATCACCTTAAAAAAGACAATGATTACTGGATAACACCATAACCAAAAAGATATTTAAAATTTGCATTCATTGAATCACGCATTTAATATCAACATCAGAAGAATTATGAATATTAATTCTACTTTGATAATTGTCAGCTCTATATTTCAGCCTCACGGCTCCACTTGCTTTCAGATTTATCGATTTGGTAGATTAGGGTCACAGAAACGGTTAAGAATAATTTTTTAGTTCCTCGAATATATCTGATAGTAATAATTTAATAACGGAAAATCATTTCTGATTTTTATTTTTATTGGGTGTTCAACATACTAATTACTCATACTCATTAGTTATCTTCATATTCAATTTCAAAAATTTCGTCGCTAACCGAATTCCTTAACTTCGCTCAGGTCACGGAGGTTAAGTGAATTCGAGACTTTGCGTGTTTCTGATTGGATGTCCGTCTAGGAACCCCGAGATCTAACGGCGCTGAGCCCCTGGTCGAAGGTGTAAAAGGCTCTGGCTGACTGTGACGTGGCGACACTTGACAAAAATTGTAAATGAGGATTACTCAATGCCATGCGCTCAATGCCCAAGAAGGGTTCTGAGACGCTTTGCGTCGGCAAAGACGCAACAAAATCGAAATAAAGTTAAAAAAGTTTTAAGTGTGATTTAACTTGACGGGCCAAAGGAATTTTTGGTGAAGGCAGGTTTCTCCCTTTTACATGTTTTAGACAGATTTTACTGTAGTAGCAAAATCAAATGTCGAAATTGCCTAAGTAAGTAAAGAACGCTTGCTATTGGGTTTCACACAAAAGGATTCTTCTTGGCAGATTGTCGAGACCATACGCGAAATAAATCAGAGTTAATTTTTGAATTACAGATGAATGAGGATGGCTCTTATACTACCACCGATGAGGCCGTACTGAAGCAGAATTGCCAGGATAAAAAGATGCCCATGTGTGATGACGTTTCAAAAATGGTACCATGTTTGTCAGGTAATATTTTATTTCTTTATTTGTAAAACATTAAATAATTAACGCGGTGTTGAGCAAGGGAACGCATAGTATTCTTCTAAGAATAAGAAAAATGCCATTTAATATTTTAATACGTTTGTTCGATTTAATAATAATGTTTTTAAGAATATTTAGTGTAGTTATTATGTATATTTAAATTACTTCAGATCAAATTAGTATTAAGATACGTTTGACCAAAACACAAAAATTCTGTCTATTTCTTTTTGAATAAATTATGTATGTACTGTGGCACTACAAGCCTCAACAGACTATGGCCATCTCATGGCGTCCCAGCTTGACGATCACGGGCTCGGAGGACATACGGAAAACAGGTCGCAACCGCTTACGCCATTTATTAGACATGAATTAATTATTACATAGTATTAATACATTTTCCCTCCAATCTAGTCAACTACTAGTAATATTTCTGGTTTTGATTTCTCACAATATTCTAGAAGATTAAAGTGGAATTTGTTCAAAACATTATGAGTTGTTAAACTTTAAATTCAAATATTTCGAAATTAATTGCTTACAAACAATAAACATACTTCATGTAGGTATTCACTTATTAGATCGTTCACAATTACAATGATTATTACTAAAAATATTCATAAAACTGGTCTTTTTCCAGCATTTTTATATAATTTTATGTACTTTTAGATATTATTAGCCAATTGGAAGTCGAGAATCTTTCGTAAATGACTCAATATCTCGACACAAGTGCCTATTTACAAATAACAGAATTCTCAAAGAAATGTCATTTTTTTAAAAAGGATTTGAATTTTCTCTAGATAATTAAAGATACCTATTTGTGAACTGAAGAATTCTAGTAAGGTAGTACATGCATTAGTCGTATTAACAATTTCAGTGAAACTTTTTCTGCTGCATATAAGTTGTTGTGTGCTGTTGTTTGCTGTGTGTTATGTGTATAATGAATATGTTTATCGGTCACGTGCGTCTTTAACCCTTGTTAATATGCAACCCAATAAGTTTGTTAAGTGCACTTGTACATACCTGTAGGTTAAGGAATTTAAAAGCCCTAGCAACGGGTTTTAACATCTTTAGTAACCTAAATGTACAACCGCCCATTTATCGCAAGTCAACATTATTACGAAAAATCACGTGGTAATTTACAAGACAAACAGTAATCAGAGAAACGCATTATTCTTGGGGATGTTCATTATTAATTATAATGTTATTAATTGTGCAGTTTGAAAAATAAATATTTGGTAAATAAGCGTTATTTTTGTTGCACTTGTTAAGATATATCGCAAGCAATACCCAACAATTTGGATTATCGTGCCCAAGAACAGACTTCATGTGTTTCATATGGCAGTGATGTCGTAAATTTTTTCAACAAAATTGAGATTTTATGGTGACGGATAAAACGCTGAACATACCACGAAATGTTACACCGTTATTACTGCCTCGTCCAAATTAGAAATCTCGGCTCTGCTACGCTCCGCCTCGATTTTTAACTTTTGGCATCGTCAGTAATAACACTCATAACATTTCTATGTATGTTAACAGTTATAACGTGTCATGATAAAACTGTAATGAAAACATTTTAACCTAAATATTTTCTTCGTTGTCAGCTGCCCCTATTACTGATGCTGACGATTCAAAGATGGCTGGAAGTTCACAAGCTCGAGGATCACTTAGCTGTGCATGTAAAGCCATGGAGGTAAGTTATTAATCTTAAATACGAGAGCGACTCATTCGCAACCACACACTATTCATATACAGGATGAATAATTTCAAATGGATACTAAGCACCTCCTTCTTTTCCTTAATTAGAACAACTAAATATTTCCAGTATCATTTTGCTGTGCAATGCATCGTTTCTGCACAGCAATATCTTGATTATTTCTGTCTTCTGTAGCGTCCCGAAGATTGGTATTATATGGATTCAAAGCGCTGAGAATAGCTCTAAATACTTTCGAAGAAAAAAAATACAAACGAAGAAAAAAAGTGTGAAAATCTCGGAATAGGGATCCAATTTATGAAAGCTCTGTATTGAGCGCCGCCCTTGCATTACCTCTGATTTAGAACTTCGCATGCCAACTGGCCATCAGAATCGCAGTGCGCTCGTGACTCACAAATAACGCTAATGATCTGAGCCTACAACAGCGCTCTGGATCTTTGAATTAAAAAAATAATTGTTGCGTCGTCATTGACGCAACGCGTCTCTTGGGCCCTTGTTGGGCGTCAATCGCTTACCATGGAGTAATCCTTTGTTATAATTTTTGTCATGTCTTTTCACGTCGCAGTCATTCAGTGCCTTTTATCCCTTCGGCCTCGGCTCGCCGCCGTTACATCCCTTAGATCCCTTAGGTCCTAGGCGGTCACTCAACCAGGAACTCGCGAGTCTCAAACTCGCTTGTACTTTAATAAATGCTACTGACGCCAAAACGGCAAAGGAAAAGCTTATTGCTATCATTACTAATATTAGTGTATATTACTAATATTAGATAAACACGGAAAATTTTTATTACTTTAAATGACTAATGTTGAATCTACTTGTCTAAAGATCAACGATTTCTTTTGCGAAAAAAAACAAGCGTGTACCTCAAACTATTACCAATAAACTATTAATTTGATGATTTAATGTTTAGTTCATGTTTTGTTGGCTTCATATTTCCTTATAAAGATAATGGGTAACTTTGTATGCATCCCCATAATTCATTATTAAAGATAGATATTTTTTTATTGAAATCTTTTCTTTAAAACTAAAAGCTTACTTAATGACATCTACAATGTTTTAAAAATTTGAGTAATTGTCGCATAATTTTGTGCGAAATCGTTATAATTAAAAAAACCTGAACAAGACTTTAAAATGGCACATATGCAGTTTTCAGTAAAACCTTTAAAACATTTCAAAAATGTATCATAATTTGTTACGTTGGGAAGAATGTACGAATAACATCAGCGCGCTGTCAAGTGGATTAGGTTGTTGTTTGCGCGAATTTCGGGCCTAGGTTCAAATGCCAGCTCGAGGAAATATTTTTTGAGTGTTGGAAATATTAAGGTGTTTAGTTTGTATTGAAATATCACGTAACATCTACAAATAATGCGAGAAG
This sequence comes from Gryllus bimaculatus, assembly GCA_017312745.1. Classification (NCBI taxonomy): domain Eukaryota; kingdom Metazoa; phylum Arthropoda; class Insecta; order Orthoptera; family Gryllidae; genus Gryllus; species Gryllus bimaculatus. The sequence continues at coordinate 6,247,162 of BOPP01000070.1, read as the reverse complement.
GTGTATGTTGTTGGAGCTTCCCTAGAATATTTCATGCATGAGTATCACACCACTATATCAGTACACGGATTATGTGCGAGTAAGGATGTGCCTGCAAGGATCAGGTTCGGAGTCATATACGTATTTTGAAACATCATTATTTATTCGTTATATAATTTAGGCATTCTTAATTTGTGTTCATTTAATCGAGGAGTGTTACCTAGTGAAATCTCTGCCAGATATTATATTTTGGTGATATCTTTTGTATTTTTAGATATGTGTACTTTCTGTTTCTTTGATTATGCTCTTGCTTGCTCAGTTCCTGGCCAGGATTCCGCTTTCAGTCTCTTCTGACATATTTTGTTTAGAATCCGATCTTACAATTCGGGCAAACTTCTGTTCACCAGTATTGCATTCTCGGCTTTCATTTTCTAATTTCATGTTCCATTTCCTTGGGGTTTTTCTCCTTCTATGGGGGATTTTACACGATATTTTTCCTCTTTGAGTACAGGAATTCCGTTTTTCAATTCTACAAAAAATTGCTCTAAATCGCAAAGCTTCTTTAGTATTGCCCCTTTTCCACCTGAAATATTATCTTAAAAGTACTCGACGAGAGAAAGAAAATAATCGTCCACAATAAAGTAAGTACTTTATTGTGGACGATTATTTCCTTTCTCACATTATGGATTATCACAAGATATCTGCTACCATGGAATTTAAAATTATTCGTTCACAATAACTGTTGCCTATCTCTCCTCACGGAAAAAAGTCTGTTTAAGGAAAAATACTCCATCACAAGTTTCATATTTCTAAGAGAAGAAATCAAAAGGGTAAAGTATGTGGAGTTTCACTTCCAAAACGCAACTCACTTACTTTTCGCTATTTTCTGCGCAAACCATGATGAAATCACGACAAATCACAAGAAGGCTACTATTTACAAATTTCATTCCATATTTCATTCAGGTATTGCGACGTTACAATATAACTTCGTATTAAAACAGTGTTCTCCTTCTCAACTCTTCAATATTGTCATTTTGTTATGTTTCGTAAAAGAACACGTGAGTCTCCATATAAACATTTAGTGATTTCTTAGAGATTACACTAGAGAAATAAACTATTTCAGAATTTCCATTTTAAATAGTTATTTTGATTTTGATACAGTTTAAAAATATTTTCTTAATTTTTGGTTTATGTATTGTGTTAATTTTATTATTTGTATTACGATATGTGCCAAAAAAGTCCCTGCATGCGAAAAATAAATATATACTGACTTAATCATTTCTTTCTGTTTCAGAAGCAAAAGTCTGGCTAGTGTTATTGAAGAACAATAAGAATAATCAATGTACATTCCAGCGTTTATTACTGACTCCATGTTTCCGATGATCAATAAATAATAAAAATATGATTATGCTTATTCAGTAAATTTCCCGATATCACTTAAAGAATCTAATGGTCCCAAAAAATGGTAGTAATGAAAATACCATGCAAATTTTAAAACTTATTCAGTGCAACCACCCGAACACAATACATGAATGTAACTTTATGATCTGTGAACGTCTTCTTAGAGTTCAATGGAAAATATAGTTATTCAAATTATCGTTCTCCATGTTGTGCGGCAGAAGTATATTCTTTCACGAAGGACATGGTGAACTCAATTTTATAGCTGATTTGTCTTTGAAAATTGATTTTATTATATCGGAGCGAATATTTTGTTAACTATTTTTGCCAAAAACGCTCATCTCTTTCTGTATTCAGAATTCAACTTGTGTATGGTTAGGGTAGGAATCCCAGAATTAATAAAACGTGATCAGATTACACTTCTCCCGTAGCACGTTACACAGGGTTTTAAATTGTTTTGACATAAAATAAATAAAAACACATTTGGACACATTCTAAGGAATTGTTTTTTTGAACTACGTAGGTTGCTACCTTTACCCATTACTCTAGCGCGTCCGAGGTTACGAATGAAGTACAGGGCTTTATGGGCTTTTCCGGCAAATAAATATCGCCTCCAGTTTTGAAGATTTCAAAACTGTTTAAATACTTAACATAATTTTTCATAACAAAAATTACATTGATAAAATAATACATCGAATACATTATATATTTATCACAAATCGTGGTGAATACCTTTTAGAAATTATTATTTTTTGTACGAAGGGATACGGTCAGCTATTGAATCAGCCATAGCTGCGGTGCCACGTGCTTCGGTTGCTGTATCATATTGTGCTCAAAAAGTTCGCGTTCCGATTGTTTACCTGTAATTAGTTGTTTTGTTTTTGATGCATATGGTTTCAATCACGTCAAAGTTAAATGTAAGTTATTTTACTTTTCTTCATTTTGGTTTTTAGGTGGTGGTGCATTTATTCATTTACAATTTTTAAAATTTAATTTCTTTTTCTTTGCAATCATAATTTAGAATGTATGATCCACTAACCGTAAAGTGCAAGAGTGGGAAAGTGCTCCATAGGTAGGGAAAAATGGTTATTAATGTTTATAACTATTTAACTATAATTGTATGTTCGAGCGGGATTCATACAAAGTGTCTACCGGGAGATGACTGTCCGCTCCGCAGGCGCGAGGCAGCTCGGTGATCTGTAAGTCAAAACAGTTTGTTCCCGTAGGCCCGTCTTATTTTTTCTTTAAAGACATAAATATTTTGTTTGGCAATGAAAACCTTTCATTTCTGTACTGGTAAAACGGAAACAAGAGGCCTAGCATTTTTGCAACTAGTTGGTTTGAATTTTCGATATTGTATTGAAATAGTGGTGCACTTTAAAATTAATATTTCTTCCTGATTTCCTAATGACATTTCAAAACATAAAGGACGTGAGAAGCTTAACAGAAACGTTTCCAGTATATTGGAATCTCGTAGGAATAGTTTTAAATTTGAGGAAAGGGAAGAAAATACGCTTTCAAATAATTGGGAAGGCTCGAGACATTGCGGGATTCGTCGTCACCATTAAGCGCAACTTCCGATTCATACAGTGCAGCAAGAAAGCGCACGTTTGGCTCTTATGTAGGCATAAGAGCCCGTACTCCATTTTTAACTTCCAACGCGCCATAGTTACCGCAGTCGTAAATATTTTCAAAGACTCGCGAATAATATGTAGCCAGTGTATGGAAATTATCAACAACTTGAGAAGCATTTGGAGCAATAAAGGAAGCAAATTCACAACATTTCTTCTACATGCTGTAAAACAAATTGAGCTATAATAGGCCTAACACAACTAAACATAAAATTCTCTTACTCTGCATCTACATACATCCAACAAAGCATGATATGGATTACTTCACTTTCTTAGAAAATCTAGGGATAACGCTGAACAAAATTGGTAATCGCTATTTTGAATCCATTGTTTAGGTGGAGATTTCAACATTGATTTTCTGGGCGTATCTCGCGAAAAAGAGCAGTTTCTCAACTTACTTCTCTTAATTTAAATATTACAGTGAACATAACTACACGGAATACATTTTTATGGAAAAGAGCGATATACTATAACTATATAATAACTCTTATTAACAAAACCACAACTAGATGTGAAATATTAACAAATGATTTAGATTACAATGACCACGATGCAAAAATTCTTACAATTAATAGTAAGTTGAACAGAAACACTTTAAACAGTACACTATGTGAGGATTATTTACTAAAGCTAAAAAAAGTTGTTTGTGGACTACTTGCAATTATGTGACGCAGTTTATAACGCTGTTGACAAACCGAAAATATAATTTATTTATTACAAAGCTATCATTTCACTTCAAGGTGCGCTTTCCTCTTACAAAGAAAAACTTAAACATTTCACGGAAAAGCAATACTTGTATAACACAAGGCGTGTAAAACAAACCTACTCTTTACTTGATTTCTAAACATCGTAACATATTACCCGGTTGCCATGTCTACTTCCGAAAATTGAAAATCATCCTAAGTAAAGTAATAGCACAAGTAAAAATATTGAAAAATGATCTGAATGTTTTGAACGCTGATAACAAAACTAATGCAATATGCAATATCGTGAAAATCCTGTCATATACTCTCAATACTTTGCCGAGAATGTAGTTTTAAACGATGACGTAGAAGTATGAAAGCCGGTAAAAGTTGCAAGTTTCTTCAGCCAACACTTCGAGAATTGCGGTTGATCTCTCGAAGTGACTAACACCACAAAACTCAACACTATACATTCCGCCGCGGCGGAATTGGGTCTTTGCAAACCCCTTCACTCCCCCTTTACTCCCCTTCCTCCGATGGGTCCACCGTGCGCCACAAAGATGCCACAAAGATGCGGGCGAGCCGAGAGTGGGCGAATGTTAAGGACGACTCGTGCCGTTTCGAATGTGCGGACGTAGAGGGAGATGCGTGGCGAGAAAGCCAAGCTCAAGGGCTGGACTATTGCAAGAGAAGCCTTCCGGCCAATCGCCACCCGTCCACGCACTCAAGCAAGCCGCAGTGGCTAATAGGTGGGTAGACCTGTATTTAAGGCTTGGCAAGGTCGGTGGCGGTCCGGGGCCCCCACCAATTACAAAACATAGGGGAAATTGTTGGTTTTAACAAAAGTCATAAAATACACGCATTTTTTTGTCATTTGAATAACAAATTTGCATTCTAGCATTTAAATTGTATATAATATTTTTGAATACAAATATATTTGTTACATTACAAAAGCATATCTTGAATGCATTCTAATGTATGTGATAAAAGCTGATTATTTTGGAAAGTAATACTACTCAAATGACAGCAACAAGAACCTAACTTAATATTTTGAAACAGTAGAGTTGGTGTTTTTTCAATAAATAACAAAAATGAAGATTCAATATCAGTTGGCGAACGTACGCTATCTACGAAAGAGAATGAAAGGAGGTACTTACAAAATTTGGCATTGTACAATAGGATACAATCCACTAAAGCTGCAACTATTTAATACAGTCAGTAGACCGTTCATAGTATCAGTAGAGAGTTCACAGTAAATAGATTACACGATATTTTCTGAAGTTGAATTTGATGCTCAGATTGAAATTTATTCAATAACTGTTCTTGTAACAACCACATTAACGGAATTGTCCCTCGTCACTCAAGATAATAAATGTTCTAGTAATTAAGGGGAAGTGTTAGGGTCCCAAGGGTTCAAAAATCAGATTTTAGTTTTTTTCATTTTTTGTATGCTTCATGTCTACTTTATATGGATCAAAGAGATTACCGCGCTCAAAGACTTGTAACTGGTTTAATTGGTCATTTAAAGGTCTGGGTATCCTAGTGCCACACTCAAGTCTAATGTCATGTTGCTTCGTTTTCGTAATTTTTCAATTTTCCTCTTTCTGTTTGAGAACGGATTTTTTTTCAGATAATAAGTAAGTGGGCAGCTATGTAGTCGCTATGTTTTGGTTCGATTTGGGTGTTTTTTGTGATTTCGAGTGTTTTCTGCGGTGTAATGGTTATTCTAGTTGATAATGATGTGCAAATCAGTTTTCAAGAAGAGAAAAGGAACTGGTGAAAGAAAATGGGATGGAAGAAGAATGAAGAAAGCACGGAAATTAATGATTCTTTTGGTGAAAATGATGTTAGTTTAGAAGAGGGATCAGTACGACCAAAAATAATACGTCTCCTGGAAGTGCTTTCAGAAGAAACCTGTCCAGTAAAATGAGTTTATATGTTGGCATTGATGCAGACAATAATAACAGTAATGTTATTGTATCTTTAGAGGTATTGTACAATGCAATAAGACAGTTTACAAAGTATAAATGATACAACACTGAATTGATTGTTATAAAGACTTTTCTATAAGGAATAGTCATTAACGTTCAATCCAGATTCCCGAAATGTTGTATTTTGGCATTTTTCGTAAACAATTAACAGGATATATCTGAAAATTTCACCATATTGAAAGCTTATAATAACCTATTTACTGAGTTATTTTAAACAATTTAAGTTTAAAGACATTAATTTAATAATATAATATATAATACAAAATACAGAAAAATGTCGAATTTTTTTTAAATGTCTACATAAAAACTTTTTTGAAATATCAACTTAAAAATAATTCAGTAAATGTAAAATATATGTTGTTATTCGAATAAAAAATTTTGTTGCAGTAATGCTAATAGTTTATGAGAGAAATGTATTTAGATTTGCTGAATTTAACAAGACGGGGACAGGGCTTAACACCTCCCTTTAAATTAACACCGTGATTTAATGCCGAAAATAAACTGAAATCTTGTAAGGTTTTGACACAATCACCAACTTCTTAAGTTCACTAAAATGTAAATAATATTTTAAAATTCTTAATTAATTTGATCATCTTTTTTATAGCCAAATCGCAAATTTACTTCCTGTTAACCCGCAAAAAGTAATAAAGGCACTTGAACCAAATAAACTCAAATTGCTAAAATAGATGGAGTAAACACAAAAATACAAGGAGCACAACCAAATGCTTTATAAATACTTTTTTTAGAAGATTTCATCACATCAAAAATTAATATTTCGAGAATATTAACTGGTGTGCCTTCTACATCTTCTACTATTGTTACTGCTTCTGCAATTGCTACAGCTACTGCTACTACCCAAGAAACGTACACGTATGTGGCTCTAAAAAAATATGATGCGTAACTGTGAATAAGAATAACTGATCGAAATTATAAATTCACTGGGAAATTCAAAAATTCAATTTTGATATAGGTCCTATAAAGTAATATTTATATCAAGTTATATTTCTTATTTGAGCATTATGCCATTTATTTATAGCATTTTCGTTTCTTTAATTTCATGAATCGAATTCATAAAAAAGTATGTTTTCGTTGTGTTGGTAGCGGAGCAGGCATGTAGTATTCAAAAGGATCGCGCGGTCATGAAGAATCCGAAGGGTATGATGTTTTAGAATTACATGTTTTGTATCCGGTCTATAAACTCAGTAATGAGCTAGTAAACCATCAAATAATTGTGGGGCAATAAATGAGTACTAAATACTCCAAATCGTTTTCTTTGGTGTTGCAGTAATGGCTGTTCCAGATTTACGGTTCTCCGGCATATAGTGCTTATTTTATTCTGTACTACGTCAACAGCGTGACGAAGGTAATATTCGTATAGTTTGTAGCAATATCTCTCTAGTTTTGTAATAAAAGTGTTTATTATACATAAAAATAGGATATGTAAGTTAATTGTGCCGGCTTCCGCCTTCAATTGCCACTGTACGCGGTTTCCGCTTGTTGCCCGCAACGCTAGACTACCAGTCGGGACAAGCTCTAAGCTCCCGACCGGTCTCCTGGTATGTGTGGTAGTGTAGGGCATGTGTGTGTAAGGAGTGAGGATATGGCAAGGAATGGGATGGAAAGATCGCGTGCGGCCCGTGACCCGTTTGATAGGGTACTCCTCCGGCATTCGCTTCGTATTGATCACCAAAACCACGGAAACCGATCAGAGCAGCCGGCCGCTAGGAGTTTCCTCCAGACAGCGACAGAACTCTAAATTTCTAAATATTAAGATCATTTAAATACATTAAAAAATATTAATTGTATGGACACCGCGTTAGCAGCAATATAAAAGTGACCAGAATGTCATTATACATTGTGAGCTTTCTTCACAAAATATCAAACACCATCTTAATGATTTTTTAACGTATTTTTATGCATTGTGCTCGACAAACGGTGTATGTTTTAACGCAAGGATTCCCAACCTTTTTCCTTCATCGACCCTTTATCAACGAATTGTTTACTTTATCGATTCCTTTGCATTTTCTCGATAATATCCTTCATTAAGACACCAACATCCAGATTCGTATCTGCGGTATGGCAGACATGGTACGTGCCATGGGCGCCACTCACAAGGGGCGCTATTTAGAGTATACCTGCTAAAATAAATAACAACAACCCTAATTTGAAGTATCCTGACAGAGGCACAAATCCTATGCTTGCTGTGGGCGCTTGAATACCTAGATATGCCTCCGCAAACATCTGTAATCAAGACACACAAAAAGACACTTAAATGCCTTGAAGACAATTTTGTATACCAATATTCTCGTAAATATCTCGATTTTTCAATACTCGAAGACGCTCCCGCTTTAGAGTAGTTGAGTTTCTAACCTTCTTTAAAATGCGATGATGGCAAATCTTGAGTTTTCAACTGAGAATTACGTTTCTCCAGTGAATATTTCGGATAGTAATTTCTTGCAGGATAGAGTATCGTTGTGAATGTATAGTTATAACTTCTAGAGTTTTCTAAACTTCCTAATTCTTAAGGATGGACTACGGATACAAAAGAAGAACGAGTTTGTAATTAATTATCGAACATTTTGTTCTTTTATATCAGAAAATAGATAATTATGTTCATTAATATACTTTGTAATTAATGGTATCTTGCTTATCCTGAAAAGGTGCCTGCTTATTATAAGCTATTGGATCCCTTAATCATCATTGACCACCTTCAAAATTTCATCGCTCCCAGAGGGTCTGTACCGATCCCCATCAGGAATCCTGTTTTAATGGTAGTGCCATTTGTTTAAAGTACAATTTCTACTTCACTTAGGCAAGCCAATTTTGATTAATAGTATGTGGGTGAGGATTGATTTTTAGTTCTTCGCCTACTACGTACTTACGAAGTAAAAAGGTTTTGTAATGCTGCAGTGGAAAGTGGTGATTTTTCGTCAGGAAATCTCGTATTGTGGGTCATGATTTCGAAAAAGTGAGTAAATCTTGTTCCTATGTATATTAAATTACTTTCTCTAACACTTACTTACGTAGTCTGAATCAGCGTTAGGTGAGTCCTTGATAAAGAAAAATTCGTTTACGCCAAACGTTCATCTGTCCGTCCGTGTTCACCACAAGCTCCTAAACCATTCAGACGATTTTCTCCAATATCGATTCTGTCGATCTGGCTGAACTGGAGGTATTGCGAATTGGAAACAGATTTTGATAGGGGGAGAGGGCATGAAGCCTAAACAACAAATTCAAAATTTTCTTCAAAAGGAATCCTGAATTTGGAATGATTTTTTCTGGAATACAGCAACGTGTGCTTAAAACATTGGCTCAAGTCTCCTTTTCGTTTATCTCTCTTACTTTTTGTAACTTGCAATGCTAATTTTTTTTTGGAGTGTCTTTCTACGACTGCAACATTGAACATAGAGATTTTGAATTCTTCAATAATTCCTTGATAACTTACGTTCTTCAAAGACAGATCTTTAAATAATGTCATGAATAATTTTTCGAAAATATGCATAGTTTTTCGTCTAATTTTGCGTAAAATACAGGCAAAAAATTAATAAACATTTTTTTCTCCAATCGGCTTCCAATTCTTTCCTCGAAAAGAGCAAAGTATTTTTATTAAAATGGCGCATGTCTCATTTTCAGTGCACTCTGAATTTCACTTTCCCGAAAATTATAAGAGCTTAACAATGCAATATAGATGAAAGATGTTTTTGCTCGATGAAATTTGTTTAAAATATTAAATTTTGAAATTAGGTAATTACAATTTATTTGAAAATACTTTTTTCGAGCAAAGCATACTAGCATAAATGGAACAGGCTCCATTTTCGAAAGTTACAAATGATGATAAAAAGTATGTGCTGTTGGAGCATCACTAGCGTTATACATAAAATACTAAAAGATACCCTAAATAAGTGTAATAAGTACCTATGCAGCTCACAAGTTTTGTACATTCCTGGACGAGTAGTATAGCTTGTAGTCCATTATGATTTTTGGAATCTTACAATATTCTCACACTATGAGAATTTCTTCTCTCGTGTAGTAGCATTTCGAATTCATAAGGCTTCTTCAATTTGTTTTATTTACACATCCAAATCATTATTCGTAGTACAAATTCTATTTCATTGTGTGAAATCAAATATGGCGCGATTAGTAAATGTTCAGTCTATAGTTGGTGTTTCATCGATTTAGCCCCCCAGGAGCGCTGCTGTACTATCTTTCATCTTTAACAAATTGTTTTGAAACCAGTTTAAATATCCAACCCGCGGTTTATTCGAGAAAGTGTTGAAATATAATGTGATACTTTACTTTATACTACAATAACAGGATACGGTACCAAGAATTTTGTATCTTAATGTTGAAGCGGTACCTAAATTAATTAGGTTAGTAAGTAAAGTATATTGCATGTGTTGCCCTTGAGAGGTTATGTTTAACAGTTCTGACAGTAAATGCTTCTCTTTTCGCTTTTGTAAGATCTTACAATTATTAACACTCAGTCTGAGATAATCAACTATATGTTTATATATTTCATAGCGTTGAATGCGTTTTCTTATAATTAAATTTCATAAAAATATCCCATATAAGTTTACAAAATACATTTCGATGTATGCAACTGGGATTGTGTCATTAGATTCTGTAGTTGATGTATTTGTGAAGGAGGCAGGTGAACCTTGTTATTCATTGTCAACATTTTTGTTTTCTAAATGTAAATTATATCATCAACAGTGAAACTTGATAATATACACCTATAAATAAAGATGTATTCTGATGTTTATTATGCCAATGCAAACATTGATCTGTATTACTTTATTATCTTGCTTTAAAAACAGGATGTGTTACTTTATGCTTTTCACAAAAGAAACCATTGGCACGTGTATCTCAAAATTGAATTATGGATGTTGCTTCTTCTGCCACAAAGCGATCAGTGCTTGATTTGGATCCAGACTACAAAGATGGTCACGTTAGTGAAACCAAAAGAAGATGCTTGGTTGAAGAATCAGGTAAGTGAAATTGTCTATTTATTTTCCGAAAATAAATGGAAAACAAATGAAAGTTATGAGTGCGACCTTGATAAGTGTAATAACATTGTGGAACGTGTGTTGTTGTTTTTTGTCTTTGGAGAGTAAATGTTATTTTCTTATTGATTATGTGTGAAAAGTTAGGAAAAATATAATTATTCATGTCAAACGTTGGTTTTGTGATCAAATCATCAATATTTGTGAAATTTATTTGTTTTTACTTTAGACAGTAGCCAATTTGTCATTTATTTTAGTTATTAATAGCAAAGGAAGAAAGATTATGTTAATTGCAAAGAAAATGCATGGAACATAGTAAATGAAAATACCAGAATATATTCAGAAGTTGGTTGCTTTTGGGTGTTTATATGTACACTCGAAATCACTTTCATGAATTAGCCTCCAAATATAGTATCCCATCATACGCTTATTATATTGGCTGGTGTTCAAAATGCTTTATGCAAAATGCTGCTGTATCCTGTTGGAAATGCTGCTCTTGTTCTTACAAGTAAGATCCAACATTCTCCTTGCATATATCAAGATGAGCATCAAGCATATGGATCTTTAGCAACATTCCGAAGCCCATTGCAATGTACTTTTTCTTTAAGATACTGACCAGTGGCTCACAGTTTGTGATCCAATCCAAGCAGCTTTCACCTTCTCATCAAAGCACCTGTAGAAATTAATTATATTGAAGGATCTTTGTTTGTGGTCCCACAAAAGCACTTGCCTCGAACAAATGAGGGGAAAAGGTTCCAAGGTATTTGAAAGTCAGTGAATACTAGGGCTCCTACAAATTACTTAATAAGCTGTATGTGCAGTGGAGGCATAAGCACTTGCTTTTTACTTGTGGCTCTCACTTAATGTTGTGGCCCCACAGAAAACTGTCTGTTGAGGAAAAATCGCTGTTGTAGTGTACCTTGGTTTCTCTGCCATCCCAAAGACAGAGATACCAGGGGAACATGGTAAAACTACTGGAGACATTAGGAACCTCACTATCTTGAAATCTCTGATAACTTCAACTCCATGCTCAACATGCTTCAAGGTTTTCTAGCAAGATCTTGATACTGCTGTAATTCTCTTCGAGATGCACTAAGTGAGTGGATACTTGTTTCCATTATGAAGTAGCACAACTTTGAAGCTCTTTAATGAGCTGTCCATGATGAGACACCACTCAGTTGGGTTCAAGATGATTCCAATTTCATTAACAAACTGCTAATATTGTGACACCAAAAGAGACCATTTTGATGTGGGAGTGGGGGAAAGCAGAGAAAGTTTGATAATTCTTCTTCTGAGAGGTGATTTTCACACTTGTATCCAACAAGTCTCATGGCTTAAATCCTGATGTCAAAAGCTCAGCAATTGATTGAGTAGACCAAGATCTCTCACCAAATCATTTACAGCAGGGGGCCAAATTATTATGGGCAGTGCTCATATATGTGTAATTTCTAGTCTAAATCATTTTTTGAGAAAAAGATTTGGTTTCAATGAGATTGGTAGTATTATTATCATAATTATTGTTTTTAATAAGCGGCAACACTGAATGCCTACATTTTTTAAGAAATAAGTAATGTTGAAGCTAAGCTTCGTTTGTTTCTTCAAACATCAGCTGACATTTATTGAAAACTGCTGCTGTAGTGAGGACATACAAAATATATTTTAAGTGTTTTTCCTTTCCACATTACTTTTACTAAATTTCATGAGTGAATTTCATTTTAGTTTACAATTTAACACCATCACCTCTAAGTTTTCATTTTTGTAATATTGGTAAGGCTTCAGACCTTCAGACCCCAAGAAAATTTAAAGAAATACAAACATTACTTTACTCCACACACTCACAGAGAGATACTGCAACTATTGAAGGTGTTTGAAAATCTAATAGAATAAATATCAAAAGCTAACAGAGTAAAAATAAAAATTGATCAGCATAACCCATGGAAGCAGGCTGTGTGGATAAATGTGACAGGAAAAGAATCACCAGTCATTGTATCGATCATAGAATCAGGGATATCTGCTCAAAAATTGTAAAAAGAGTGTTGTATGTCTGAATACAAAGATAAATACCAAAAGAATGAAAGTTTCAAAAAGGACAGTCCAGAGACTGTTAGCCAAAGAGCATGATTGGTCATAGTCCTATCAAAGAACCACACCTCACTGAGTCCATGAGAAAGAAGCCACTAAGCTACTGCAATGGGTCGTACAACACCAAAGAATGACTGTTGCAGACTGGAGTAAAGTATTGTAAAACCTTTTTATACATTTCAAGCACTAGTGCATTTCATCAATAATAATTTTTTGTAATATTTTAAAGGTATGCTTCTCTAACGAATCAACGATTCAGATTTTGTTCAGCAAAAAGTTCTTTGACAGTACCATGGGCAGCAGTTTCATCTAGACTGCCTGGTGGAGAGGGTTAAACACCTGGTTAGCATCATGGTGTAGTCTGATGTTAGGGAAGGTATGGGGTGATTATACATTGTAGAAGGGACCATGAGGCAAGACTAATACAAGCAAGTACTTGCCACAGCTCGAACAGTGGTTTCATGGTGATGAATACATTTTTATGCACAATTCAGCACCGTGGCACTATGCCAGGAGTATTACTGCATTCCTGCCTGAGAAAATATTACCGTTTTGCCCTGGCCAGGAACTCACCAGAGATGAACCCACATGATCTCAATAGCGAACCAGAGGGGTTGTGTTCCCACAGGTTCTCTATAGAGAACATGGGGGAACTTACCAAATGCAATCGCCAAGCAAGTTATCACCACCATGAGCCAGTTAATTGCAATTTTGAACAAAGAATGGCATCACAACATTGAACTGCAACAACATACAAAAGCATGTATAGACAGAATGCCATGATACATTGAATCTGTAAGGATTGAATGGTGGCATCACTAAATACTAGGAGCAATTACACCTAAAAATAGTTTTACCTAAATATCTTACTGTTTTTATAATTTTCATAATACACTTATGAATGAAAAACACCTTTTAGATCAAAAACCAATGATTTGTTTTAAATAGGCAGTTAAAAATATTAAAGTCAAAATCTGTGACTTGTCCCTAATAATTTGGCCACCTACTGTATGTTATTTTGGTTAGGCATGGGTAGGTTTTTAGCTTGGATTCCTCTCCACTGCAAAGTCTCCATTACAATGTCTGCTAACATCCACTCTCTTCTGAATAAGGAATTTGTTGCTTTCTATCAGACAAAATGGGTGCAGGGAGGTCTGCACTATGCAGTACTGGGGTGATGATTGAAGACTATAACAGAAAGCCAATGTTTATGGAACATAATAGAGATTTTCCATACTTTAGGGCACAAACAATCAGGGAATGGCACTTTCAACTCAAGGGCAAACAAAAAATTAAAATTTGTTACATAGTGTAATTATTATTACACTATGCAATCAATTTTACACTACTTCATTTATTTTTAAAAACAAGCTCTGCACTGTGTTAAGTTTCATTCACAGAAGTGTAGTGGGTACTATGTATTATGCATTGCTACTTTTGTATTTAAATTTTTGACATAACAAGTGAAATTGTCTAAGTTATCACTTCAAGATTTAATTGTGAAGTACAAATAGAAGAGTTATGAAATTTTTCAATCATACCTTATTTTCTTTGGTGAGGCTCAGTCCATCAGGCCTGCTCTTCTACCTGACCATGCAAATTATGTTTCGCTTTTTTCAATGTCGAGTAGAAAAAGGAGGTATCTTTCTGGTGACGAAACAGGCGATTTTAATTTTACTCAGAGGCTTCTTTTAGGCTTGAGGATTTTTTTACATGCTGTAAATCTGCAATATGGAACAGCTGGCTTTACTTCTACTTTGAAGGAAGGCCTACAAAGGATATTTTTGCAGTTATAAATCCACAACTTTGATGAGGTTTGAACCCGCAAGCTTGGGTATCGGTATCCGAACCGTTATACCACCAAAGCTGTCAAATTATTTGTGTACGTAGTAAAATTATAAAGGAGAAATTCTTTCCGATTGCAATTATTTTACGGTCATTAAAATTGAATCAACTCTGGTTATTCTAATCTCCTTTTGCATTATATATAAATAAAGATTAAGAGAAAATTCTTATGCCGTTGTCATCCTTTTTCTTCTCCTTCTCTTCTAATAAATCTCTCGTGGCTTGCCTTTCACCACTGAGGTTCCGGGTTCGATTCCCGTAGAATATCATGTGAAATTTCTTCAGACAAAACGAATTGCTGCACAGGAGCCAGTCCAACCCCCCTGTGGAGTTTCGTAAACCTAATCCTAATTCCTTCCCAATTCTGGTCGCTGAGTAGTGACGCAGGGGCGCGTACGCGGAGATACTTGGCGGTCCTCTTGACAACTGACTGCGACGAGACGTGACAGGTATGACATGACGTATATGAATAAATGGAGGATTACTCCCGCTCTGTATTAATGGAGGATTACTCCGGAAGCGCAAAGCGCTTAACGCCCCGCGGGGCTTGGAGACGCGTTGCGTCATAACTTTACCCGGTGCTAATGTAAATGACAGAAGTTTGGTTAATGAGATTTACACTTACTGTCAGCGAGAATCACTTGACAACAATCAGCTTTTGGAATAAAAATGCAGGGAGCACAACTTGTTGCCGACTTTCCTCATGTGAATGAAATTGCTCTAAAGTTAATGAAATACCATGTTTGAATTTAATTTAAATAACGTGTTTCAAATATTGCATATTATTACTTACTTTCTTGACAAGACCTGTTAAAACGTATTTGCATGATGTGTCTTTTCATGGGGTTAAAAAAACACCAGCAGGAAGTTAATTTTCAAGAGTGCACCTATATTTATTGTGTATCATGGCTTTGTATGAAAGTGCTTATTTTTTGTTTACTAATTGTTCTTGTGAAAATTGTGTGTTACTAATTGTTCTTGTAAAAATTATCAAATTTCTATACAATTAAGGCCAAGAAAGCTGTTGATACTTTTATTTTTTTGATATAAATGTTCATAATTTCTCCATGCGTCTCATGTAAAATAAGTTAAAATATGTGTGAGAATAATTTGGGTAGGGGGAAGAAATTGCTTCAAGACAAGTGCTTCTTGGAATTGGTGATAATTGTGATTCAAGAACCATCAAGAGATCGATTTCATTTAGATTTGAAATGGTTTCCAGTGCATGTAAACATGCCCAAGACATAACTGAATACAGACAAGCCTAGCCCGTTTTCGACTATTCAAAAAAATAATTGCTAGACAACCTGTGTTACCATCCTAACCTGAAAATAATTGAGTTGTTTATAAGTATAGAATGATTGTATAATTTATTGCTTTGCTTTGATTAGTTTATATATTTTTAAAGACAATGAAGTATATAAAATCTATTGTGATTTGACACTTTTAGAATTTCTTATAACTTTTCAAGGTTCTCTTGTCATCTTCAGGAAGCAAGGACGCACTTCTCTCCCATCTTCGTCAGTAAGCGCCCCGTCACCAACATCGGGAGACATAATAACGATATCATCGTCACCTGATCACGACATCAGTAATTTCCTCCAATTCTTGAAAGACAATGCATGTATAGAAAATAGTAAAATGAGAAAGCGCATTAGCAATGAAACAAAAAAGTAATAATACTCTGACGAATGCCCCCCTCCCCCCCAGGCTAGTTATTCCCAAAAATCGTCTGTTGGGGACCTCGCAGATATCGTGCCCTTGCGAGCTTGTTATACCTCAGGGCAGTGGGATCTTTTGGTGTGTTGAGAGCAAATCCAAAACAACCCGAACACATAAATCAGTTAAAACAGGGTTTAATCATCTTAAAACCCTCTTCGTTGCTTACGAAATCAAATCAAAATCGATATGACACACAATAGCACAAAAATTGAAACTTTTTGAAGCAAGAATTAATTGTGAAACTATTCGCACCAATGATAACTGGGAATTCCCTTTGTTACTCTTACCAACAGAATTTGTTACAGCTGAACGGACCCTGGTCGCCGGTGACTACTCGCCGCCCTCTTGCGTCGTCTTCGAGTCTTGTTCTCCCGGCACCTTTCGCCCTTGTCTTCGTCCCCCTTGACGTTTCCGTTTACACCCACGTGCGAATGTTCCTTGCGCCGCACTGAACTCGTGCGTACGCGTTGCTCTCGCTCGTACTGTCCCAAATTTCGCCGCTGATTGAAACTTACTTGATCTTAGCCCAAAGTATTTCCCCTATTCTACTGCCCCCAGCTCCACAATAACTGGTAGACTAGATTAATTCTCCGCGTCTTGTCTGAAGAAATACTTTCTTCCAAAAAAATACTAATAAAGTTCGCGGACGGCTATGTAGGCGTCTGTCCCACTTCCAACACTCCTACCTAGTAACTCGGCGAAGTTGTTGCTGGATCGGCAGTCAAGAACTGTTTGCTGAGTGCTGCTGGCTCGCCTATTTATGTACGCCTCCTCCGTGTAGGGGTAGTGCGCGTCGCATCCCCCTCTCCAGTGTGACTGTTTCCGTCATATACCTGCGCCATGCCTCGGACATCGCGCGCAACTGTATTAGGGTACGTTTATGTTGGAGCTGCGATAAACGATGAAAGCAGCACTGCGAGCCAAGCAACGAGAACGTCGCCATGTAATCAATTGGAGGTGTTCATGTCGGCAGCGCGCTGCTCTCGGGATCAGCACTGCGACCAGCGATAAGAGCGGCGAAAACCCTTTGGTAGGTTTTCGCTGCTAGTATCGCTGGTCCGCGCTGTCACAGCTGACTCAGGTGTTGTACAGTTCGAATAAAATGGATGGGCCTGAGAAATTTATCGTTTTGTGGTTTTTTTTGGTAGGAGTCGAAATGTGGACGAAAGGCGACATCAATCACGGCAATATGTTCGTTTACACAAACTGTGGCCGCCTAAATATAAACAACGTATTTAGGAGGTTATGTACATTCGTTTTTCAAGAACAACAATATTTATGATAGTATGTCTGTCATGTTTATCTTGTTTTTATTTTGTTGTTTGAAAACCTAATGTTTTAAAACTTAAAATAGAGCACATCATGCTTCTTGTAGTGATAAATGATATTATTCTGATTCTTTTTTTGTAATGTAACGATGTCGGAAGGTACCCCATTTATTTGTATGCATAAACCATTCCACTCCAACTGTTAATGAGTTTTTTGTAATAGCAACAACAAACACCTGTGTAAAAAACTTTGAAAAGAATTCCTTTGTTAGTTTTAGAGACCATTACACAGATTGATTGTGGGAAGTGATTTTATTCTTATGTGCTTGGGCTTATCCATGCCCACCTTCACAATGGGTTGGGTGCAAGTCCCAAGAAGCCACAATTTAATAACAGAAAGTTGTAAAAATTAATTTTATTTCTTAAAAATGTTATTAAAAACCAATTGTGGATGTTTTTATCAGTAACATAAAATTGAAAGAACAATAGAAAGGAATTGAGATGCCGATAAGCAAGATTTTTTTAAAAACAGAAACTTTATTGAAAGAATGATTATTTACACTATTGGTTTTATAGTACAATTAATAATCACCATTCCCCTGAACAAATTTCATTACACGTTTGTAATTAAATCAAAATTGAAGGTGATTGGTATTCAGATAGTCCATGCAACTCTTGGCAAAATATTGGAGGTGTTACAACCTATAGAACCGCTCAAGCCTCCAGTTTATACTGTTTTAAGGATTTAAAAAACATTTTAAAATAAAACTAAGCTTTACCAAAATTAACTTATATCACTTCCTGATAATCTGTTTTCTTTGAAATTAAGTCAGTTTTTATACTTAACAGATTCAAAATTATTAATTTACAATGGTTTTTGACAAACACACAATCATTTCAGAAGATATCCATGTAAATCATTTTTTAAATAATTTCATATAAAACTTAAAAAACAATTGGGAGAGGGAGTGTTATGTTGTTTTCAGCTAATTAACGCAGGACACCTAAAAAATTAAATCTTTTGGAAATGATTTTGAACATTTGAATGGTTTTTTGTATGTGTAGTATATCAGAACTTTATATTCCAGTTTAAATTAAACCAAAACTATATCACCACAATATAGGCTCTTACAAGCAACAATAGGAAAATATACTGAGAATTCAAATAAGATGATAAAATTAACACCAAAATTTATTGTCTAGACAATATTAAAGATGTGAAAGAATTCTTTCTTATTTTTTAGCATAGTATCAATTTTTTTTTTTGTTTTTTTAAAAAAAAAAGTGAAAATTTTTACTTTTTTTTTTAAAAAATTTTCTTTTTTTTTACCTCCAGTGATGTATATTGCAATAACATGCAATTTTTATATCACAGAGAACACATCAGCAAAAATCTTCACTCTCAATCTCAATTATTTTCTTTAAATAAAAAAAATATCTTCCCCTTCTATACTCGAGAATGTACCAAACTGAAAAGCCTGTGTTAACAGATGAAATTTTGACAGACTAATGGGACTTTTGAAAAATAGAATTGACAGATACTGACGACTAGTACCTCTTCTGAAATATTCTGTAATAGTCCTTTTTTTGGCACTTTCACACACTTGGTCTAAAACTGTTTTTCATTTTCATCATAATTTGGAAGAAATATTCTTAATTTGGGGAGATCCACATAGGCTATAGTACACAATAGATTTTCCTTCCTCCATACAAGACACCAACCTCCATAATTATTTCTTAACTTCCATTCACATGCTTCCAAATCTTCTTTTCAATAAACGAGCTAGGCTTGTAAAAACAAAGGAAATGGACATTGAGTTTTTCAAAATGAAATTTGCATAAAGTTACGATTGTATAATCATTTTTGTATGATATAAATAAATATTTGTAAACTTACCATTATCTAAAATAATTTTTAAAAAAAATTAAGTACTGATGTTATAGTGATTATTTATTCTATGACATGTTCAATAGCAAAACGAACTTTAATAAATTCGTTTGTAGACAAGGCAGCCTTTACCTCTATAATATCGCCACGCCAGATATCAACACTGAAGGCAATTTCTTTCTTCTCTTTCGTTGAATATTTTTTTACTTCTTCTCCACTTTCTAGAATTCTCCTCCTTAGCACATTCAATTGAAGAGATTTCCCGTGAAATCACGCGCCTCGATGAAAATGCAAGTAAAATACAAAATAACAAATACATTTCCAAAGCCAAACACAATTGAATTCGTTGCAGAACAAAAAAAATTCGAAATAAGTACGCGGCTAGCACCGGACTCTCTTCGTGGAGCCTCCACACACTGTTTTGCCGCATGTTGCAAGGGGGAATTGAAGTAAGATTAAACCTCTCTCCCTTTATCAAGCCATGCAAATATCGAACGCGAAAAGACCTCTGGGACCTCCGGTAGTCTGTAATGCTCATTGGCGTAGGGTAATGCAAGTTTACGGTTGAACTTAATCTGCGGTTCAGCTTAACTGCGTTCAATTAAATACTTAAACCAAAAGTCGCCCTAAGCAATTCAGGAGTATGGCTGGGATGATTTACACAAAGGTTGGTATGGAAGGGACAAGTTTAGTTTGCCGAATGTCCTGTCGATGTCTCTGGCAAAAATTCAGAGCGGGCGCTGCTTCGCGATGCTCCCAACATGAACACATCAGCGCTGCTATTTGGCAACAACAACTCTCTCTTCGCTCTCATCGTTTATCGCCGCTCCAACATAAACGTACCCTTATACGCTGCAGGCGCGCCTTTTCAAACCGCGCAGCGCTCGCTCACCCGGTCTTCCACAGGCGTTTTCTTGATGTGTGGGCGTGTGGCACGAACGTAGTCACTCGCGTTCGTCAATTCCCAATTAGGAACATCGTAAAATAAACGTTCATACACACTGCATAAACGGAAGTTACCGATTGTTTATAACCATAAAATTATTGGTCAATGTTTCCTTTACGTACTTGCATGTGGAGATTTCCGTAGAAAACAACAATTTCTTAATAAAAAAAAATTATTGCCTGGGAATGACTTGTTGAGAACTTTAGATATGCTAATTCCTCTAACAACACACTCCCAGCAAAAGTAGCGGATTTACTAATATTTCCTGTAGTAGAGCAGATCTTTATCTCTCCCGTGAAAAATGGTTTCATTATCAGGGATAGACTGCTTCCAAAAAAGAAAAAATCTACCGGTTCCCAAAAAGGAACAATGGAACTTAATGGGTTAAAAGACACCTTATTTCAAAAAAACCTTGACAATAAAATTACTGACAATACAATTAAACAGCAGCTAATTACAGCACTACATTTAAAACAGCTTTATGAATGACATTACTGAATAACCATAAAAAACACACAACATATGGGATAGATAAAGTGTTTTTTAAATGTAATTGTCAAAGTTTTTAATGTGTATTTTAAGAGGCACAATGTTATATTCCTTGCAGTTGGCCTGAAGATAAGGTCAAGAGAACCTCGAAACGTATGAAATTTTTAAAATGTCAAATAAACCCAATATATGTTATATACTTGATTGTCTTCGAAAAACAGGCACTAATCAAAGCCAATTAATATTTCAATTGCTTATTTCAGAAGTGACGCAATCACCAAGTTTACCAATCTCACAAAAAACAAGAAAAACTCTGGTATTATATTAAATTTTTATGGTCATGTTTTTAAAATTTTTTGGCAGGAAGTAGAATATATTTTTGTATTTTCTAAGAAAATTTTGACGAGCTCTTTATCTTTGCTGTAAAATTAATGAAGATTTTACATTTAACTGGTTTCTGCAAGGAATGAGTGGTTTAAGGGAATTTTTAGGATGTAATTCTTAAAGTTTTTGCCAATTTGTAATGAAGCTCAGATTTTTGTTAATTGGAAGTTTGCCAATAAGTTTAGACTACGCTGGTAATACAAAGATATAATTAAAAAGATGAAATCAGATAAGCATTTGAAGTCGTTGAGGTCATTGATCAACTTTTCTTTAAGTTTTGTGGCATTTAAAATGAGCTCCCGCATACTTGTTGCAATATATATACCGTGTGGCCCACCTAAGATGTTCCCTTCAACTTTCTCCTGAACCGTTGTAGATACTGAGATGCGGTTTTCAGTAAAACTACTATATGGAAAGGTCACATATGGCCATGCATAATATTATTCTATTGCATTTTTTATTGCAGAGAGATTTACCCAACTTCGATTTTTTAAATGGAACCCAATTGGTTTTTTTAGATCATAACAAGCATAAAGAGACGAGTTCATAAATATGCATATCGCCATTCCGTCATATAAACGGAAGTTACCATTGTTTATAACCAAAATATTATTGTTCAATGTTTCCTTCACGTACTTGCATGTGGAGATTTCCGTAGAAAACAACAATTTCTTAATAAAAAAAGCAAGGTCATTGATCAACTTTTCTTGAAGTTTTGTGGCATTTAAAATGAGCTCCCAGATACTTGTTGCAATAAATATACCGTGTGGCCCACCTAAGATGTTCCCTGAACCAGCGACTGAGATGCGGTTTTCAGTAAAACTACTATATGCAAGGAACACATATGGTCGTGCATAATATTATTCTATTGCATTTTTTATTGCAAGCATTGCATTTTATGAACTGAACCGCTATTCGTACAAAACATAACAATGAAATATATTTATTTTTCACACTTGCTCAATTTTTTGGTCTCCTTACGTTAGAATTGATGAATGACTTAGAATATTATATAAAATACATTGTTCTATGCAGCAATTTCGTTGAAAAATAAAGAGCCAATTTTTTAGAAAATGTCAGTTAATTGTTTCTATAATTGTGACATTTGAAGCTTTTTCTCAAAGAAAACATTTGAGTTTTGGAGAAACTTCATTGGAAATTATTTGGAGCACTATTACTCACAAATGGAATAATGTACACAAATTGCTGGTAATGTCATGAGAGATACTTTAAAAAACTATTTTTGTAATTTTGGAAAAAACAAAGAATATATTAAAGTGACATTTGTGTCATGTAATGGAGTCCATTTAACACTACCCGTTCAAGCAATTTAAAGAAAACTTTTGGAGCAGTTTTCGAGAAAATGACGATTAAACGATTCAGAAAATGCAGAGTTGTGAGCTCATTTTCGCACTAAACTTGAGTTTTCAACGTTTATGACGTCATTTGAAGCTCATTAACGACGTTGAGAGATGTCTAAAAATTATATTTGTGTAGTTTTTGAAAAAAACAACAAAGGAATACAGCAAAATGGCATTTGCCATTTGTTGCAGTACATTTAGCACCGACCCCACCTAAAGTTTTAAGAACAAAATTGGAGTCGTTTTTGAGAAATGATTGTGATATTTTTAAATATTGCACCTATTTCATTCGACATTGTGCAAAATCTAATACAATTTCCTACAAAAAAATGTACATGACCTTAACGAAATAACTAATTATGGAGAATAAGTTTCATTTCAAGGAAAAATCTCAATATTCAATTTTTGTAGTTGAAGGAAGACTCCAACAAAATTTCAAAGTTTTGCAATTTTCGAAAGTGAGTTAACAGTGAAAATTGGATCATGTCATCTTTATAAGTGTGTTTTACACTTTTCGTACAAAAAAATTGGGGCCATTTTTGAGAAAAGTTTGACTTCGTGTAAAGTTTTCCCAAAATTAAGAAAAATATTTATCAAAATCGCAGAGCTTCGAGTGGAGCAAGATGGACTGGGGAATATCCATTTTGGGAACATTGTTTTGAATAGTTTATGCACTAGAATTGTTGACAGACAAGACCGAGTTAGTTCCATTTAACTTTGTACAACAATGTAAAGTTAAGACGATCTAAAGGCTGTTTTCGGGCTACTGCGCTTGATTCTAAATGTTTTGAAGTGAACTGTTTAGGTAAAGTAGAGGCGGAGCCCAGTAGTCCCGAAACCCTTTGATCGCTCAGGGAGGATTTATGTAGAAGTTCTGGATTGACAGAAAAGACATTTTTGCACAACTACATTTAATAATCACTGCACTTAAGCACTGGATTACGTGACACACATCACAGTACATGATAGCTGGAGCACAGTACTACTAAATTTCCTCATGCGAACGGTCTAGTACTTCTTCGCACAAATTAAATGATACTTTACACGTGCTAACCGAGAACAGCCCGAGATTGCACAATAAACTGAATGTTGAAGTGGGGTGATGCAGATAACCTACACTACACAGACAGTACACTTGCAGTTGCACGTACCAACTGGAACAGCCCCAGGTTTGACAGTAAAACTTTTACGTATGTTACACGGAGCTCGCCAACACGGACCACACGTGTCTTCGCGCGCTACTTGCTGCGGAATTGAACGACGGGAGCATCCTCAGATCGCCAGCGCTCAGGGGGAGGTATGACAGTGGCCTATCACCATTAGCCATTCGAATTTGTCGATGGAACGTTCTGGAGGGTCCGTTGCGAACTGCCAGCGGGCGGAGGGAAGCGCTTGCACGTGTGTTTCTGGGAAGGCCGTGGGCTGCATCTAGTGGTGCGTCTATCGATGCAACGGTCGGGCGCTGTGCCAGTTACAAATGAACTGTTCTGCCTTGCGTCGTATGAAATGAAATATTTATTCTGCTTTGCTGTCCAAACAGGCTGTCCAACGAGACAATGAAGTAGATGTAAACAAACCGGATTTTATCCCTCTGTTAAAACGCGTGATCCGGGACCACTGACACTGAGATGTCAACGCTGCGCCGTCACCGCCGGCTGTCCACGATCTCGCGTTCCTCCACACGTTGCACAGTACCCCACAATCGCATTGTGCAGCATGCGCAAGAGAAACGGACGAGAGCTTGATAATTCGGGATAGAGATCATAGCACTCGTAAGGATAGTAATGCATTCACTCTTCAAATTATTTTGAAAGTTATAAAAATTGCTGATAAGACGCGAAGCTTTTGTAAACAACAAATACGCGAGCAGGTCGTCTCGCTTATTGCGCATGGATTTTTATTGCATGTAAACTCAAAATAAACTCCTTAGATATTCCGAATGACTGACCCGCAATAAGCATCCGAAAGTTGGTTTGAAAATATTCTTTCAACGCAAAAATTTGCCTTTTATAAACTTGTAAGTTGTTTATTATTTACAAAAGAAATGAGTATATTTGTTCACAAAAAAATAACATGAATAAAAAAGCAGTTGAATTGTGTAATTCGGGTGTTTTGTTTTTCTGTGTTAATTTTTTGGGGAACAAATTTATTTATAATAAATTTTGTAAATAATAAACAATTTACATGTTTCTATAGTGTTAACATGTTTTTGAAATGCAAATTTTTGCATAGAAAGTATTTAGTCAAACCAGGTGCGGATCCACGGGGAGGGAAATTCTCCCCCCTAAAGTGTTTTAGTAACTATGTCCGGAAACCTTCAAGCAAAAATGTTTTCGGATAATCATTAAAAGGAATAAAGTATCGCCGCATTAGCTGAGTGTAACCTACTACATTTTACAAAACCTGAAATCTGTCACATTCGACCTAAACATTTTGAATTTCCCTCCCAAAATTTGTCTCCGGATCCACCCTTGTTCAAACAACTTTTGAATGCTTATTGCGGCTTAGCCATTCGGAATATCTAAGGAGTTTATGAGACAAAATACGTCTTAAGAGCTAATTTTCTAAATTTCGACGTTTCCTCACTGAACACCTGTGTGTGTGTGTTTTAAACAATAAATTCTGCTCCCTGTGATGTCGTGCGTTGTCTGTGGCAGGGCAAGAGCAAGCCCAGGAGCGTGTGGTGGAGGTGGTGGTGCGCGAGTTGGACGCGGCCCTGGCGCAGAAGGAGAGTGAAGCGCTGCAGCTGCAGGAGCGGGTCCAGGCCTGCCAACGGGATTTGCACTTGCTGCGTTTCGGCGTCACCTCCTCCTATTACAGACAATACATTGCTTCCGATGTGCCCAGCTCATCTCTTCAGAAAGTAAGTGTTGTATTGCTAGTGCTGTGTTTTTTTAATTTTGCTGTTTTCAAATGACACACGAATGTAATGCGTTTCTCCATTATCGAGCGGGGATTCTACGGCACTGCATCCCGTATTTTAGCATCAACGGCGTTCTATCCTGTGCATCTTCCCTATTCAGGTTCCTCTCAGTCATTGCGCTTTCTATTCCCAGAATCCACCATGCCTGCGGTCTTTCTCTCTAACTGGCGGGTAAAGAATAATAAATTACATTATAAGGCTAGAAAGTGTATGTCTAGACGAAAGAATTCCCAGCTGAGACCAATAGGGCGAGTCTAGGAATTCCACAGAGACATGGAAAGTCACTTTTCCTGAGTGATCTTTTTTTAGACATCAGTTTTATGACAATTTGCCCGTAAGATATAAAAATTTAATTGATGGTCACGAGAACATGTTATGTATATTTTTGTTCACGGGCTGCTACGTATTTTATTTTCTAATGGTTGTACTTTCATTGCTAGTACGGAAAGTACTTTCGGTACGTTTCCAGGTTGGTGTTAAAAAAA
This sequence comes from Gryllus bimaculatus, assembly GCA_017312745.1. Taxonomy (NCBI): domain Eukaryota; kingdom Metazoa; phylum Arthropoda; class Insecta; order Orthoptera; family Gryllidae; genus Gryllus; species Gryllus bimaculatus. The sequence continues at coordinate 6,221,084 of BOPP01000070.1, read as the reverse complement.
TTGAACATTCTTGGCCAAAGACTGCGTAAGTATGCAACACTTTCCTACAGGGTTTCAAAAAAAATTGTTTTTTTTATTTTATTTTATTATTATTTTTATTTATTTATTTATTTCCCTCCCTGACATGATCTCAACTGTTTGCCTTCAGTTATGCCGTTACGTTTGGTAATCTGTAAGTTATGGTTGAGATTAGTGTTCTTTCTCATATTTCTTCATTGGTAATATATTAAAGTCCGGATACTGTGAAGGCTTTTCACAACAACACCTTCTCTACAGCTTCAGACTTTTTCCTGTTCTCTGAGGAAGGAAAAAAAGTATTGCAATCGTGCGCCGGAAAATGGTAAATTGTTGATAGCAAAAATCTCATTGCTTGGCCCTGGTAACGAAAGTCGATGAATCTTGTTCCTTTATATATTAAATTACTTCCTCTAACGTATTGTGTTGTTAGAATCCTTGTTTTACGGGTCCTTGATACCGAAAAATCGATTGACGACAAAATATCCGTTGACCCGGCAATGCTTCGGTATTGCAGTGTATTTACACTTCTCACGCCACTGGTGACGCTATTATTAATGTTTTACCCTACGCTCTGCAAAAGTTCTAATATATTTCATGCGAGTAGGGAGAATTTGTTCTATGTCCTTGTTGAATTTGCCTTATTTTACGTGCCAAATTTGAATTGAATTTGCCTTATTTTACGTGGCGAGACTCGGGCCATCAGGCCCGCTCTTCCGTCTGACCACGCAAATTTCGCTACGCTCCTTTCACCAACTAGGAGAGAAAGTAGGTATTTCTTGGGCGAGAAACAGGCGATTTGAATTTAGCTCAGAGGCGTCATTTAGGCTTGAGGATCTTTTACATGCAAGTAAATCTACGAACATGGGACAGCCGGCTTTACTTCCCCTCCGAAGGAAGGCGTACGAAGGATTTTTTCGCCCTTAAAAATCCACGGCCTCGATCGGGTTTGAATCCGCCAACTTGGGTACAACAGTCCAGTACGCTAACCGTTACACAATCGCCGCCGATTTTGTTACCGTTCCTATTACTTGTCCGAGACAACGTTCCAAGTAATAATTCCGGTCGATGTTTCACAGTCGCAGGGGCAGAATATGCTGTCACAGACGGCTTAAGACAAGGTAGTGCGGTTGCCTGGAGCTACTGTTCCTGGGCGCTTGAGTCATCATAAACGCATAAATCATCATCTACAAAGCCCCCACATGTCCAATTTAATGCAAAACACTTCCCATATTAATAAAAGCGAAGTGTGAAAATTTCAGCGAAATCGGTCGAGTAGGATTGCGCATATGTGCGACTATTTATATTTATATATAAAAAAAATTTCTTCCTCTTACACGTTGAGTAGTCGGAATCCACGTTCAGTAGTCGTTTTGTGGTTCCTTGATACCGAAACCGAATGATATTGAAATCGATTGACAGCGAAACATCTGTCTGTCGGCTGATCTGTCCGGGTGCCAGTCTGTCAGTTTGTCCTCCGCTCGCCCGCCCGCGTTCAGTCAACTCTAAACGAAAAGTGGCTTCGTTAGTGTAATTGTTAGCGTATCGGACCAAGTTCCCGGGTGTAGATTTATTTAGTCAAAAAACAGTAAAAACTGTATGTGACATGGGGGAGAAGATTACCTGCGCACGTTTTCTTGAGTTCCAGAATCCCTTCCCGTCATTTTAACTATAAA
>BOPP01000070.1:6207731-6217945 GCA_017312745.1 Gryllus bimaculatus | reverse complement strand
TCCAATGTTTGATAATGCAATATTGTTTTTCTCATTCGATTTAATAGATTTAATTACTTTCCAGGCTTTTGAGCTCCATGCTCCACCTATGAATTGTTCTATATAATCACATTTATCCAGCCTATTTAAATAGCTGCGCTTTTATCCATACCTATTTAAATAGCAAAATTAAAGTTGTTAAAACTAATTAAAACAGTAGTTAGTCTTACTAGTTTTAATAATATTAGCCTTTTTATTTATGTGTATACTGATAAAATTCCATTTTAAATGGAAAGTATACTTCCCACTAACTGCTAAAGAGTTAATGGGAAAGTGTGCAAGTAACAAGTAACTTATAACTAGGCAACTATTAAGTAGAATTTAATATTTCAAAACCTATCTAACATTGTTATGTTTTTCTCTGAATTTGGTTGTATTTAACATGTGCTTTTTGCTTAGGGTAGTACTGCACTACAACAGTAAAATTTCTTTGAATGAATACCTTTTTTCAAATCATGCTAATAGATGGTGCCACAAGTTTATTTGGGAATGTGGATGCATGAGGAGTGTTTCAAGAGCATGAAATTATAAGTAAATCAAATTTAAAGATTTTGTGGGTTAGGCACTGGATCCCTCAAATATATAGTATCTTTGTTTTTTTAATAAAATTACAACGATTTAATGATAAATTTATAAACTGATGTTTTAATAAACTTTTTCTGTTTTTAAAGTAATAAAGAATAAATAAATCACTCGCACAAAAACATTTGATTTCAATAAAAAAATCATATATTTTTTAAAAATTCATGATTTTTTGCTGCCCTAATTGAAAACCATTCAACTGATTTTCTCCAAAATTGATATTCGTTGATCAATTTAATGGAACTTGAGGCCGAATTTGAACAGTATATTTTGATTTTGGAGATCATTTTATATGAAGCCTCAATTTTACATTTTCAATTTTTTTCAAAAATCATTCCAAGTTTTTGGAATTTTCTTCTCATTTTCAAGGAACAGTTTGAAAATTGCAAAAAGTTAACATTTCAAAATTACAATATTGAAGATAGAGGTTTTTATCTTAAACCAAATCTCTTTTTAAAATCAGGCCTTTAAATAAGGTAATGTACAAATTTTTTGAAAAAAGAAGTAGGTTTTTGTGTAATTTGTGCTTGAGGTCAATGTCATTTATAAAACAATCATTTTCTCAAAAATCACTCAAAATTTTTCTTTCAGTTTTTTCCATGGATAGAACACTGATTGCCTCAAAGAATGACAGGTCTCATTTTCATTGAACTCTCTAAATTTTCTAAAACTGCAAAAGTTAAAAATAATGTGAGAAAGTATGTGGTGTATAGTTACACACATAAATAAGAGAAGCTTTTTGTTGTTAGTTTATCTGCTTCTTCTCAAACTATTTTTATGTAGTTTTTCACTCTGATGTTTTCTGTATAATTGGATCTAAGTTCCTACTTTTTTAACCTGTTACTTAATTATTCATTTGTTGATGAATTCCTGATAACTTCATTAGGATACTTTTTTTATTGTGTGTGTTGCATGTTATAATGAATCAAGTTATCTGTTATTGAAACCAAAAGCTTCATAAATTATTTTGCTAAAAATCATGCTATTGATGCATTAGGAAAAAGTGTAAATGTTTTTTCTAGCAAATCTATTATTTGGTTCAATGTAGGAGGAGCAGAATTCTGTTCATCCAGCAGTGCTGCGACTAATGGGAATTTCTCTGCCGAGTGGCCCAAAGACTCGTGGTGTTCGTTATAAGTCTGTAACACAAGGAACTAGTCCAGAAGCTGTTGATGGGGTCTCCACAGGTAAGCAAACATGTTGACAATATTTTTACTGCTGAGAGATGTAAATAATATTGCCAATGATGTGTATTTGTTAATATGAAATTTCAATTAGCTATTGAAATTGTAACTTTGAAATATTAGAAAATATTTCAGATTTGTAGATATGTCGAAATGCTAAGAATGGCAAATTGTAAGTAGAACAAAAAATTAAAGATGTTGCAAGGAATTGGTTTTGAAAACTTTTGAAAATTTCCATATTGATACTTTACCTTTCTTGCTCACATAATCACTTGCATGTCACAGAAGACCTTTATCACTCCAAAAATTAATATTGTATTCTTAATAATAAATAACTAGTGGTCACAGAGTATTGCATAGTACCTTTAATGAAGGTAACATTATTATACCTGTTCTGTGGCACTGTGTTGGAACTCATGATAAAATAATCCAAATAAGTGTAAACAAATTTGTTTTTTATTGTAGTGACTTCAGCAAACATCAGCAAAGATAATGAACTAGATGAGGAGAAGCAAAAAGTACATAGGGAGGAGAATCAAGAGGCCGCCCCAGTAAAGGTCCCTAGATATGTTCCACCCAATATGCCAAAACCTCCTGAAGTGTGTGCTTCTTCAGTGCGCATGGAGAGGCACCGAACTAAGAGAAGGTATGTGTTGTGGACAACTAGACCAGAACCCATTTGGATTCTCTGAGAATTTGCAATCTTTCAAGTTGTGCATATTTCCAAAAGTTCCAACCAAAGTTTCATTTACGAGTACATAATTTTGTAAGTAATAATCAAGATGTGGAATTTGGTTCATAGAATTTGTATATGCTTATCATAATGTTTAATGTCATATGCTTCTTAATGAATATAATTATTTTGAAAAGATTTTGGAATTCAATGAAGGCAGAAGAATTATTAGAAACAGGAAATTGTAGAGAATTATGCAATTACATATATTTTTTTGTGTGATACTGGTATATCATTATTTCACCTGCTCAATATTTATTTAGAGTAAAATGGAGAAGCAGGTAATTTTGATAAAATCAACAATTTGAATTTGAACAAACTAACATTGGCAGTACAATTATTATAATTGTTATAAATACTGTTATGTGTCTTTTTGTTGAAATCAGAGATATAACAAATAGCTAATGAGAGGCAGTAAGTTTTTTTGTTTTTTTTAATCATAGTGTCTCAGTCTCTGTTATGATGTATTAGTGCAAGAGAATTTAATATATCATGGAGAAAAAGTCTCAGCAGAAAACTGTGTTTTAATGTTACTCCAAAACTTGCCATTATTTAATTTTCGTTTTAAAAAACACAAAACATTCTACAAAATTTGGCAGGAAAAAAATGTTTAAATGTTCTGGAAAAACAAGAGAAATTGGAAAATTTTACCCAGAAAAAGAGTGGCCACCCTGATATTTCATGCATTTAAACACATAACAAACATCTGACCTGTTTACAGATTGGTTGTAGGGAATGTCAGTAAGTGGCTACCTGAAGACTTAAGGGAGAGCGCTGCTACCCACAAATGGATGTTATACCTAAGAGGACCCAAGGACTCTCCAGATGTCTCTGATATTGTCGCCAAAGTTCGGTACTTTCTACATCCAAGCTACCGACCACATGATATTGTTGATGTGTGAGTATGGGAATGAGGGCTGTTAACAATTATTCATTCTAAGACAGTTAATAATTTCACACTTAAAGTTAGCCAAAGGTGCCTTGTTTGTCCCAGTGGTCCATGCCTGAGTTTTACTTGTTCTGTTGTTTTTCCACTTGTGCTAAGGTCCCAGCTCGTGATCATGTTTGGTCTTCACTGAGAGCTTGCTCAATTATACTACAATCTTATTTCTGTACTTTTTCATCAGACTTGGAATGTAAATAATTGAAATGAAACACTGTGGGACTCATATGGGTTGGTTTTTGACATTTTAAAGCCAAGTAGCAAATTTTCTGATAATGTCTGACTAGGAGGACATGTTAAATAAGCCAATAAGTAATCGTAGCTGATAAGTAATTGTTTAGAAGGAGTGGTTTTGAAATAGATGATAGAACTAGTCTAATCGTTTGTTTTAATCATCTCTATTATCATTTTAAAGCTTAAACCTTCCTCTTTTAGAATATGTGCACAACACTGTTGTGATATATAACTGTAAATTACACTAAGAGGTTAAATAAAGAATAAAAAAATCCTCAATATACTACAGTATGCAGACACTGATACGGCTTGAAAGTGAAAGTGTTACACTTCTTTGGCAGCTTGAATCCTTAGCCTCTGTGAAACGTTGATTTGAGATCATGTTTATATTACAAAGATTAATTATCATTATATAGATTGTGATTTTTAAGAACTTTACCAGAAATAGACACTTCTTTCTGCCATAATATCATTGGTTGTAAGACAGACAGACTCTTCTCTCTTCATTAGGCCACTATGTTTTAGAGTTCCGGCACTATACTTCATTTTTCATGGAAGAGCTCTATATCTATTTGTCTTTGTATCATGATCCTTTCTAATATGTTGGGATTGACATGAGGCGTTTGCAATTTAGGCGCGTTCTGTTTGGGCAACATGCAAAACAGTTTTTTTATCTGTCTTCTCTTGTCAATAATAAGCTGTGGTTGGCAGGGGCTTTAACAGGCATTCTGTATTGTAGTATTATAGCATGAGCACCTCCTACATGCAACACTTGCCTCTCGTCAATCAATCAGACCATTGTTGAAGAACACATTTCATTATTTGTAACTGCTCCACAATACTGTATTACATGAACCAGCAAAAGTATTTTCCACCAGGAAAACATTTTTTTCTGCACCAAGACTCAACCCAGGTCTGCTGCAGAGTTAACTTGCTGCGTTTACCTTACCTCCATACTATGCTAAGTTGCTCTGATTTGCCAACTTGAGTCGATGTTTAAAAATCTAATTGTCTCAACCCAATACTTTGATCACACAGTTTTCAAAAATTCACTCAGATCAACGAAAATGAGACCTCCACCAACTACACCAAATTTTTTACTTTCCTTTGATACATATGAAGCGAAAATTTACAGAAAATATGTTGAGCTGTTTTTGAGAAAAATAGTTTCAAAAAATTTCAAAATTGCCTATATTTCACACAAAATTATGTAAAACCTATTCATATTTTTGAAAAATTGTCCTTATTTCAAAATTTGTCTTAAAAAACAGATTTCATTAAGAAATGAATAGAGATCTTCAGTATTGGAGATGTATGAAGACACTGAAAATAAACCTTTGCAATTTTCAAATAATCAGGAATTTCAATGAAAATGAAACCTGCAAAATTCTCTTAAGCATTCTTTACTCTATCTGAGGACAAAGTTTAATCCAAAAATTTGGAGCCATGTTTGAGAAAATTTTGAAAACACTTTCGGATCTTCTTGTTAAGTAACTTAAAAAATTACTTTCATTTCATCGGAATATCCATTTAAAATTCACAAAGCTTCAAGTTTGTTTAGATCGAATGAAGGATCAGACATTTGCCATTTATTGATTTTTTGGTATCAAGGACCCACAAGACATGGATTCTGACTACACATCATGTTATAGGAAGTAATTTACTATATACAGAAACAAGATATAGCCACTTTTTTGTTATCAAGGCCTGTCAATAATTTTCTGTCAAAGATGCGCAGTTTTTCAGCATGTGATTACAGTAATATCTTTTCTTATGAAGTAAGCGCAAGAAAGTAAAAATCTTTATCTTCAATATTGTAGTTAATAGATGGCAAAAAACTTTTCATCTGTTGCAATTTTCAAAAATTCAGATATTTCAAAGAAAATGAGATCATTGCCAATTGTTTTGAGCATCATTTCAGTATCTAAGGCAAATGTTTAATTAAAGATTGGAGCCATTTTTGAGAAAGTTTGGAAAATGTTGTTTAAACTTTGTTTAAAAACTGATTGAGTGAATTCTGATTACACATGTTAGAGGAAGTAATTTACTACATATAGATAAAAATTTATTCACTTTTTGGTAATTAGAGCTCTGCAGCATTACAATATTTTGAGAAGAACTATAAGAATTCTGTGAGTATGCATAGTATGAAAATAGATGGTATAACACTATTTCGTATTTGCATTTTCAGTCAAAATTGAAAATATTTCATTACATCTTTTAAAATGCCAGAGGCTGCGTAGTTTTCTTTCAGTGTCTATGTGCATTGGAAATTAGTAATACAGAAATTTTTCCCTATTACCTGGTTATCTAACAAAAACATCTCTCACACGATCAGAAGCAGCATAGTTTTCTTCCAGTTTCTGCATGCATTGGAAATTAGTAATGTAGATAATGCATAATGAAAACAGCATAGAGTCCAAATTTGAAATACTTTTGACAGGTAGAAGAATTCACTCCTAGTGGTTTGGAAAACACCACCAACAATGAATGCCTGCCCAAGAGAATTTGCAAGGGTGCTTTCAAGGAATAGGATTACAATATCAGTCAATGAGAACATTGGAATAACCATATTTATACCTTACAAATATCATGAAAATTTAACTTACAAATCGTAATATTATAAAAAGAACATTTCTCAATTTCCTGTTAATAAATGGTTTTGTATCAGGTGAAAATGTGAGGAGCGGAATGCAGCTGACTCAAATATTGTGTCTGGTCTAGTTGACAGTCAGCTAATCAGTAAGCAAATTTTCACGCTTGAGCTGATGCTGTACGAATGTCCATGCTCAGGACTGACCCTTCACCTCAGAAGACACTTGCTCACACTTGCTCACTTGCTTTCCACTTGTGACTGCCTAATTATCAATGGTGGTCTTACAAAACATAATATTTTTGTTCATAACTCTTCTTTTAATTATCAAAAACACTTCAAAATTTGACTGTAGGCATGTTTGATTTCACACTATTGCAAATCTGAGAATTCTACATGGTGAGTGTTGCATGTTAGAACTGCGCAAGTTGAGATTATATTTTTATTGTAGCTGATGTTAACTTTTGATTATGTGTAAATATATTATTCCTTTGGGGGGAGGGAGGCTCAATGACAAATTTAAGTAATCAAACTATTTAAAAATATGGTGTTCATATTATTTATTGTTATTTAAATGTGACAAGTCTCAATTGTCATCTTCAGAGCTTAAAGAAGACAGTGGAAACGTATTAAGTAAGAATAAATAATGATGTGAACACCACATTTTTAAATAGGTTGATTATTTAAATTTGTTATTGAAACAAAAAAAAGGAATCATGTATTACTTATAATCACAAGTTGAAATTATCTTAGCTCATGATTTGTCTCTTTGTAAAGGGTTCATCCTTTCTACTTAGCTCGGAGAGGATGGGGCGAATTTCCAGTACGAGTACAAGTACATTTTGTTATTCAAGAAAATCGTCCTATTGATATCATCCATAATCTGAAATTAGATCGGACTTATTCTGGCCTTCAAACTTTGGGTAAGAGAACGAAAAACATTTTTTATTTTATGTTATTTTATTGTTATTATGTGAGGTTAGATTCAGCCTGCAATACTAATGTTCAATGTCAAAGAATAATACAAGGAAAATATTAGAATATAGTAATATATGTAATATAATAATAATAATAATAATAATAATAATAATAATAATAATAATAATAATAATAATAATAATTAGGGCTTGCTCAGACTTCTAGGTGCTAGGAAACTGGAAAATAATTTTTTGTGCTTAAAAAGTAAAAAGTTTATGTAAATGAAGAAAATATTTATTTATTACCCACATGAAAACCATTAACCTGAGACCGAGAGTTGTCTTGAATAAAATATGACGTCATGCTCTTTATCACTGCACATTTTGTCTGTGCGATCTGTGGTTGTTTGGGAGCTGCTCGTGATTGTATGATATTGCTCAGAGTGATATTGCATCAGTTGACAGAAGTATTAATAATAGCCCCCAAAACTTTTGACAGGCCGGGCACCAGACTCACTCCACTCAATCAGGGACGTCCCACAGTAACAGGAGATGCGTGACCAACCAGTGCATTTCAAACTGGTACATCATTCAACATATATTCAAAAACTCTAAAGTATTAAACTTGAGAATACTATAAATATATTCTCCACCAATAAAGACAGTCTTTACTTCTTTAAAATATCCATTTATTCATGTAGAATTTGGCAAAATATATAATGAAATATTTGTTTTGATAAAAATATTGATTTTTATGCAACTTAATCAAAATATTGATTTATTTTTAGGTGATGTGCAATTTGGTACATGGAAACTATGGGGTACTACTTGAATTTCTGTTAAACTTTCAACACTCAAGATTAAGGGGGGAAATATTTATTTACCTAAAAGTCCAAACACTAATAAGTTTAATTCTTGCATGTGGACTGTAGTCTATTAGCACATTACAACCACATTACTCTCTTTATACATCATAAAACAATAAAGAATAATACTGATAAAATTCCCTATCTCTGGTACAACAAAAAAAAAAATGCAAGTAATTAATGCAAATATTGCACAATTCTGTAGTTACATTATAAATCATACTGGGTACTAACAAAACATGCTTAACTTTAATATTATTGTAGCACTTTTTCATCACTCATGATTGCGTACCCATATATTATATTCTAAAATGACTAAATGATTTATTAAATATGATAACATTGACAAAAATATAATAATTATAATGAATATATTAACATCTGTTATCTCATTTATTTTATTGTAATGGTTTCTTGACTGTAATAAACAGGCTAATTTTTTATAACAATTTATTTATTGTTATACAACCATGATGTTTTGACTCTATTTGGGGTCCTTTTCAAAATACCTAGTGTCCAGGTTTGTCGACACCACATCATAAACAACCAGTTGGCATTTTCATAAAAAAGAATTTGGTAGTCTGTCACCTGGAGTATGTACTAGTGTTCGACAGCCACCTGCCTCCTGCAACTCTGCTGATGTGCATAATGATGATTAAACAGGAATTTCTTGAGATGTAAGAAAAGAAGGATATTGTCTGGGGGCAAGATCTGGACTATAGAAAGGCAAACATAGCTTGGCTCACAACAGATCTGCAGCAGTTCCCCTGGGAGGCATTTCACCTTCTACTTTTCATATGTATTATTGTTTTTAGGAGGCGAGACTGTGGTAGATGTTTGGCTGAAGCAAGTGTCAAGTATGGAAGATTACAACCAGGATTGTGGAGACTATCAAGAAGAATCTCAGCAGCCTCTGGACACATTATCAGAAAGCTGTAATAGTGATATTGACTGGCATGAGACTGTGGCTCATAAGAATCAGGAAATGATGCTTGCTACCAATCGAGTGAAAACAGAACCAGACGAACAAGAAGAAGAGCAAAATGAGGAGGAAATGGAAATCAAGGAGGGCAATGAAATTAAAGAGGAGGAAGAAGAATGTGAAGATGAAGAAGAAGAAGATGATGATGACAACGACAATGATTATGAGGAAGAAGAGGAGGAGGAAGAAGAAGAAGAGGAGGAGGCAGAAGAAGAGGAGGCGGAAGAAGAGGAAGAACAGGAAAAAGAAAAGAATGGTATTCAAGAACTTCACCAGGACAGTAAGGTATGAGACTCAGATACCCCAGGCACAAAATTTGTGTTTCTAGTTTCATAAATATTCAATTTAAATTTATGTAAAACTGACTTTGGAAATAGCAGAAAAAGAAAACACCTTGTGGTCCTCCAACAGCACATACTTTCTCACATTATTTGCAATTTTCAATTTCACTAAATTTGCAATTTTCAGAAGTCCAGAGAGTTCACGAAAATAAGACCAACAATATCCTCTTAAACATCCCTTGTTGTATCCAAAAAATTGAAGAAAAAATTTGGAGCAGTTTTTGAGAATGTTTTTTTAAAATAATTGGCACTAACTTCAAATAGAAACTTGAACATAGAATGCAAGAACTTGTTTCTTAAAAAAAATTGTACAAGATATTTTTTAAAGATGTCATTATTTAGAACAAATTTCATTTAATACATCAAATCAAAATATTTATTTTTAATATTGTTCTTTTAACTTTATGTAATTTTCAAAAATACATAGAGTTTGCCTAAAACGGAATACCATTTTTTGCTTCATTTACTCCAACTTAATGATGCAATTCCAGGGCCTTCCAATTGTTGGCCTTTGAATTTGAAATGAAAATTAATTTTTGAGGATACTTTTCATGAAGACACAATGTTTTGAAAATTTTCTCAAGTAGACACCAAATTTTTTCTGTACATTTTTTGCTTAACAGAGCAAAACATACTTTTAAAAATGGCAATGGTCCAATTTTCATTAAAACCTCTGAATTTTTGAAAATGGGCATCATCATGGACTGCAGGATGAAAGGTATCGGGGGACCTGTATCTCTCTTTCTCTTTCTCTCTCTCTCTCTCTCTCTCTCTCTCTCTCTTTCTCTCTCTCTTTCTCT
>BOPP01000070.1:6120985-6207706 GCA_017312745.1 Gryllus bimaculatus | reverse complement strand
TTTTCTTCTTCTTTTCGGTCTCTCTCTTGTCTTCTCTCTCTCTTTTCTCTCTCTCCTTTCTCTCTCTTCTTTCTTCTCTCTCTTTCTCTCGATCGTGTCTTCCTGTCTTTCGTCGCTCTCTCTTCTCTCTCTCTCATCTTTCTTCCTTCTGATTGGCTGCGTCTCTTTCTCTCTCGTCGTTTTTCTTCTCTCTCGTCTCCACCTCTTCGCCGTCTTTCTCTCTCTCTTCTCTCTCTCGTTGCTGGCCTCACATTGTCGGAGCTCTCTTTTCTCTCGTTCGTCTTGCTATTCTCCGATCTTTCTCTCGTCTCGATTGCTGATGAGAGGCTCTTGGATCGTACGATTCTCAGTGTACGTAGTGCCTCGAGTCTTTCTCTTCTCGTCTTTCTCCTCTCTTTCCTCCCCTCTCCCCGTTTGTCTGCGCAGTGTCATCTTTCTCTCTCTCTCTTTCTCTCTCTCTCTTTCTCTCTCTCTCTCTTTCTCTCTCTCTCTCACCTTTTCCCACTGTCCAATAATCTTGATCTTCTTCATATCTCTGCTTACATCCTGGATCCACCTTGTTCTTGGTCTGCCTCTTTTGCCTACCAATTATTTTACCATGTAGCTTAATGTTAGGCATTCTCTGCATATGACCCAGCCAGAACAGTCTATGTGATTTCACAGACTCAACTATATTCTTCCCTTTCAAAATATGATTAATTTCCTCATTATATCATATTCTCCATCTATCTCCCCCTTAATCATCTATCTCCCTCTATGCATCTCTGGACCGTAGATGTTTCTCATCATTTTTCTTTCAAATCTACAAGGTCTCCATATCGTTATTGGTTAAAGTCCATACATCTGCTCCATAGGTGATTATGGGTCTGTTTATTGTTTTATATTGTTTTACTTTAAGTTTTCCTAGTAAAAAGTACAGATTTTAGGAGTTTCATATTTGCATACTAAGCTTTATTGCCATACATCACTCTCTTATTAATTTCTTCAGTTATGTTATTAGTATTATTGAGGCTTACTCTAAGATATTTTGAAGGAGATAGTGAATTAACATATCTATTTATCCTTACATTCTGCAACCTCCTCCTAGACTCATATGCTGACATTCTTAAGTACTTAGTTTTATCCTCGTTTATATACAGGCCGATTTTCTTACTATGTCATTTCAGTTTTTTAAACTGTTCTAGGATATCTCAATTTCTTCCCATTAGCACCACATAGTCGACATACACAACACATTGTATAGATGTATATATTATTCTTCCTCGAATATTAAGTTCTCTTATTACACTACGAAGTGCTAGATTAAAAAGAATTGCAGAAAGTGAATCTCCTTGTTTAATACCTAACGTCATTTTAAAACTCTCACTCACCCTACCTCCTATATATACTTTGGACTCTGATTGGACCTTTGCAATTTTAATGAGTTAAATTAGTGTACTGGGCATTCCATCTTTCCTCAAAACAATAACTAGTTGCTTCCATTTGATACTATCAAAAGCTTGCTTGAAATGGATAAAGAGCATATGTAGATCTATATTATATTCATAGCATCTTTCCATTATTTGCCTTATAGTCAATATTTGATCAGTGGTTCCTCTACTTATTCTGAATCCACATTGGTAGTCATCTGGTATTTTTTCTGCACAATTATTTACTTTTTTTTTTCTCTAATCTTGAATATATTTTATAAGCCATTTTTAATAATGTAATGCCCTTTTTTTTTACACTCAAGCTTATCACCTTTTTAAAAATTATTATAAGCCCATTTCTCTGTTCTCTTGGTATTTCTTTTAAATTTCAAATTTTACATATCATAATATGTAATGCCTTCAATAGTTCATTCTCTCCTTTAAATAAATCTCCTATGAATCCATCTTCACCTGGTGCTTTACCATACCTGATCAATTGTCAGCCTTTCTTATTTCCTCCAGTGTCGGTGTTATCACTTCAATTTCCTTATTAAGGTCTTCTAGCATTTCATCTTCCACTTGAGGCTAATTTTTATCTTCATCTATCCTATTCAGTAGTTCTCTATAAAATTCAGCCCATCTTCTCATTACTCCATTTTCATCCTAAATTATTTTGCCATTTTTATCTTAACATAAACCACTTTTGGGTTGATATCCTCTTGACATAGTTTTTACTGCTTAATAGAATTTTCTACTTTCATTAATATTATTAAGTTCAATTTCCTCTATTTTAAATTTAAGAAATTCTTTTTCCTTTTTCAAATTCTCTTACTAGCTTGTTTTCTACTTTAGTTATACTTTTCCTTTGTCATTCTTATTCCTCTGTGCATCATCATTTTCGTATTTTTATTTCTTTCTTCTAGTGCATCTTGACACTCTTTAGCAAACCATCCATTATTTGCTTTATATTTTACCATGCCAATGGCATTTTCTGCTATTGATTTCTTAAAGCATCCCCCTTGTTCTTCTACTGATTCTCTCTCCTTAAAACCCATCAGATTATTGTCAATTATTTTGTTTAAGTGTCTACACACTCCTTCTTCTTAAATGATTCTGTATTCCACTTCATTATTTTAATCCCTTGAACTCTCCCAGAAATTGAAGTTTCTCCTTCAATAACCCTTGCACCAGATATTGGTCCGAGTCACAGTTGGGTCCTCTAGCTGATCTTATGTCTATTATCGATGTATAATGTCTCTTATGTACCAGAACATGGCCAATTTGATTGTATGATGTTGTTCCAGGGATCCTCCAAGTATGTTTATGTATGAGCTTATGTTCAAAACTTTGCTCGTAATCATCATATATTCACAATCACTAAATAATAAAGTATCATCACTGTTATCACACTCATCTATCAATAAATTTTCATTTTCATCATTCTCAATGCTACACATATGATGCTACAATTACAAAAACTCAAAAACCATTTTGACTTCTTAACACAGAGTGACTGATTTGAAGAAAACAAAAGTATGTATCTCACATAGATATAAATATCTCAAAAAACAACATAGACACAGATTATCTACAATATGCTCTTCAAATCATTGTTTCATCAATTTATCTTATCAAAAATATCACATTCCAAGAATTGTCATCTGTTAGGTGCTCTACAAGTTCAGCTGAAAGTTTTAAATATCATCTAGCAGATACCTTTCAAGTTCACTGATGAAATCTGATATTAAGTGACACTAGAAGTTACACATTCATGTCTTTCAACCTGTAGAAAACCACAATGTAAATAGACCTCGATTAGAAACGGTTAAATTATTTTTTTATGAAAAGTGTTCTTTGGGCTAGTGGAACAGTTACCTAGTCCATTATCAACCCTAAGAACAGAAGTTTACAATAACAAACTATTGTATTTGTAATAATTTCTTTTAGTGACTTTTACTTTTGTGTGTATTGAAACCAAAAACTTATTGTTTTTAATTCATTACATTTTAAAATCAAAGTACCTACATAACTCAGATTTTTTCTGTTTTCAAATGTGAATAAATCTGTGAAAATTGTAAAAAGTTAATATTTTTCAAAATTAATTCAAAACTAAATTTTTTAAGACAAAAATAAAAATGCAAAATTTCCCTTAGCTCAGTACAATATTAAAAAGGTGCAATATATAAAATATAAATAAAAAGATGTGTTTAATATTTTCATTATTGCTTCTAAAATTCTTATCATTTATTTTTGTTTTTGTTGTAGGAAAACATTAGCAGCAATTTTTTGAAACATCTAACTTCCTCTCTGGAACATGATTTTAAAACCTTCCAGGTAAATAGTGATTTTTGCATGGAAGATATTAATTCTTTGCTTGTCTTGAAGATGTTTCAAAAATAGTTTACTTTTTTTCTATCTCTCTTACTGTCTAATATTTCATTAAGTGTGATAAGAAAGTGAAATTGGAAGTAAGTGAGAATATAATTGTAAATATATTTCATGTGGTGTTCTTTGATTTTAATGTTCCCAACAAGTAGCTTGTGGCTGAAATGTGGGTTACAATGTGTCCATATTGAGCTTATAACCTTTCATCAGAAACAATGTGTCAAGGTGATATTCGTAATTTACTGAAATGAATAATGAAGAAATTTTTGCTTGAAATTAAGGAGAGTTATAACCAATTATTTGCTTCATAATAGTGAGTGTGGCAATCAAGTGCAAATGGTTATGCACAGTATATACTATGTAGAAAAATTTGTAATTAGCTTATT
Source organism: Gryllus bimaculatus (assembly GCA_017312745.1). Classification (NCBI taxonomy): domain Eukaryota; kingdom Metazoa; phylum Arthropoda; class Insecta; order Orthoptera; family Gryllidae; genus Gryllus; species Gryllus bimaculatus. The sequence continues at coordinate 6,203,526 of BOPP01000070.1, read as the reverse complement.
ATGTTTCAAAGTATTTTTGAACTTGATATTATGCATTAAATAAGAATAGTGGGACTACAACAGCACATGCTTCCTCATATTATTGGTTATATATTTTAATATATTCATATATAAAAAAAAAAAAAAAAAAAAAAAAACCGATCCAGTGGCCGAGATCGTTGAGGCAGTAGTGCCGTAGCGATCTCGTACCGAAAGATCGCGGGTTCGAGTCCCGCCTCGGGCATGGTTGTATTGTGTTTCTTCCTTTCACCCCCTATCATCCATCATCCTCCATCTCTCATTATCACCTTTCTGAATAACATTCAGAATTGTAACTCGAGGATTTTTCCTCACCTCGAGGTGATACCTTCGACAGCCGACCATGAACAGTAAAAAGTGAAGTGGAACGACTCAAGTGGTCCAATGTGGCCAATCAAATTAATAATAATTTTAAAAAAATACCTTAATTTTTTTATTTTCAAAAGTTAAAAGGGAAGTGGCTTTCAGCTATTGAATTTCAGTTTATTGTGCTCTATTCTTACAAAAAGTTTAAAGAAAGAAAAAAATAAATATTTTTTTCTGACTCTGATTTTAACCCGGGATGTCTGGGTAGGAGATGGATTTATCTTAATTGAGCAAAAAAATTAAAGAAAACATTTGGAGTCATTATAAAAAAAAAATTGTTGCTTTATTCAATCAAAGATGAATACATGAAAACTAATATTAAAGGTTTCCATGAAATTCAGACCTGCACCATTTTAATTAGCATGCATTGCTCTCTGTGTAAAAAATTGAATGAAAAAATATTGAAAATGATGTTGAGGCTTTTTTCTGTAAGTTCTGATATGTTAATTTGGAACAGTGTTCTATAATAACCACATACTAGCATTGAATGCGGAGTGAAGTAATCCTCCTTTAACCTGGCCATTCATTGCCTTTTATCTCTTCATCCAGGGGCTCAGTACCATTAAATCTCCAGGGCTCCCAGATGATCATCCATTCAGGAACCCCATTATTGCAGGGTCCAGGAACTCTTTTTCTTTAACCTCTGTGACTTCACAAAATGTAATTATGTAATTCAACTAGGGTGCCAGCTTCATGTAATGCAGTGGTTTGCATCCTTGTATAGTATGCACCCCTGCTTAGACACTTGTTTAAGGGCATGCCTCCCCATTATGGTATATTAAAGACAAAAGGAAACCTTACATATGTTTAGGTTAAAATAATTAACTTTTAATGTGCTTTATATACTTTTATTGTATATAAGTTTATAGAATTGAACTGATTAGACCTTTTTATAATTTTATTGAATATTAAAGAAATATATTTTATCTCAAATCACTTTCAATGTTCAGCCATGAATACTTTGATGTGATATAAGCAAGTATAAAGAACTCAGATTCTTGTAGAAATGTGTTGAAAACTGCACCAACAGCCTTGTAGATCCAGTAGCAACTTTTGGATACATAGGCAAATAGCTCAGTCAAAATTCATCAACAAAATTTTCTGGAAAAAGTATTTGGTATTCCAAACAACTTAAGTTGCTTCAAGTACAAAATTTTAGAATTGTCAATTGTCTTTAGATTAACGATCCTCTCATGTTCTTAAAATTTCTTTTTTGTGTGTTACAGATTAAAAGTGAACCTGGTGCAATGCAAACTAACATAGATAGTACCAACAAAACATTTCTTGCTTCATCTCGGAAAGGATTTGTTCTTCACACCCTTCCTGATCATGACTACTTGGGATCTGAAACCTTCATATTGAAATGCACATTGTGTGTAGAGCAGAATAGTTCAGATGGCATTGTAGGAAAGAATCCTATGAAAGAAGAGATGATGCAAGTAACAAACCAGAATGAAGAGCCCAGTTGGTCCACGTTGGTACCACCACCACTGGTTCTCATACAAAAGTCACGAGAGAAGTTGCAAACATTTCCTCTAAACACAATGGTTTCTAGTGATAATAGACAATCATTGGTGAAGAAAGAAAGAAAACCAGATGCTACGAACTTGGATTGTGTAGTTTCTATGCCTGGAAACGGCTTTGTTTCTAACTCATCTCTAGTGCAGTGTGTTGATGCGGAAGGGAACCTCTTCTACATCAGACTTGAGAAACCAGCAAAATGTGGTATTCAGAAGGGTATGTATACATATCATTGAAATTGAAATAGTAACACAAAAAATGAAAGAATTTAATGGACCCCACTGATTATGCCCATGAGAGAAGTTAGACGAGCTCACAAGAGAAGTTAGACGAGCTCAGATCTCACCTTTGCCAATTATTACTTTTGATTAGTTTTTATAATTTTCACATTACTAGTGTTGCCTATAATTGGGTACTATTGTTACTTTTATTGGATATATTTACAGCTATTCATTCTTGGATGAGTCTGGATATTGTACATGGGAAACTTTTGAATCACATTAACCACCAGAAAGGTAACAATGTTACTAGGGTTCAACTGACAGTTGGGAAGGGATGGGGGACTACAAAAGGAGTATCATTTGTTGATATTAAAATCACCATAAATACTAATTAGCTTGCATATTTCTTGCATTAATTTAAAGTCATGCAAATGTATATTTATTTTAATTTATTTTATTAACAGATTGAACATTTGAATCACATATTATTTAACATAAATTCTTATTGTAATGAATATTGTACCAAGCTTGTTTTTTTTATTTATGATTGAAGAGATGTTACTTTTTTCAAAAATTGTCTGCATTTATTGCTTTTTGGTAGGTTTTGAAGAGCATTGTAAATTATGTTTTTCCTCATAAATCAAAGTGGACAAAGAATGTTGGTGAGAAGACCCATGGCTCAATGAATGGTTCGACTATTCTCTATCCTCTGAGAGAATGGTTGCATTATCAATGTGGAATGGGTGGCAAAGAATATTCATGATAAGAGTTTTTCAGGGTTCTCCTAATCTCTTGCCTCACATTTATAGCCTCATTAGTCATTTGTTCCATGAACTTAAATTGTCTCCCTTGCACCTTCATATACAACTAGAGAATAATTCTCAAAATAAATAAATATTTATTTACAAAGTATAATATGGCAGTTAAAATGTGCATATCTGGAAAAATGTGTATTGGGTCCAGAGATGTGTTACATGAATTTAAGGGCTAGAGGCAACATAATGATAACACTCATTTCAAACATCCAAACTGATCTCAGAACGTAAACCTGGAATCCAAAAACTACATACTCAATGGACACATCGTACATATGCTGAAGAGAAAGCTTCAGGCCTGCAAGTAATATTGAATGTCATTTAAACAGTAACATATTTTTCTCTTGGCATTGATTTCTTGCAGAGCTGACTCTTTATGTAGGAAATGTAGATGAATGGAGTAACCAGGTGACTTGTAAAATATGAAGATCAAGGCAGGACTATGAGGATGGAATTTCCAAGGCAGTAGGAAAACCTTTCTATGCTTATTTGCAACAGTAACTTAACAAAAAATCCTCGGTTCCTTCCGTACTGAAAGTGAGTATGGAGAACCTGTTACTGATAGACAGCAAATAGCCAAACTCTTTTCAAACAAATTCCAGAAAGTGTTCACAGTGAAACCACAAGGACCCCTTTCTCCATTGAAAACAAAAGAGCTGAATGAGACTATCAGATTCACTAATGGAGAAATGACTGAGGTCTTGGCCTCCCTAGACTCTTTCTCTGGACCAGATAAAATCTCTATAACTCTACTAATGGAGTGTGCTCAACTACTTGCTCCTCATCTTAATAGACCCTTCAGGGATTCATTTGAAATGGGAATTTTACATAAGGATTGAAAAGAAGCTTCAGTGACCCCAATATTCAGAGGAATTTTTTAATACACAAGCAGCTTCAGCATCTAATTTTAGAACAGTAGCAGAGAAGGTGCAACCAAGATTTTTCTTGTGTATGGATGTGTGTGTCTGTGTGGGGGTTAAGGTGTAGTGTGTCCCTGACTTGATGTGTTCTTATAAAGAAAATTTAATTTTTTTTAAATTTATTTTTATATGTTGATTTATAATTATTTATAACATATTCAATTGAGATATTGAATGAAATTCATTGCTAAAGAAAATTCGTTAAAACTATATTTGTGAATAAAGTCCTGTGAGCCCCCCACCCCCACCCCAGTTGCACCAATGTCAGCGAGTCTCACAAGTACTACAGGGAAGGGTCATTGTACAGAGAATGAGAGATTTTACTATTCTTAGCAAGTTATTCCGTTCATGGCAACACAGTCAGTTTTGTTTCCACAAAGTTGACTGTCACTAATCTACTCTTATGTATTGGACAGCAGAATTAGACGAAAGCAATCTGGTTGACATTGCACATCATGATTTTTCTAGAGCTTTTGTCGAATTTTCCAAGAGAATAATAATTTATAAACTTGAATACATGAGAATTTGAGGCAATCTGTTACAGTGGATAAATTCCTTCCTTCCTAATAGATCTTGTAGGGCTCAAGTCAGAGGTGATGTCTAATAACCTAGAAAAGTTTACAATGAAGCGTCTCAAGGCTCAGTGTTGAGAGCATTTCTTTTTATTTTCTACACTAGTAACTTGAGAATTGGAATCTCATCAGAATGTGTTGCGTATGCAGATGACTTGAAATTGTTTACTAAACCACTGATGTTCCATCATATTCTTCATCAGGATTTAGACAAAATCCAAGAATGGTCAGTTACACAGAAGCTTCCCTTGATTATCAGCAAATACAAGATATGGAATCTTGGTTGGAAGAACTCTGAACAGACAGGTGTTGAACACTTATGACATCTATTTCTGACTCTGGAATTACCATAAATACCTAGATAAAGTAAGATGAATGTGTTGATAGGATACCAAAAAATAACTACAAAACTTTTCCAACTTTGCCATTGCCATTGCCATCCAACTTTTGCCATTTTGACAGTGGATATGTTTTAAAGAATTTATAACTCATACATTCTACCAATCCTGGAATATGGGGTGAATATCTGGAATCCACAGTATTAGAAACATATCCAGGTAACCGAGAAGGTCCAATGCAGAGCAACGAAATTGCCGCATGAACTTGGATGCAAATGCGATGATGAACTACTGAGATTATGACTTCTTTTAAGAACAGAAGTGATTTAATTCTAACATTAAAGACATTAACATTTATGACATGGGTGTATTCCAAAATTCTTTCCTGCTGGAGGGAAATCTTTGTATATGAGGCCAAATTTTTAAATAGGAGCATATAAACCCAAAACATTGTAAACTATGATATTGAATGAAACAGGCTATATCAGCCGGACCAATGCCTAAATTAAAAAATAAATAAGGTATTAAGAACAAGTCCTGTTTATGGACTTATGTCATAGTAAGAAATTTCAAGAGATACTCATAGCTTAACATTTGGTTTAACACAGATTGCCATCCTCAGATATGAGATGGGAGGTCACCTTAGCAGCACAAAGCTGACTACCTGCTGATGCATACTGTCCCTTTCACTTCACTTCCATTGGAGTGGACCCAACCCTAGGCTCTACATGGAAGAATTAATATAGTTATAGAGGAGGCACTTGAGAATTTAATGTAGAGATTTTATATGATATGGAGGAAATAGAGTTAATTTTTATTAGAATTTATAGTGGGCATTATGTTCAATTATTATTAGCTTTATTTTAAAAAAGAATTAGTGACCTAGACTAATAGTTGGCACTGTTAGTAACAAAGAAATGTAGATTATGGATGAAAAGAATTGGTGTTTTTTTTGTTTTTTTTAATAGATATTATTTCTATATCTTATCTTAGTTTCAAGACAGTCAACTTTATTTATTAAGCTTACTTTATCTTGCATTACATCATCATGCCCCTTGAAGTAGGGAAAATAAATAAATAAATAAATTTCATAAACTGATGTTCTGTATTATCTCTTTGTAAACATTGGTGCATGACGACATGCGATTATGTGGTGGTTAATCTCTTTCTTCACATACAGTTTTCCCCTTTTATGGTATTCTTATAATGCAAGTGAAACTACTGATTTACTACTTTCAGGTATGTTTAATAGTTCCATGGACATCCAAATACCACATCCAACAGGTGGCTCCATTGTGAATCGTGTCTCAAATTGTTCAGTAGAGGAGAAAATAGATATTAGAAACAACTTGGTTTTCCAAACAATCACGGTGAGTTCTATAATAAATTTACTTCAGTTAGCGGTTTACTGTGTGCTTTCTGGTGAGAGGTGTTCAAGAATATATACAAAAAATTAAATTGATTCAGTTTCTCTCCACTGCAGTTGACTGTTCATCTAAATAAACATATCTTTTTTGATCTTTGTAAGTCTGTAGTTATATTGTAGATATTTCAGTATAGCTGTTGGATTGGTCTGGGTGCCATATAAATATGCTTTGGTGGCCAATGTTGATGGGGTTTGGGTTATATTAATTATTTTTTGTACTAATAGCTCTTACTTTCTTCTCATTTGTGAATACTGTCAACAAAGGAGACTTATTATAATGACAACTTATGATAATTATACTTTCTGAAATTGTATTTAAATAATGAAACAAATTCTTCTATGTGAAAATTTCAGGGAATGCCATCTCCAGCATCACTCCAAACAGGGCGAAGTTTGTTGAAAAAGAACTGTGTTGCATCGATTCCGTTTGTTCCATCAGATACCAGCAAAACACTAAACTCAAAGAAGCATATTGAATGCAAGTCAACAGTGTTGGGATCATCACAGTCTCACTTAAAAGAAGTGCCAGAGGAAACAGATACTAGCCTGAAGTGCGTACCAAGCTTTATTATATAATGTATTATTTATTTATTTGCCCTTTGGGCATATCAATGTATACGTTTCATTTGTCAGCCACATGTACCATAATTCAAAAAGGCAACTTTTCTTCTTATATTGTAATGCTCATCCTGAATCTTTGTGCCAAGTTTTTAGATTTACTGTATTTATACATATGCAAGAAAAGTGATAATATAATATTGGATTGTTATATACAGTTGGGAACTAATTTTTATCGAAAAAAAAAATCACTAACTATAAAATATTTTGACAAATGATTTTGCCATTTATGATGAACTTTAGGCTTTAATGAATGTCTGACAAGCCATACTTTCAAGCACACTTTGAACCGCTTGAGCAAAAAATTCCAAGGAAAAAAAGGAGCCATTTTCTAAAAACTTTTTTTTTTAATTGTCTCTGTTTCATTTGAAATTATGCAAAAACTACTTATGGTTTTATATATATTATTTGAAGATCTAGTATAAAAAAATAGTTTTCATTAAGAAAAATATCTCTACCTTGAAAAACACAGTAGTTGAGTGTTGAACAAATTTCAAAATTTTGCAATTTTCAGAATTTCAAATGTAATTAAAATCAGAGCTATGGCAATTTCATTTTGAGAAGATTCATTTTCTCAAGTTGAGAAAGTACATTTACATGGATGACATAACAATGGATTGATTCATTCAGTAAAGAACATTCTCTTTAAAATGATGTTTCAATGAAAGTTGTTTGTCATCTTCAGGTATTATACTTGTAAAAATCTAAAAAGAAATTTACAAAGACTTTTTTTTCTTTCTCAATATTATCTAAAAATTAAGTACATAATACACGATACGTACACACTGTAAGTGGATTGGGCCCACCTGTTATCTTATGCAATTATATATGAGACTTGGAGGTCTGAGGTATGGTTGACAGAAGGTTTTTCGTACTCCATGTGGAAGTCGTCAACTCCATCCGTAAACAGAGCTCACCTTGCTGTGAGCTTGGTCAGAGGCAAGCTGGAGTGAAAGTGACTTTGGAGGAGGAGAGAGTGGGGGTTGAGACAGTTGGGATTTGCATTGGCGGAGGCAGCGTTTCAAGCATCAACGTGAAAGTCTCATATAGAATTGCTTAAGATAGCATGTGGGCCCAATCTACTTATAATGTGTACTTAACTTGTATTATGTACTTCCTTTTTGGATAATATTTTTTTAAAATATCTTTGTAAACTTCTTTGTAGATTTGTACAAAAATAATACCTGAAGATGACAAACAACTTTTGTTGAAACATTATTTTAAAGAGAATGATTTTAATGAATGAATCTGTTTTTACATAATCCATGTATATAAACTGTTTTTAACCAAATTGGGACTATTTCTTAAATATCAGTGACAAATATTAGAAGAATCACTCTGCCTCAGATATGATAACCTTCAATCTGATTTTCTCAAATATACTCCACATTCACCATTTGTTGTTTTTGCACAATTTTATTCATCCGATCTCATAGAGAAAATATTAGAACAATGTATGAGTATGGCTTACACAAACTTATTCGTAGTGTATATGACTTTGAGGAATTTTGTAATTGTCAAACATCTTAATTATTGATTGTAATAGAGCTTGTCTCCAGACTTTTAACTTGAAACTTCAAAAAGGTTAAAAGTAAGAATTCAATTTCAGTGAATGATTACATAAATATCTAATATGAAGTATTCAGAAAAGTGTCATAAAGCAAATTTAATTTAATTTTTATTGAGACTTTTTGGAATGTAAAATAGTCTACTTTATCACATTGGTGAGATTATTTTCATTAACAATGGTAGTAGCACAAAGTTAGTGTTTACTGCACAATGTGCCTCTCCTCAAATTTCTGCATACTGTTTTTCTCAAAGGACAATAGACACATCTGAGTTAATTACTCTAAAAACAATGTTGTTTTATTTAAGGTGCATTTACTGACATATAATTCAGTTGAATTGACTTGTCCACTAGTGCAAGTGATACAATGGAGGTTTTGTGCAATTTTATGATAATTATTAAAATATGAATCATGTTGTCAATGCTTTCCATATGTGACTCCAGAGACGCTGAACAAAAAGTGCCAAGAATAACTAATGATCAACAAGCAGTGATCTGGATACTGAAGCAGCTGCCATTGGTAGATGTTCGAGTGAATGATCCAAAGTTCAAACGACAGCATCCATACTGTGCTAAAAGTGTAGATGTGTTTTTGTCATGGCCTGTTGGAAAGAGACACTGTGCAGAGGTAATGAAAATTGTCAAAATATGCTAAGTTTGTTAAGAAAAGTGAAATATTAATGCATTTTTTGGTAACGTAGTGAAGGGCAAATGTACAGAAAGTGAACTTGTATATAAGTTTAATATGAGTGATTTTACATTCCAGGTCAATATATTTTACCTTTACTACCTCTTTAGTCATTATTCTGTATGGAATTATTTTGTTTCGGTTGTATTCAAGTTCACTTTCTGTACATTTACCCTTCACTACCTTACTGAAAAATGCACAGACACATACACATGATTTTCTAGTTTCTTCAGTTTTGATATACAATGGTCGAAAGTTGTAAGCACATCTGATTTAGGTAGGTAGATAAGATATATGAATAGATGTATCATCAGCTTCAGGAATATTATTCTTGTTCGTGTATTTTTCAAAACTATTTCCAGAAGTAGAATACTGACCTACTTTTGCATGTGAATCATCACAAACAAGAACACCTGTATATTTCAAATTATTCAAAGCATGAGTCACACCCACCAGGAACCAAACCTAGACCTCTTGGTATCTGCCTTGTTGTTTTTGCATAAAGCTACCAAGATGACCTGTGCTCCAAAACAGTTACATGAACCTGAGTATTGTCAGTTAAATTTTATTTATTTCTTCTTGCATTTCATTTTCATGGTTTGTACATTTATCTTATATAATTTACTGCACACGTAAGTTTAAAGTAACTTAATCCATTATTTTGCAGAGATTGCGAGCAAATGCTGTTCATGCTATTCTTCAGAAGAGTGATCCATCTCGGTTTGCAAAGTGGTCTGTCCGGCATATAATAAAATGGTCACGTTTGCACGCATTAACTCCTCTCCCATCCCAGACAAAGGAGCATGAAAGATTAGAAAATCTGCCAGCAATTAACAGCACTTTGAATTCTACTGTGACAGAACCATCTGAGGTGCAAGACTGGTTAGAAAATGTTGCTGAGGCTTCAAGAACTGCTGAGGAAACAGAAATTGTAGATGTGGATTCCTTGATTCCATCTTCCTCTGGTGAGATATAATCATTACAGATTACAAAATAAAGACTAATGGTTTAAAGTTACCTCTTTGAGGTTTAAGTCATCATTAATTGACTCAGTCCAGTTTTGTTTACAATGCATATACTATTTTCAATTTATCATTAATAGATCAAAATAACTGTGGTATTTGCTAAGAAACGTATTCCAAGATTGGTAGCATGGATACCATTTATTGAAATAGGTTTGATTCTATTGTATGATGACTTCCTGCCCTTTCTGTTCTTGTGTGATACCATACAATCTGGTTGGAGTAGTATGCAGCGAGCATAATTCATAGACAAGAACCAATTAAATTTTTATTGCAGTGAAGGTGAGTTCTGAAAAGAGTTACCTGCTCACATGCCACTTCTGACAAGGAAAATGTAAGCCTGGGTAAAATGACAACATATACTTCACTTAATTACAAAACAGTTTAATAAAGCTAAATGATGGGATACAATGGTCGAAAGTTGCAAGCACATTCGATTATACGTTGAGACTGTGAGGCTATGTCACTGTTACACTTTTTAACTACTATTGTGGTTCAGGAAATGCACAGAGACCGACGTAAAGCGTTCATACGCTTGATGAGGGATTCAGTTTTACCGCGATCTTCATGTGATGGGGAGAAAGGGAAAGACGCACTCCGTCAAGAGGGTTCCGTAATGCGGGTTATTGTCCGCTAAAACTCCTGTTGCCGCACGTCTCTCGCCTACGAAAGAGGCCGATTGTAGCGTGGGTGCTGCCCCGAAGAAAACCTGCCGTCGCCTGCTGTCTACGGACTTCAAAGGCACCGCCGGCGTCCAGCTTCCACGGTCCTGGCTTTCCTCTTACCAAACCGCTGCCATGTCTTTCGTAGCTTTGGGCCATACTGGTGGCTAAGCAGATTTTTACTCGTTATAGGTGTGCCATCTTCGACCAGCAGGAGTCACATCGGTGCTTCTTGCAATTAAATCAAGGCGGAATGGCGCTTAGCACACATATATCACTATTTACAATGAATTGTGAGCGTTACATTGCCGTAAGTCGTCCGCACGCAACGGAATGGTAACTTGTTACTCCGATACTTGGGACGAAGATCTCGGTCGGAATGTCTTAATTCCGATTCTACGATAAAGTGAGATACCGACAGTAAGTTCGAAAATGAAGTTGTTAAGTGACTAGTGGGTGCCATCGGACCCCCAAGTTATCGTAACTTCATATCTTGAATCCCCCTCTCCATCCTCCTACGTCTTGTCACTTGCATTGCTTGTCATAGGATAAGTTTGAATGGAGGCATACGTGTCTGGTACGGATTGGTGCAGCTCGAACACGTCGCTAAAGTCACGAATGATTGGTCAATTTTACCTTGCCTCGTTTGCCATGTATGGCGTCAAACTGACCTTGTCAATAAAGGGCAGTTTCATTTTTATAACACCTGCGATGGAAGTTCAACCTCATATGACCTTCTCTCATACGTCCGCAAACAAATTTGTCACTTAAGGCGCTTCGAGGCATCGACTAATGGGATATATCACGTTCGTGTTCGTCTGAATGGTATTCGGTTGTCCTGTTCCCAGAAGTGCGCCGTCATCTACCTACCTCTCTAACCGATTGAATATTTCGTTTTTTTTGGCCGTGTCAATTATTTTGGTCGTTAGTCATGTAAGTAAAGAGTACGTTATAGCCGGGTGGTGGTGTTCCATCCCCGCTAGCACATGTCCATTTTCCTCTCCAAATATCTCTTCAAGCAGGGCACCACCCCAGGCAGGATAAGCTCTAAGCTCCCGACTGGTCTCCTGATATGCGTGGTAGAGTAATGCATATTTCTATGTGCGTGCTTGTGGCGAGAATGTGACCTGGATTGGGAAGGGAAGATCGCGTATGGTCCGTGGCCTGTATGTGAAGGTACTGCTATGGCTTTGCCAGATGTTGACTGGAGAAACCATGGAAAACTATGTTCTTAAACAGCCAATAGCTAGAATTATCCTGACAATAGTTGAATTCAACCCAGCAATTTAAATAGTGTCAAAAATCCGCCTCCATCGCAACTCAAACACTAGGACTTCCCAATCAGAGATGCCGCAGCAGCAATAGTTGTAGCACTGAGCTACTTTAACCAGTGTCTCAACTGAAGAAAATTCTAAAAGATGTCACAAACAACTTCAGACACATTTTTTAATCTTTTTGAGTGTCAGCCCGTCTGCCCATTCGACACAATAGCCCCTTCCAATTCAATAACTCCCCTAGGTTCATGACCCTGTGTACCGATCTTGGCCTCTCTTCGCTTGTCTACCCCTCACAATCTTACTCACTTATTTGTATCATCACAATATTGGAACTGATTGAACTATATTGGACTATATTGAACAGCAATATAGCCATTAAAATCAATGTGCTACTGTAGGATGAATAGTGTTCATAAAAAAATCCCTTTGCATAAACATGCCATGCCAAATTCTAATTCTAACAATATAATAACCACCTCATTCTAAAAATATGAGATTGTCTGTCTTCCTTTTGCATATTATGCCTGGTTGCGATCAATGCTTTTACGTAACCTTTCCTTGTTGAGAAACTCAAACACAGTCATAACAATAAGCTGCAAAAGTGATAATAAACTGTGTATACATAACTATAATACCTAATTATATTCACACTTTTCTTGACATTCACCAACAATGTGCCGGATAATTCAGAACAGGCTGGTAAAGAGAAAATCTCAAATGATTGTCAGTTTAGAATGTAAAACACAACATGTAAACTAATGGGTTTTTTAAAGGTATGGTTGAGTTCGCAGTTCACAACTTGATCCTATAGGCATTAAACCATGCAAACCTGCAAAACTTTCTGGAGGACATGAGCCAGAAGATTTTCTATTATGGCAGGAGGACCAGAAAGAAACAGTGATATAAGTAAAGATAATGATGGTAGTGACAAAAACATAAGATAGAAACAACAAAAGTGGTAACAATTGTGATGATTAAAGGAAGAAAAAGAAAATCTGACGGTGCAAGTCAAGAAGACTTAACTTTTTATCAACAAAACAATTCTGTTGCCAATACGACAAGTGATAATTTTATTGTGATTGAACAGTAAGAATTAGTAAAAAATAAAGAAAAATTGAAAAAATCAGCAGTCCTCTTGAAACTTACATTGTCTTATATTTGGTAAATACAGTGATTACATCTATCAAGGAATGATATCTTTTGAGTGTTTTTGAATTTCTAGCTCCTTTTGGAATAAAAATTGGTGTTCCAATTATAGCAGCAGACAGAAACATCTTCAGTGAGATTTTAACCTGTTGCATTTTCAACCAGCACAGTTAATGTAAGGGATCCAGTTAGGGCTGATAGGTCCAGGATAGAAAATAATTTACTGAATGCAGTTTTATTGCTAGTGGTTTCTGAAAATGACAATCTTATGATTCTTTGTGACATTTTACACATAGCACACAATTTATTTTCATATCAATGACTCATTTTGTACTACTACAGATAATGATTATAACAGGCGTATTGTTTTCCAGAACAATTTAATCATATATACTTCTCGTAGGAACATTTATGTTTCTTTTAATAATCAAGTCTGTGTATTATACACATTATTCTAATAAACAAAGTAGTTAAACTGTATAAAATGTGGCACATGTTTAAAAAAATAAATAATTATTTGATTATTTACATCTGTTTAATACAATTTTTGTTTTAAATTAACAACCATCAGACCTAACAACCACCAGAAAGAAAAACAAACTAATATATTTAACTATATATTGCAAAAAAGCTTTACTCTGACATTTTGACGAAATGTGGGGTTCTTCATCAAGTTGTCTTGAGATAAAAATTTCTTTTATGTAAAAAATTAATTTAAATTTTTTGTTTCTGATGAATTGTGACATTTTCCGACTTGTTCAAATTGCTGTGTTGACAACCTAATGAAGACCCTCCAACAAAAGGTCAAAATGTCATTGGAGTAAAGCATTTTTGTAATGTATTGTTAATCTTTTGTAATATATTATATATTATATGTTTTCTTTTTTGCTCTATTAAATGGTCATTATATGAAAGAAAAAAAGAAATTAAAATATTTTATGTCAAAACAGTAAAATAAAAGAAACATGTCAGCATTTCCATGTCATGCATGAAACAAGCTACAAGGCACACTTCATAATAAGAAGTTTGTGTGTCAACTAATTTGTTGACAAATTTTTTTCTGTGTTTTCTCCATATCTCAACATGTCAATATAAGATTGAAATTGACTAGACTAATACTTTAAAAAAAGTATCATATAATTTTGAAATGCTGAGACAATGAAAACTGTAATTGCATTTTTCTGACAATAGTTTAGTTGATGTTTTATTAATTTATAACCCCTAAGCAAGACTGGTGAGTATGTTTTATTACATGTTGTAGATTTAAAGACATCTCCCTCTCCAGAGAAAACATCCAATTCAATGATGTGGATACATTCAGATACTTTCTTTGGTGCTTTTTTGCGAGATACAACAGCACAACTTGATATCAATTTGAAGCCAGAGATGATATGTACTGATGTTATGTATCCTGCTGCAGAGGAACTTCTGAACAGAGTACGTAATTTTTATTTAACCTCTATATTGGTTCTATATTTCTGTACAAGTTCTCTATTGGTTTATCCATCACAAATATGGTTTTGTATCATTCTGTATTTATCTCTTTTCTTTACTTTATTTTTCTAATGAAGTATATAATAATTTTATTAATTCTTTTCCAAAAATATAAAAATATTATTGATCCACAAATATAATTAAATTTACAATTTTTAAAATTCCTTCATAATTTGCAACTGAAATAATTTGTGCGATGAGAATAAATGAGTTGTTTTCAATTGTTTAGTTTATCTGAAAATTACATTTCTTCGCCATTTTTCAGTATTATTTAGAGATTTCCTTGGATTTATAGGATTTGTTATTTGATTCGTAATTACAATGTAGGTAACTTAAAGTAAAATACTGAGGTTTGTAATTCGTTGTTTGTGGAGACAGGAGTTTCTGATTTCGTATCTTTTCTTGATCATTTCTGTTAATTTACAGCATGGTAAATATTTAAGCTTCTAAAGCATTTTTTGTGGATTATAATGAACTGTAACTGAAACGCCCAGGATGTGTCATAAAAATGTGTAAATGAAATATCATCATTACATCTGTGTATGTGACCAAGTGAAATGAGTAACATTTTACAGAAGAGACATAAAGCACTTCTGAATAATTATTTTTCTTTTTTTCTTACAATTATTTTTGATTAAGATGCAATTAAGGAACCAATTTTATGTTCTTGTTTATTGTTCCTCGAAGTTTGTGTATAATTTTCATTAAAAGTGCACCATGCATATTTTATGAGCACAATGATGATATGTCTATACCAATTTTAAGTGGTTGCTTCTTAAAGTTTACAAAACTCATTTTTGTTAAAGTTACATAAACAGTATTACAGATGCAATGACGATATGTGGTGTGAAATATATCTAAATTACAAACCAGAGTAGTATATGGGAAATGCAATGCAAAAAGATTGAATATTTGTCACACATCAAACTGATAATTATTTGACATTAAATATAACACTTTCCATTGACCTTATTAGAACAATATAGGTTGTTTGGGAAGAAAATGTCAAAACTACGAAACTAAGCTCTTAAGAGGATTTTAAGCTTTTTTTGTTTGATAAACTTCTTGGATATTTTGGTTGCTGAGCTGCAATAAGCACTCAAAAGTTGGTTTGCAAAAATACTTTCTAAGTAAAAATTTGCATTGCAGAAACATTAACACACCAGGAAGATGTAAATTGTTTATTATTTACAAAAGAAATGAAGATGTTTGTTCAGAAAGACGAGTTAAAACAGAAATAAAAAAAGCACCAATTTACACAATTCAAGTTATTCTTGAATGCCCTGCTACTGATAGTATAAAAAAACTTCTGAAAATGGAAGAAATCTTAAAATTGTTACTCAGTTCCATCATAGTCCAATAATAATATATTTGTGACATAAATAAATGGTAATTATTTTTATACATGGCAGTGTAGAAAGACTTAAATTAAAAATCAATTAAAGTAAAGAAAGGAAAAAAGAGAGAGAAAAAGTCTTCATAGATTCGTGCCTGGGGGGGGGGGGACGAGCCACTTAAAATTGGTATAGACATATCATCATTGTGCTCATAAAATACGCATGGTGCACTCTTAATGAAAATTATACACAAACTTTGACGAACAATAAACAAGAACATAAAATTGGTTCCTTAATTGCACCTTAATCAAAAATAATTGTAAGAAAAAAAGAAAAATAATTATTCAGAAGTGCTTTATGTCTCTTCTGTAAAATGTCACTCATTTCACTTGGTCACAAGCAAGTCGAAATCGATTTAAAACAAAAAACAAAAAAATTAAAATCTGCTCCCTAGTCATCAGTAAGGTTCTCATTGGGTTCTCATTGCATGTCCGCTACCTCCACTTCAGAAGAGACTTCTTCGATGATGACCTTCATCCTACGATATATTTTTTAAGCTGACCAAAGTTGTAATTTAAGGCTCTGAAGCTGTGTTTAAATCGAAGTATAGTTCGTCTTCTATCTGGTTTTGTGTCCGCAATATTAAATGAAAAAAGTAGTAGGAAAAGGCAATCCCTTTCAAGGATTAAATTAGATACAATTTTTAAAAAATGTTGTTAGGGAGAGTGGCAATAGATAGGTAGATATTGCTGAATAATGGAAAACTGTTAATAAAAAAAATACCGAGTTATTATTTTGCTCATAATCAATTTCAGTTATGTATTTTTCTCACATTTTTCCCCTTCAGTCCCCTAAAAAATGTATAAGTGAAGTTTTACTGTAATATGTTTTTATATACAATTGTATAATGACAGGTGATGCTGATGACCTATTGTTATAAAGTTAGGTTATATAAATACGTTTTTTTTTTTTTTTTAATATGCCTAAAATTGTCCTCCAAACAGCATATTTCCAATGTTTTGACATTTCCTCCTTGCACTCTGTATTTTAGAGGTACATATACAGGAAAAATTACTTTTCCAATATATTATAGTTATTGTTTCCAAAAAAATTTCTTTTTGCCATTTGTGTTGTGTGGTCAATAAGTCATCATGTTTCACAGAACAGTGTCATCAAGAAATGTTTGAAATGTGGCATAACTCTGTTATACAAGAAATTATTATTATTCGTAAGAGTGTTCTTTTGATCTAGTTAAACATTTTTGCAATATCACTTCTCAAAAAGTATTGTTAAAGGTCCATAATCAAAACTCTGCTGGGCTTCTAATGTAAACATGAAACTTGTGTTCTATCTCTTATAAAAGCCCAGATTTTATAAAAAGAGTAAAGTTAATACAAGTGGTCAAACTAGATGTTCATGATATTAAAAGTTTTGTAAAATACATTATTAGTTATCACTTTAATGGGAGAGAAATGTATATTAGTTCAGGATTAAAAATCTTTGTTATCCAGTAGTAAAAATGAATTGTAATATAATGTATCTGGTCTACCCAGGCATGCCAGTCTTTATGCGAGGATCTCTTAAGAAGGAGTATGAGCCAAGCATGGAGCCGTTGCAAGAAAATGTAAGTTTTCTGAAATATTTTGTAATATTTAAAAAAACTATTAAATAGTTAATGGTATTTTAGAATATAAAACTACAAAAATGTATAGCATTAGTGAAATATTGCTTGAAATATTATATTGATTCATTGTTAAAATATTCATTGTTCAGTTATACGAATTTTTAATAATCTGCTATTAGACAACATTTTGCAGTATTCTGTAATGACAGAATATTTGTTTGCTGCTGTGTTTCTAGGCCTAATGATATAGTGCTTGATGATGTGCAGAATGCCATTTTGTCAAGACCTGAATTTAGCATATTCACAAATGATGGTCTCGGAGTACAAGCTTATGACCCATTCATTGATGGCATTGTTCAGTCTTATTCGTGATCTGGAAAATATGTCCTCGAATCAGAACACAACATTAAGGAAGGCTCTTGGTTGGTTTTGTGGAGAGGAATACTTCAATTTGTAAGTAATTTTGCTGATTTCATTCCTCTGGATAATAACTAGATATAGAATGTTGAGGCACTTAAAAAGGTATTAATTAGAATATATTGTCAAATAATGTGATATGAGAATAGGTGGTATTGTACCATCTTTTTCATCATTTTTCTCAGCCACAATTTCAGTATATCATTTCCGAACAAAGCCACAAGAGCATCCATCAGCACATAATGAGCTGAGGTTTGTTGTTAAAAAGGGTGTGTATATGCAGCAACATGAATGCGTGGGTGTGGGAGTGTGTATGTATTTTTTCAGAAGTAATGAAAAGTTTCACTATAATTATTGAACATAACCGAGATAGCTTGCTATGTCAATGTTACATGACATTTTACATAAGAAACAAAAAGTACTATATGGCTTCTTTCAAGTGCCTTTAAATATCTTAATGACAGTATTTGACATTACTAACTGTCAAGAATATTTATTTCACATGATTCATTTATGCCGTTCCAATCTTAGAAAAGATTCATTAAGGTAAAATAGGCATTTTCAGTAACATCAGATGTCTAATAATATTATATCTTAACATAATGGATCAACTTTTTAAAATTAAAAATGCAAGAGATAACTCATCAGATTAACATAGGTGGCAAAGATTGAGTTGGTAAAGCTATCAAACTTTATTCATCCTCAATTTGTGATGAGTTTTATATCTACAAATTATTATCTAATCTTACAAATTATTCAAGTTATTATTGACCCAGTATCTCTCAAGATGCATACTCTCTATTAGGGGAACTTTGCAATGTATTGAGCTACATACAAATTCTGGGACCTAAGATTGCAAAACAAGAAGTATATTACTTTTTTCGCTTTTTATAAACCATAATAGTAAGTAATTTATTTTTAATTAAATTTTCCTCGAGTTAATCTTTGCTTGCCAAGTTAAAGGTTTATTGACTTAGATGAAAATTTGATTATTTTTTTCTCTCCCAACTGCAGGCACATTGAATATTATTCATCCATATGTATAAATTTAAAATTATCACTCTAATATGAATATCAAATAAGGAGTAAAACTTATGAACTACTTCCATTTTACAGTAGATGTGCTTTTCAACTTTTCAGTTCCTTCTGATCTACTGAAGCTCATGCCCATCAGTTTCATTTCTCCAACTATATGCTTCACCTGTATCAAATATTGCTAATGTCATCAAGATTCCACAAGCAACATGTGCATCCTTTGCTTCAGAAGACATCTTGTTAAGACTTCATCCAAATGTGTAAGGTAACCCTTAATTGTGTGATACTATTCAGTAACAAATTTAATACCTTTCTAGCTGTGACTATTTGATTCAGAAACAAATGTCCATTAAGTTTTTATCTTCAATGAATAGTATACAATAATTTTGGTTCATTCAAATCATCACTGATTTTCATGTTAATTTAAATATTACAGCTTTGGGCAAGCAAGTCTGCCCCTTCTGTGCTTCTTAAGTTGCTCCTCATTTGGAATGCAACTCATTCTGACCTTAGCTGACCTTTAAGTTGCCTGTAACAAAATTGTCAGAACTAGTGACATGTTAGACAGCTGAAACGTTGAGAATTTGTCAAACCATTGACTCCAACAAAATCTCTGAAAATTCCTAAGCAAACATTACCATCATCAAAAAGTACAAGAGAATGTGCTAGTTATCAACAGAATTGCTTTTCCGGACAATGTCGCTTATGAATGGAATTCAGAACTTTTTTCAAAGGTTTTTAAAGTAGACCACCTTGAATACTACTACATCCAAACATGGCAACTTCATCTTTGCTGTTCATGTTTATTGTATGCATTCTCTCAGCACATGCATATCCATAATGGTTTTACCAAAAACACCACTGCAGGATGCATATATATTCAAGAGCATCTTCTTTCGGCCTGAGAAAGCCAACATATTATTGATTAATCATAACAAAAAATTCAAAATCCACCTTCCGTGGATTGTAAGACATCTGGAGAAAAACAATCAACTTTAGTTTTGTTCTACCACAATTTGCTGCAGAACAGGATCCCTTCATATTGTTTTTAGCAAATATGTATTTATTCTTCTAGGATCTCCAGTTCAAAAGGTAATACTCTAGTATGCCTTTTATTCAGTGAGCAAGTTAAGTCTATTACAATCTTTTAAAGAATATTAACCACATCATATATGCAGAAGTTTTGTGCCAGAAGAGTATCTTTGATATCATTTACAAGTTTGGAATGAAAAGTTGAAATAAAGATATCTAGAACGAGTATAGAAAAAAACAAACTAAAAGTGATGTTGTGTTGTGTATTGAAAAACTGAGTTAAAACTAATAGGCCAGACTAGAAAAATGAAAGTCAATTACAAACAGGTAAAAATAATTGAATGTTAAAAAGTTCAGTTTGTGATTGCCCTCATTCCTTACACGTGTCAAAGGCACAAAATCTACATTATGTACATATAATTAAATATTCAGTGAGTGGGTGCTTACTTTTGTTTAAGTCCCACCAGTAGTAGAAAAAAAATTGTACATTTATTTATATTCATCTAATCACAGAATTAATACAGATTCAATTCAGTTTTTTTTTTTTTTTGTTTGTTTTTTTAGTATTTGTATATAAGTGTAAAGAATGATGTAATTTACTGTTAATTTTTTTAATAGATATATTGCATTTACAATTATAGATTTTAAGTATTCTATGATTTTTGTATAGTTTAAAAACCATAACATTGATTTTCACGAGTTTTTGTTACTTTTGTAATATTTGTTATTCTGATGATAACTTTTGTTTTGATATTACAAATTGCACAAGCAGAAAGTATAGTTCCTCTTCTTTTTTTGAATTCCTATTTATTGTTTTGTTAAGTTGCGGTATATCTAAGAAATATACAAAATTTGTGAAGCTGTTTTGGTCGACCATGCCAAAACAGTTAAGACTTCATTATCAACAACACATTATAGTCTCTGGCTACAGTAGTTCTCTTCCTGGGAATTTCCTAAGTGACCCATTATTTTTCAGGATGTACTGTTTTTGGAAAGGCAATGTTATCAAATATTACATTTAAGGTTAGATTTATTTATTGTTAGGCTGTGTAATTTGGATTACCCCATTTTTGCATTGAATTAAAGTTATTTAAGATTTTGTACATTAAAAGATTTTATCTCCCAACAGTATTATGGTATGTGATTTTGAGGTTTTAACATTAAATAATTTTGAGGGAAAAAAATGTATTTTTACTGTGTGGATACAAACACCAGTGGATAATAGAAGAAATGTCTACATAATGAAATTACAATTTGTTTTTTGTTTTATTCTTTATATATGGAATTACCATTTCCCAGAAACTCCTAGATTCGGAATCATTAAATTCAGTTTTGATTCTCAAATATGAGTGTTCTGTTTAAATGGAAGATGTACCACAATTTCTTTATGGAAAATTTGTTTGTCTTTTACCTAACAATTTTTTTTTCTTTTTTTGTTACAATTACGAAAATATTTCATTCCTTAGTAATTAAATTCCTTTACTTCCTTCCATATTTAATGTCATAACTCTTAGACTGCATTAATTGGTAATAATGAGCATCCAGAAATTAATTTTTGTTTCTTTTAGATTTCTATGTAGATTCGACCTTTAAAATTTCTAACATTATTTTAACAATCTTACAATTTTTAAAAATAAATTAGATGATTATGCTAGGCAGTGCAGTACCTGTTAATAATGTCTTTTTTAAGCAAATTTCTTTTTGAGTTTTTATCATTCACCTTATGTAACAATGTTGTTGAAACATTTTACTGCATTATAACAATTTTAAATTTTTTAAATCATATTAATTTCTGCCAATAATCCATTTACACTTTTTTACCACATTTTTTTTATATGGATAATTAAAAAAATCAGCACCTATATCGTGCAAACCTTGCTCATTAAACATATCGTGAACTAAATACTTGGTTGATTGTAGTCAAAATATTTTAAAAATTACTTTTTGTATTGAAAGTTCTTTCTTTTTCTTTTTTCTTTCCTCCCCATAAACACAGAATAAGGTTATGCAATGCAGCAAAAATTCTATGTTGAGATTTTGATGGAAATACTTTTTGCAACGCCCTCATTTCCAAAAAGTTTTTTTTTTCCAAACATAGCTTTGCGAGTCTGTCCATCTGTCTGTGAATAACACTTAATACCGAAGCCACACATTGGATTTTCTCCAAAATGGATGTACTGTGTGATTCATCTGACTGAAATCAGGACCCTGCAAATTTGAAATGGATCTTTTTATTTTGGGGGGTACTTCACATGAAACCCTTCAGATGTTTGGCCCAAATTCAACTTCATATTTTCTCAAAGATTAAAGATTTATTTGTATAGGTGTATTGTAGCCACTGAAATGTCAAATGATTAGTGGTATAATGGTTAGTGCATAGAAAGCGGAAACCTACATCCTTGAATTCAAATTCCTGTCGAGATGAATTGTTGTGCAGATTTGTAACATTGTCAAGGTGTGTGTTGGGTCTAAGGCAATCTCTAAGTGAAGTTACTAACCACTAGCTACAAAAGCATATGCCGTCAAATTGAAATTTGTGAAGTTTTTGCAAGGATTCATCTAAACCGTATTTTATTACGTTACCATTAGAAATAATATGTAAAAGTCTGTGCTGTTGTAGCACTAGTTTTTCTTAGTCATTCGAACAGTTCCTGAGCATATCATCTGTACTGCCTGTCCTTGAACACGAGATAAAATTTTTGAAATCTGTTAGTTTTGTTTTTTAGAAGATATGCTGTTTTAAAGATTATAACATGTGACCAATTTTTTATTACAAGTATAAGTTTTTGAATGTCATTCATAAAATAAGTAGTGGACTGACATCAATCCTTGAAAACCACAATTTTTCTGACAATTCATGTTTTGCAGTTGTTTCTCTTCTCACAATTGTAATTGCTTACTCTTTCTACATCTCATACATTGAACTTTATGTAAGAAGGCAGTGTCCACTTGCAACAAGTAAAATTTACATACATACCAATACGTTTCTGCTTAAGTGTCATAAAGTTGTAATATATCCAGAAGTGTGTTAAATGTTTTAATAATGTGTTTTTGTTTTATAACTTGTAAGCTTCTGAGCAATAAGTAATATTTTTATATGGTAGTTACATATATCCTTGCCTTCTCAATAGCTTTGTAGGAGTTTTTAAAACCTTGCATGCTGGCTGGAAACTACTTTCCTGCCTCATTGTAACCTCTGGTAGCACTCAACTACAGGCAAGTTATCTGAGCTTAGTTGATTCTGCTGTGCAGAGGAAAACTCAGGACCTATATACTCTAACTCTTAAAGGTATGAAATTAACTTCCTTACATTAATTGTAAAACGTGTAAAAGCAACTGAACCCATGACCTTTCTCTGCACACGTACAAGGAATCATCTTGAGCTCTATCTCTCTACTTTTTCTGAATGTAGCATCTGTTGTGCAAGATGAAGTAAAAACAAGCACAAATTTTCAGGCAAAAAATGCTTTAAAGCGGCGATATCATTTGCCACAAATAGGGGGCAAAGGAAGGAAGTGTTTTGCGTAGAAAAATGCTATCTTATCAAGCATTTGTAATTACGAACGTAATTTGCCAACACAAATTTAGCAATGCAGGTTCTATTATTAGTCCAAGGAGCTGCAGGTCCAAGCACAACTTAGGCATGTTTGTGTTGCCATATATTGCAGCGTAGTCAGCTTTACTGCTTTCGATGCATCATCTTTTGAATCGTATCAGTCAAGCTCTGGCCTGCCTGGATGGTGTAGGAGCTTGTGTGTGGGTGAGGGAGAGGCAAGTGCACATTGTAGATGGTGTTATTCCCTGATCCTGCACGGTGGAACAGACCTCATTCACAATGTATCTCCCATTAAATCTAATCCTTCCTTACAAAAGAGATAAACTCACGCATAACCTGCTGGCATAAACAAGAGGACCACTTGACAGATTCCGTTAACACAAAGAAAAACAGATGGGCCTAAGAGCTGCTTCATACAGAGGAGGACGAGGGTTGTGGCCCTATACCAAGCTGACTGAAGTAAAGGGAGGGCGAACAGGTCAGCGTGCCTGGAATCCGTTAAGAACTCAATAAAAAAGACTTATTAGCAGAGGCGGTGGGAGAGTTAAATTTAAGGGTGCTGCAACTCTGGTTTCCTCCTGGCGAGTCCACAAAATGTGGTCCGCCCAGGCTGGTGCGGAGTGCCGATGGCACGTGGTGGTCGATGTGTTCGGACCAGGCGACGTGTTCCTCGAACACTGTCAGGCAGATTGTCGATCTGCCGGGGCACACCAGGTGCCAATTTGCGAGGCGACCTAGCAGGCCTGTCGCCGGAAAGCACATGTAGGGAGAGGGGGCTGCAGTTGTGGCTCTAACAAAGCGCCTTAAGAGTGAGGCTTTGAATATATGTACATCTATGTAAATAAACTTGTATATACTCACTCGTGTCTGTTTTCCTTATGGCGTAGATCCCTACCCACGACGTTACATTACTGTTGCGACCCGACCAGAGAATTTTCGAAGAAAATTAATATTAATAACCAATCATGAAAAAGAATGCATTTATTGCTTTACATTACTTAACAACTTCACCGTTCTGAACGTACAATCTCCATGTTACAATAGTTTAATTACGCAACATTCGGAACGAGACATCAATTGTAATGGGACGGTTGCACGAGTCAGGTTGCGACGTTTATTTCAATATTTTATGCAATATAATGTTGCTGTGAAAGAGGCCAGGAAATGAGCATTTTTTTCTACCTGCGATGGAGTAGAGATCGTCGGGTCGCGGAGGCATGCAGCTCTATTGTCTCGGCACAGCCGTCTCCCGACCGCTTACGCTGACTCACGGACGCCGCTATCTCCTAACCCAGCAATTCAGCTACACCTATTCTCGGAACTTGAGTGACGTTTGAGTTCCAACAGAATTTGGCGGGACTCAAACGCACATCAATGACGCCGCGATTGTGCGGACGAAACCGAGTGATGGGCGCCCGCCTATCGCGGAAAACGAAGCGGGTGGGCCACATAACCCGCGAAGCTGAAGGAAATAGAAGCGAAACGTAAGCTGTCATTCCGATAGACGACACCGAGTAGAAATGCTTTTCCGAGGTAGGGACGAGGGCGAGTTTCTTTGGCTTACGGGGGGACGCCAGTGGATGCATCATCGCCACCGCGGGCCGCCTCTGGGGTCGCTAACTCAGGGCGAACGTCACGGGCCACGACTGTGGGAGCCCGACCGCGAGCCCAGGACTGACGACGGGCTGAGGTGCAACCACCGCAGCCGCGAACCGCGCTGCCGATGCCCGGACTAGCGTTGCTGGCGCTCGTTGACGCCACCTGCCGCCGTTGCCCGGCCGCGCCAAGCACCAGGGCCAAGAGTCGCCACTCCCGTAACCGGGGTCGTGACCGCCGGGAAGGACGCTGCCCTGCTTCCAACCTTAAACTCTGGCCCGGATGGCCGAATAAGATAAGTTAGTTTTACGAAAAAATTATAACGGGAGGCTAATCATGCGAAGGGAACATTAAATCCACCTTTGAAAATACTATGCATTTCAATGCAGTATTAGAACCAGATTAAACTCCATCACTCATGCCTCCCTTTAAAGGGTCTACGGATTAAGCAGCCGGGGCAACGCTGGATTGCCATAACCAGGGAATCAGGTGAGTCAGGGCACGGGTGTGGTTTCACAATCTACACAGAAAGAGGAAATTGCGATCTTACTTTTACTTGAAAATCCAATCGCAGATTTTCAGATGAACAAAATTCTCCATCATGAAGTAACTGATTTCACAGATAAGTTACTTCTCTACTAGTAATTGACAGGATTGCGAGGGCGCACGATCGCTCGTTGTCATTATAGTTCTATAAAATGTTTTTATCTACTTCACTGTTGAAAATGGTCGTTCAGCTTCTCAAGTAGGACTAATGAGAAGAATTCTAAGCAGTTTGCAGACTTCCGGAAAAATTTCTTCCGTTATTTCATTTTGCAGCATTACTTGAAACAAATGGTACCGCTATTGAATTTCTAAATTCGCTTCTCTTACATTTCTTGCAACAGTGTTCTGTACTGAATTTGACGTTGATTTTTAAAGCACTGTCAATGATATTAACAAACCCACTAACCCTCGAAATATTCCAGGGTTTTCCTGTTGTTCACTTTCGGCGCACCGTCAACGCAAGCTCGAATACACTACAAAATTTGACGTTTTATGTATAAGCTACAGTGAGACAATAACTGTCAAGCCAAATCGCAACATTGAAGTAAAGCCAGTTCAACATGTTGACAAACTACGTGCTGCCCAAAGCACGAACATTATAATCTCCACTCTGCCCTTCTGGTACAACAAACCAACATTGTGCAAAGAAATTAAACACACAAACAAGCATTTGAAACTACATCTGAGAGAGACATGTTAAATTATTTGTGCTAAACTTTATCTCAGAAAAACACTTCACCCGGCATGGTCTTCACCTGAACCTTGTCGGAAGACATGCACTGGGTAGCGAGCTTGCAAAACACATCCTTTCACAACCTCGGCAGTGTCCTGTCCAACACCCATCCCCACCCACATCTAGTTCTCTTCCATCCTCCGGTACTTTTTTAGATCCAATTACCTTATCCCCTGAACCAAATCCTTCTACTACCTCTCTCATTATTGATTTACCTACATTTGTCGCCCCTCCATCTTCTGTCATTGCGGGGGTCGGTACTTCCTTCGACCACGCACTCGAGGTAAAAAATGAGATAAATAAATAGCAACCACAGTTAAATGCAGCAGAAAAACATCCGTGTATGTACATGCAAAAAATTCAAATAATGCTTCATAATGTGCAATCTCTTTCAAATTAAATTGAATTTATCGAGGCAGAATTACAGTGTGATCTAGGTCAAATAGTTTTTTTTTGCTTTACCGAACATTGGTTGTCTCATAATGATCTAAATACACTCCAAACTCCTAGTTTTTACCTTGCAGGATCGTATTGTAGAGCGAGGGAATCAAATAAGGGCCCTGCTTACGGAGGTTCGTGTATTTACGTAAGAAATGATATTGATTCTATCTTCTTGTCAGAATTCAATTTATATGCAGTTGAAAAAGTTTTTGAAATAACAGTCGTACATCTTACTACGCTCAAAACAATCTTACTTTGCATCTACAGACCAACAAAGTGAGCTTTAGATAATTTCATTTTCTTAGAAAATGTAGAGGTAACTCTGAACAAAATTAGTAATCTATCTTTCAAATCCATTGTTATATGTGGAGATTTCAATATTGATTTTCTGAGCGAATCCCACGAGAAAGAGCAGTTTCTCAATTTACTGCATTCTTTTAATTTAGATATTACAGTGAATGTACCTACACGGAATACATTTACATCACAAAAAGCAATAGATCAAATTATAATTAACAAAACCACAACTAGATATGAAATAAAAACTACTAATCTAGGTTACAGTGACCATGATGCACAAATTCTTACAATTACTGATAACATGAACACTGACACAAATTATTCACGCATGTGCAGAGCATTCACTAAAGGTAACAAAATTATTTACGGACTACTTGCTGAAGGAATCATGGGACACAGTTTATAACGCTGTTGACACAAATGAAAAATATAATCTATTTTTCTCAAAACTTTCATTTCACTTTAACGCATGCTTTCCTCTCGAAAAGAGAAAATTTAATATTTCACGGGAAAATAATACTTGGATCACACAAGGTATAAAAACATCGTGTAAAACCAAACGTACGCTTTAATTTATTTCTAAACATCATAACGTATCACCCGGTTTCCATGCCTCCTTCCGAGAAATACAAAAGAATCTTAAGAAAAGTAATAGTTCAGGCAAAGCAATGAGACGTAATCATATTTTAAACGCTAGTAACAAAACTAAAGCAATGTGGAATATCGTAAAAAATACTACATCATCTCGTTACTTAGTAGAGAATGTTGTTTTAAAGGATAATGAAGGAGAAGACAGTAGTCCGGAAAAAGTTACAAATCTCTTCATCCAACACTTTTCTAGAATTGCGGCTGAACTTACGAAGGGACTAAAACAGTCAAATTCAAAATCATTACCTTCCCAAAAACTTTTCGACACGATTTTTATTTCCGAAACTTCTTCTAACGAAATCTTTTGAATTGTCAGTAAACTAAAATTAAACATTCATCTAGTTTAGATGAATTTCCGGATTGTTTATTGAAAACTTGTGAACCTGTCTTTATACACCCGTTAACTCACATTTTCAATGCTTCTTTATGCACAGGAATATTTCCAGATATTTTCAAAACAGCAAAAATTAACCCACTTTTTAAAAAAGGGAGCAAAAATGAAATTCAAAATTACCGACCAATTTCTCTTTTGTCGTTCACGTTTCTCTAAAATATTAGATAGGCTTAGGAAACTTTTCTAAGTAAAACCGAAGCGTTTTCAGTCTCACAACACGGGTTTAGAAAATCAAAATCTACGGAAACTTCCATTTTTTCTTCTCTTAAAGATCTTGCTTAATCAATAGACCAAAATGAAGCACCCATTGGAATATTTTTAGATCTTTCGAAAGCTTTTGACGTTATTGACCATAACATCTTGCTATCAAAATTACCGTCTTATGGAATTCGTGGTGTCGCCCTAGATTGGATAACTTCGTACCTTAAAAATACCGTACTGACACGAAAGGACATTATTTACTTATTTTTTCAATTCTTTACCAGTTGAATATGGGGTCCCGCAAAGCTCGATATTATGTCCTATCCTCTTTCTGTTGTACGTAAACGATATGCCATCGTCTATCAAAAACGGAAGAACAGTTGTTTGCCGATGACACGAAGTTCTTTGCAAAAAAGAAACAATAAATAGTACGATTTTAGAAGTTTCAAATTGTTTTTGTAATAGTAAATTAATAGTTAATGAAGGAAAATAAGTTTCAAATTTGCCTTTCAAATTAGCAATCGCTTGCTCCATTTTGAAAATGAATAATATGCAATTAGGTGATGTTCAGGTAACAAAATTTCTAGGTCTGTCAGTTCAGCCATACCTCAAATGGAATGAACATATAACAAAATTAAACACTAATAAAGTTCATTATGTTACGCATTCAGCCTTCTATCAAATTCTGTCTGCTTTCATGGAGCTCGTTGCGTGCATTTTGCAAATGCTCATTCCCGCCTGAGATATGGTATAAAATTCTGGGGAAACCCATCATGTAGTACTCAGACCTTTAGATTGCAAAATAAAATTATTCGAATAATGAAATAATACCATCCGTGTTTCCCTTGCAAGTCTCTTCATTGAGCTTGGGATCTTACCACTGCCTTGCCTATATATTTACGAATCTGTAATATTTGTCAAAAGTGACTTACTTAACGGTGGGAACATATTTTCATGCAACATTGATATTTATAATTACAACACACGTCGTAAAAATCGCGTTCATCAAGTGTCAGTATCAACAGCTCACTATCAGAAATCCACATACATGTACGTTACTGAACAACGCACTGCCAGATGACATTAAACAATTGACATATGTTCACAAATTTAAGTTAAAAGTAAAATCTTTTTGCTGCATAACTGTTTCAATACAATTAGAGAATAGACTGATTATCAAAAAGAAAAATAATGTTTATTTCAACAAGACAATGATATATAATGAATTAGTTTACATTTGTATTGTATATTTTTTTCAAAGACTTAATATGTTTGTAACAAATAATGTACTGCAGCTTCCGGGTCAATGACCCTCATCTCGATCAGGTTTTTGTCCAGTTTACCTGATCCATTGAGCAAATGCCTGAGATGGCCCCTTGTTTTGCTTCTGAACGTCAATGTAGCTTCATTATGTGCAAGTTTTGTTGAACTTTCCTTTTGCTTGTAATGGTAGGAGTAAGGGCGAGTTACTATTTTGTTAAAAAATACAGAAAAATCATACTATCTATTCGTTTACCGATGCAAATAAGTTTTCTATAACGCGGAGACAAAATGTCTATCTTTTCAAATATTGCTAATCTTGCGATTTTTAAAATTTACTTTTATTTATTTTAAACTTATACTCATCTTTCAACTTTTTATAGTTCAAATGACGGGGAGGGATTCTGGAACTCAAGAAAACGTGCGCAGATAATCTCCCCCCGTCACATACTGATTTTACTTTTTTAAAATTTGTTGTACTGAATAAATCGAAACCTTATTATTTTTATGGAGACTTACCAAAAGTTACTGTTTTTATGTGCCTCTTGATTTTTTTTTTTAAGTTTCTCAGTCACATGGCTCATGACATAACCGGCCTTCGTCCACGCATTTTCCTCCTTGCTCAATAAGATGCAAGGAAACCAAAATGGTGCATTTTCCCCTCACACTCACGTAGTTACTTGTGTCGAATTAATATTAGCATCGAATCGTCGATGGAACTTTCGTTTTGCCGATTTCACAGAGGTTTCAATTATGGAAAAGGCTTGACTGAAATAATTGAACACCAGGATGCACGGACACTATAATTAAAGCATTATTCGAACCCGAGATGAAAAAAAAAATGTCTACATTAATTTAAGTACGCCATCACCATCCACATCAGATGCAAAACATCGGAGTATCATATCGGGGACAGTTTTACTGACGGCGGGACGGAGAACGTCTCGGAATTTGGTGACGGGGTAGTCCGATAAGAGCTGAGCCAAGTGGAGTTCACGGCGGAAGTGTGAACATGATCAGCTGAAAGCGCCCTATAAAAACTCAGAATTGACGTCGCGTGGAACCCAATGGCCTTATGGCACGAGGTCTGAGCTAGGTGGGGTTTCGAAAATGTGAATAGCAATGTAGCCACATCGGTTCAATGTAATATTGGTATGGAAGTTATAAAAAGAGCACAAAAAGGGCGAACTATTAATGCGATTGTAATGAAGTATATATTCTGTTTAGTTCATTTTTTTGGGTGTCGCGTTAATCTTAGAACCGCCCCTGCTTATTGGATGTTAACAAGGGCGAGACCCCAGGGCAAAGATGCTAAGCAGTGTCCTGATCCAAAAATGTGTACACTTATAAAATTATTTAATAAAGACATTAACATTCTAAGATAGTGATTTTTTTCTATACTGTTCATAAAATGTTAATTATATGCATTCCAAAAATACTCCTAATGTAATTCATATACCACATTCTGGAAAATGTGACATTTCTGTAAAATTGGAGACATGTATTCACTTTTCCCCCCTCTCCAACATAACATTTTCCAGGCAACAGTACCACCAATGTTGCAGAGAAAGTCTCCCAGAAAAACAAGTTTTACAGAGTATTGTGAACACAAGAGTTGTTTTCGAAACACCCAATTCCCTAATTTCTGAGGATGATAGGTGGATGTGAATGAGTGAATTTGTAATTTATTATTCTACCTTTTGTTGTTTTACAGCAGGAAATAGTTAACTACGTTGATTAATATTTTTTGTAATCAATGGGATCTTGATAATACCGATAAGGTGTCAGTTTACATTCGGCTATTGCCCCCAATCAACTCCTTGATGATCATTGACCCTGTTGTAACACATTAAACTTAAACATAACATGTTTGACTGAGAATGGAGAAGAAAGTTCTATGTTGACAAAC
Source organism: Gryllus bimaculatus (assembly GCA_017312745.1). Lineage (NCBI taxonomy): Eukaryota > Metazoa > Arthropoda > Insecta > Orthoptera > Gryllidae > Gryllus > Gryllus bimaculatus. The sequence continues at coordinate 6,171,826 of BOPP01000070.1, read as the reverse complement.
AATGCAAGAAACCATCTCAATTTCAAAAAGTGGGAGGGAGAGGATCACACATCAAAAAGAACTTTACATGTGTTATACTGTTCAATTCTAAAACACTGTACACAGACAGTCTTCAAGAATTACACAATTTAAAGATCAATGTCATTATTATATTAACATTTTAGATGCACATTATAGTCTTTATTACATTACAATATTTCAGCAACAGAAAAGATGTTACTTGTAATTGACTTCAGGTATTAATATTATCTGGTGAAGCATTGCTAAATGTTGTGGGTAGATTTTTTAGAAGTGAGATATCGATACAAACAGCTCATTCGATATGATTAAGTCATGTTACAATGATAAATAATTATACTGTATGATAAGCAAACCCATTATGACTTGCTCAGTGATGACAAAAAACAGTTTTAAATAGAGAGATGTCTCAATACCAGTGAAGGTTTGTAGGAATTGTGTGGATAACCTTTACTTATTATTCTAGTATGTTCAGTAATATAATATCTGGGTATTGCTATTCAGAAGTGACTCCTTAAGCTTCATGAAATAATTCTCATACATGCAGCAGCATATGTGCAATAAGCTCAACCGATAATTTTGTCTTATAAAGAATGATTCAAAATGTATCGACTAGCATGAAAATATCCTATTTACATAAATTCACAACATTGCATTGATTTGAAGGCATCTAGGGAGCAAATAAATATCCTTGCTTACAGGATAGCTACCTTCAAGTAATGAAATTCTGACATTTCTCCAACATCCATGAAACATTTTCCATGAAAAATTTCTGATACAACTATAGGATCTAATAAAACAAATTTGTAGTATAAGCATTTTGAATTTGAAAAGGGCATTGTATTTATATAAATAGTAAAATGTTTTAGAGAATTAAAAAAGAAAAAGACGATTGTTGAAGAAACCAATTCAAGGATAATTCAGATAAGTTTATTATTTTAATGAAGTGATTTAAAAATGATGAAAACAGAAAATTATTGAACATTATTAACCCTAACAGAATTGAAAAAATAGTTTATCTAATAGAATCCTGTATGTTTTTAAAAATTTTTCAACAATCAGTTTCCTGTCCCAGCAATATTAAATTCGGAGACTTCCCTGATCACCTGTCTTGTGGCAATACTGTTTATGAGTTCTGATGTCCTACAAGCCACAGAAATAGCAGGAGCAGTTCAATCAAGTTAGATGAAGATAAGAGACTAATTAAGCCTTTCCAAATTTTACTAGTGGATACTTGTGCCATTAAATCGCATTGGAAGTTCAGAGTTGAATCCTTTTACTTGTCTGAATATTTAATTACCGTAATAATCTCTTCAGACCGGAAAACTAATGCATTCTGTGCATAGTGTATCCTCTCCTTAATCTGGCAGGGCATGGCTGCTCTACTTTGCCCTGCTCTGTCGTATCACGAAACTGCCCAAATCTACCCTGCTCCTTGCCAGACCCCAATACTACCTGTGTTACTGGCAGGTTTTACATGATGTCAACATTTCAATTTTTTGTTATATAAACAACAATATAAACTACATGTAGAGCCAACAGGGAATTTCAGCTATCACACAAAACCTATTTTCCGGGATTGAGTAGTTCATCCGCAAAGGGATGTTTACACAACAGTTTACAAATAATGTCCAACATGTACCAAAACCACGAAATGTGCATTTTGTTAGTTTTGGGAAAAATACAATTTACTTTTAATATTACTTTTTCAATTCGCTGGACATAACATTTGTATGAAACTGAGCCATTTCTGAGAGTAAATAAGCATGTATTGTTTCAAAACTTCAATGCTATCAGATTGAATGGAGCAACTTATAGTGGTCGAAATTAGTATAAAGGAGAGGCAATTGTTTGAAAGAAATTCATAAATTCATTGATGAACTAACTGAGAAATTATCACATTATTTTTTTAATTGATATGTTTACAATTGTTATGTGCATTGTTAGACCCGATATATATTCTGGTTAGTCGGCTCTATTGCATAAAAGTAACAAAATCATTCTCGAGGCCAAAATCAGTACAAAGGCGCTCCACTATTAACTCCTTTGTAGTTTTGTTTTCTTTTGTGAGGAGAAGAGACTTGTATGTTGTGGACAAATTTATTGCTTTGACTATGCCACGAGATAAACATTTGTCATAGGACTAGAGGAACTTGTGTGCCTAAAAACATAGGACTCCCAAACCGTGAAATTAGGATGATCAAGCTGTGTTATTAATAGTTTTGTCAAGCTGAGTGCACAGCATGGCAGAAACTAATTATGGTTGAGCAAAAAAGCTCTAGAGGGCACTAAACTATTAATTTCGCGAAAGTCAATAACATTGACTCTTCTCAAATAGCAAGCGATTTCCATTTGCCTGTCATTGTTAGATAGATTAGACAGATACTAGCAGAAGACCATAAACTTAAGTTACAAGAAACGGCTGACACAACCCCCCTTAACCAATATCACAAAGACTGCTAGATTGAAATTTTCTGAAGAGCATGTTGTGGAATGAAGTAATTTTCAGTGACGAAAATAAATTTAATTTGGACAGTCCTGACTGTTTATAAGGTTACTGGCATGACCTTCATATTGAAAATCAAATCCAGATGGCTGGAATTTCAAAGGGTGGAATCTTCATGATCTGGGCAGCATTCAGTGAAACAGGTAAATCAAATGTGTGGCTGAACACATGAATGAACTTGGAGAAATATATACATGCTCTATTATGAACTTATTAGAAAGTATGAAGAATATGGTGATCTGATATTTCAACAATGTAATTCTACCATTTATGTTCATGTAAGATAATCCATGCAGAAAATAATTTTCCTGGTAGTCAGAAACAATGGAGATTCTACTAAATATTAGACATCAATAGGGAAACATTTCTTAACAATTTACATAATGAATGGTCAAAATCAAAGGTGCCATTATACAGATTTCCTCATTTTAAGTTGTTTTTATTTTGTTTTCTTTCATAATAATAGAATGTTTTTTGTCGGCCCCATGACGCAGATAGTTGCGGCAGCCGTAGTCTGTGCTGAAGAGGCTGCAGGTTTGAGTCTTGCGTAGACATGGTCATATTTGTGATTGTCCCTTCACCTATCATCTCATAATTCACATTACAAGGCATAACAACTTTGTTGTAATCCAAGGATACAGCTGAAAAAATGATCCTGGAAGAATTACACACGTTAATCGTGTAGTGTGGTCAGTAATGGCCTATACGCCAGCAATAATAATAATAATAATAATAATAATAATAATAATAATAATAATAGTGTTTTTGTGTTGTTTTTTTCACAAAAATGTATTTTATGTCAAAGTAATTGTATTTTCAACAATTCATATATTTCTGACAAATTATTTTCTCCATGTAACATTAGGACCTTTATCTAATTTCCACTGCTGTATTAGGACACGACCAATGCTACCTACATCATTTGTATTGCAAATAACCGACCCACCTCAGGACCAATTCATGCATGGAGCTTTGGATCTTTCGAATGTTTGAGAATATTGTGGTAGTTGGAATTTTTCAATTAATATCCTCACCGAATATTTACTGCACTGAAAATGGTTGGATAGTAACTGTTGGGGCTAAATTATCCTGAAGAAAAAAATAAACCATATTTTAACTGAATGAGTAAATCTCATTTTACTATTTCTCTACCCATTCATTACGAATTACTTAAAATTCAAATTACCGCTATTACATGAAAGCCTTGAACAGAATTCTCAAATTGATATGTCTTGCACAGATTTTAAGAAAAGAATTGATTCAATTTACCTTACATTTGCTTCTTAAGTTGAAATCCATAGGAATGGTGTTCTACTCAAATGGTTTGAAAACTATTTAACCAGACTAAATCTGACATTTCTAAAAACATTTTTCCAACCTCGGGAGTACCATAAGGCTTGCACTTATTTTATTTATTAAGGATGTTAAATTTACTTTGCCATCAACACCTCTTTTGCTATTTGCAGATGACAAAGTTGTTTAAACAATAGGGAATATACAGGATTGTCTGCAACTTCAAAAAAACAATGAACGAAATATTACAAAAGCCTAATGACAATTGTTTATCATTAAAGAAAAAATTGAAAAATTATGAGATTCCATGGGGGAAACAGTTTTTAAACTGCTCTAATTATAAAGACAATCAACTTCAAACTTAATGAATATAAGGTCTTGGAAATAATCTTAGATACCAAGTTTCGTGATTTGTTATGATATTGCAAACAAACCGACTTTACTGATACCATTCAAATTTTATGCAATCCTTTAATAAGGTAATTTCTATTACATGGTTCTGAGGTATGGTGACCTAACAACCAATATAATATCTACAAGATGGAGAAGTTACAATTTTTTTTGTTTGTATGTCTTAGAAAATGAAATTATCATTCGCCAGGATTTCTTTTCCATTTTCTGTTATACAAATTATATTGGAAAATTCCCATACAGAAAATGCATAACAATATAACTCAACCAATTATATTAAATAACTTGTACAAATTATTGAAGTTATTTACAGTGCGCCTTTACTGCAGATTTGAAGTAATAAGTACTGATAGGAATTCTTTTGTTATAACAGCAAAAAACCAATATTCCATGCAACTTCAGAGTTATATGTAGTACAAATGTTACCTTTCTATAATTTACTCACATGTTTCTTCAATGTAATACTCTGTGAAACATTGTATATTGGGCAAGTTGATTTTTTTATATCGAAACAATTTTTAAGGTTGCATTGGTACACTTTTTCAAAATCAATTATCATTTCTACTTATTTTATATCTTCAAAAAGTGTAGATGAATTTTTTGTTAAATTGTCTAAGAGAAACAGCTTTAGCTGTATGTATTCATTTCCTGCAATTTCTTTTTTACCTGTTCAATGCCAAGAATTACTGACGAATCAAAAATACACAAGAAAAACTTAAGAACATTCAAATCCAATTATCAAAAAGAAGTAAATTAAGTGTATACACATCCAGAGTTGTTTAGGAAGAAATTTCGAAACAATTGCTGTAATATAAGAGACTATACTCAAACCTGCAAGAACTTTACTAGATACATTAATAAAACCTTTTGCATTCTTAACAACTGGATTCTATTGTGTGGGAAATTCTGGAATATCTTAACAGTTGCCATTAAAGCATAAACAGCATGTATTATGCACAATGTGTGGCAGTATTTATTAGTGAATTAAAAATAACTGAATGGTATGCATTTCCAACATTATTCATCCAGATATGTTAATAAAGATGACAGAGAGAATATGTAAATTAATGTAGTAATGAAAATAGTCTTACTTCAAATTCCTCTGAAGAAAAATAGAGGCCTTAAAACAAACAGAAATAAGAGATTTATTGCAAATTATTACTATTCCAGTAACTCTCTGATGTGAAATTCTCTTTCAAAAATTATCTTCCTTTGTACATCTGCATTTTTTCAACTTTTTATAGGTAAATTGAATCAAATACACAGAAAAAACAACTTGTTTCAAATGTGGATATTCCTTAAGTAAATAAATTAGTCAACTGAATTCTTCAGCAACATTTACACCCAACTATTGGGAAGAAAGATGAGAAAAAGAAAATGCAAAAATTGCTATGAAGCATTCACTTTCAGCCTTTCAAATACAAATCACTAATGATTGTTATTTTATCTAGTGCCGGTTAATTCTGTGGAGGCATTTCTGTCATATGTTGATCTCTTGTTCTCCAGGATATTTTACAAGTCTTGCAAAATCTGCAAAAGCTTCCTTTTCTTCTAATGGTTTCCAGAATGTATCATACAAATTCAAATGGTAGTGTGACCATATTAATCCTTTCTACACTCCACTGAACATATATTACTAATAGTTACAGAACAGATAGTAAGAAAAATTTGTATCGCAATTATTCAACACAGGGAAGAAATAACACTTACTGTTAAACGCCTGACAAAAATCTTGACGAACTAATGATTAAAGTAAGGTCTCGCTTAAATGGGTAGAAACTCTGAACAGACAGTAATGGTAATCTACATCCAAAATTACTGGTTGATAATTTAAAACAAACGTTATTCCCAACCAAATTTTATTCTCTTCATGCCAAATTTTACAATCAATGCAATTATCTCAAGTACAAATTTCTTTGTGAACCCTGAGCTCAAAATATGGCATATTGAGATTTAAATTGAGAATTATAAAACTGGAGACATGATCAAATAATTAAATATAGGACAAAAGTTACAATAACACAAAATTTAATAAAAAATAGGAAATCAAGAATGTAAGAAGAAGCGGAAAGCATAAATGCTGTCACTTCTTTCCAGACTTCTTTATACCACCCCCAACAAGTGGACCAGGTTTCGATGCCCGCTGTTTGGCTGCTTCAAGTGCTTTTTGTTTCTCTCTCTCTTTCATTTTTCTCTGCATGTCTTCTTCATCAACTTCTGCTTCTTTTTTCTTTGGTGCCTTCAGTGGCTTTTTTTTACCTCCTTCTCGGCTTGACATTGTCCTAAAAATAAAAAAACAATTATTACAAATATCACTTGCAGCATATGATATGGCCCTGAAAAACCTGTAATTTGACCCAATAAAATTATACAATTCAACAGGTGACAAATCGCATTATTAGAAGTTAATACAGAATGCTTTCTTCTGTGCCCCTGGCATAATTTATCTAACTTCAGAATTCGACTCTTGATGAATGCCCTCTATCTTAAATTAACACAGCACAGTACTATAATGATTAGTTTGACCTTCGTATGCAATACTCATTAACGCGAAAGCGTACATAATGAACGGCAAAGCGTTTTACGTCAGATTTGCAATGACGTAGCTTACAGAATATCGCATGCACTTCACAATTCTCAATTCAACAAAGGGACAAGGTAAGTCGTATATAGCCTAGCAACCACGTGCTTCACAGATGAATTCCGCAGCTAAACCGTTACGATTACGTGAAGAAAATGTAATCTACATAGCATATTCTGCTTATTTATTGAAATGCACAGGACAAGGGAATATACGCTGAGATTATACAAACTACTAAATTCACAGAATTTCAGTTCAGTGCCGTAACGAATGAGAATTAAAATATTTCCTCCTTACCGCACAAATAAGCCTTTGCAACCCTAAATAACTGCTCTTCCTCCCGCTTACACCCGTATGCTACCTCCTGCACGACAAACCCTGCAATCGTCTACTTCCTTTCCGACCTGCACGTTTGCAACCCTAAACCAGCGCTTTTCCTCTTTTTATTCCGAGACGTTTGTTTCAAATCTCAGCATAAAGAACTAGCAGTGCTACCAATACATGAAATAATATGAAAGTAAAGGCATGGAATAAGATTTTTCACAACTACTCTTCCATGGTAAAGGTTTGGGTACAGTAGAGGGCATTGGAAGAAACAATCATGCGATCAAATCCCATTTTAATGTTCAATACTCATTTTTGGAAGAGTTTACACTGAATTATTACTAGCCCCTTTCCTGTTTAAATTTTCTATACAATTTAACGTTCATTTAATGAGACACCACTTTCATTTTAAAAAATATTCTTAAATATCAACTGTTTATCTTTGAAAGATAGACAGCGTTGGCGCTCAAATCAGCATTTTTTTAAAATGGATTCGGGTCAATGGCATCTATCGACCTTCGAACCCCCTACAGAAACAAGACAGTTCTTTTTTTGCACAGCGTGAAACACCTTAGCTTATACCACCTTGGAGTATATGCGCATGCCTAAATCGAACTGCGTATGCGCGGAGCCTTAAAAGTAATAGCATGGAGGAAAACAGAATACTATATATTCCTCCATGGTAATAATATACTATAATATCTTAAATGCTAAGGTTTTTCTCGCTGTCCAAAAAGTCTCTATGAAGCAGATACTCTTCCGGCCACTAGGCAAAATTAGACCATGATTGCGTTTAATTCAAAGAAACTTTCAGAGAAATATTTTGAAATTTGGAACTTATCAAAAATATGACATGTCTAACATGTTTAAGGCTTCCACTTGGCAAATTTTGTATCATATTCCATATGATACAAATACATATGTACAGTGCATACTCGTATAATGCATTAATGCATATATTTCATACATACACTTTTACTCCTTAAAAAAACGGGGAACCCGACGCTGAGAGGCATCAGGGGAAGAAGAAGAAGAAGTAGTAGTAGTAGTAGTAGTAGTAGTAGTAGTAGTAGAAGAAGAAGAAGAAGAAGAAGAAGAAGAAGAAGAAGAAGAAGAAGAAGAAGAAGAAGAAGAAGAAGAAAGGACGCGGACCTTACGTATTATGCAGGTGGCTCACGTAAGACAGTTCCCTCAAATATTTTCTAAACGCGAGCGATGGAATTTAGAATCCCTCAACACAAAATCTCGACCCTCCAGATTGCGGAGTCTGGAGCGGAGGGAGCCAGTTACCCACACACAGTTTAGAAAAACATAATTACTTTTAGTGACCATACAAATTACTTTGGTACCCCCAAAGAACTTGAGGGAGAGAGTTGTCTCTCCCAATAATAGGACAATCCCAACCGCACCTCCTCGTGGTGAGGTATAGTAAACACCTCAAGGGGGCTGATGCGGCTCTGGGGACCGAGTGACCGCCGGTGTAAGTGGTTCCCCGCTGTTCGCCAACGGTCTCTTGCAGAGCGGTTGAGCGAAGGGGAAGGTTCTCTGACCTTGGGAGAATAAAACACCCCCAAACCGGTTCCAGTCTGCCTAGTCTCACCTAGAATGGGCAGCTGAACGGATGGAGAAGGACACGGAAGCCGTAGAAAAGGCAACCTCTCTAAGGGAAGAAAACCCTGAATAAAAAATTCCCTGCAAGCCTAGTTGCAGAGAAATGGCAACCCCATCATTAGGCTTTCTCTGCGTAGGGTTGGTAGCCCAACCAGAGGACAGTTTTTCAAGTATTCATAATGCTCAGAGGGTTAATCACAGTTCAAATCAAAGGATAACTATGGCAAGGAATAAAAGCAATCAGAAATGGATATCTGAATCTCTCCACATGGGGGCGTGAAATGTTAGAGGTGTGACCAGAAAATAAATTAAATATAATTAAATATAATTAAATATAATTAAATATAATTAAATATAATTAAATATAATTAAATATAATTCAATATAATTAAATATAATTAAATATAATTAAATATAATTAAATATAAACGAAAAAGTGCTTTAGTTAAAAGGGACGTGATAAAATTGAATAGTGAGGCTTGGGATAAATATATTTCTAACTTAGAGGAATCTCTTCATAGAAACGCTGGCAAAGCTTTCAAAATTTTCAAGCATCTCAATAAGGAAGAATGTGACACAACGACATACCGAAAGAGACGTGGCTAAATTGTTATAAAAACCTTTCGTCCATTAGCGACGAAATATTAGAAATACTTCCCAATATAGTGTCGTTCCATTCTGTTGACCTTATAACTATGGAAGAACTAATTAATGTTTTAAAAGCATCTAAGAACAGGAAAAGTCCTAGTAATGAGATAAATACAGAAATAATAAAATATTCTTCAAGGAAGGTTGAGCAGAGATTTTGAATATCTTTAACACCTGCTGAACAACACATCAAATACCTAATGTATGGAAAGAAGAATTTATATGTTATATTTTTAAGAAAGGCAATAGGATGGACTGTAATAACAAGAGGGGACACAAATCTCTTGAACGGCACATCCAAACCTTTTGCTAAAATAATTACTAGGTGACTGAATAAAATCTCTGACGTACTGACCAGAAGAACAACATGGGTTTAGTAAAGGATACTCATGTGCAGACTGTGCCTTTATGATTAAAGAAATTATACAAAAACACAGAGAATTCAACCTTCCTACTCATTTGCTGTTTATTGATTATAATAAAGCCTTCGATAAAATAAGCAGATGAAATCTACGGACAATAATGAAAAACAAAGGTTATCCTGAACATCTAAGATACAACAAATGTTTAGAAATACTTCCATTAAGATCAATACTTGCTAGAAATGTTTCTGCTAGCATAAACCGAGGAGTACGTTTATATAGAGAAAGACGATGCTATCCAAAAAAGTGAACTGTGGAATAATTTCTTATTAAATCACACTATTTTGAACACTATTATTTGCTGATGATCAGGTAATTATCTCTTCCTCCGAATACGATTTACTACTCGCTCCGTTAAAATTGTAAAATATAATACAGAATTACAATTTAGAGATATCCGCCTCGAAATCGAAAGTGATGGCTTTTCAGGGAAAGCATCCTCTTTGCTAAAAAAATGTTCTACATGGCAAAACTATTGAACAAGTCCACACATTCAATTATCTGGGCTATTGTTTCCTTCTTAAATGACATCGATCAAGAACAAAAGTTACACAAATTTCAACATATTTGTGGAGCCATTAAAATTATTTTTAAAAAATGTAAGAAGAGACAATGTTGACTTGTATTAATCCACGGCAGTCCCAGTCTTGATGTATGGTAGAGAGAATTGGGCACTGAATAGAGCCGATAAGCGGAGAATTGAATCCTCAGAAATGCGTTTCCTGTGAAGTGTAGCAGGATATCGTGACTCCTTGCCCGTATTTACCTTACCTGCCGGCTAGCTCAGATGGCAGTGGGTCACCTGCAATTTAGTGAGATGAATAGACGTTGTTGTTTACAACGTGAGATGAATAGACGTTGTTTTTGTAAGAATGAACAAAGTTGTTGTATGAGGTAAAATTTAAAGTTTAATGGCTAAAAACCAAGCATAGCAAGTAGTGAGCTCTACTTGAGCGCAGTATCTCCCAAAACAAAACTTATTCTAGTTAAAATCTAACACGCTAAGAAAAAATCTTAAGCCTACACTTACAGAAAATTAGTTTGCCACTTGAATTTTATTCTAGCAAACGCGTGGCTGAGAACCGTTCTGCCAGGCTCTGCGAAGATATCAACCGTGTTGTTGTTGTTGTCGTCGTCGAAACTTTACAGAATTGTGAAGTTCCGGAAGCCGTGCAGTGTAATTTCGAAAATGCAATAAGTGTCCTTCAAATTTTCAAATTACGCAAACAAATGTGGACGAAACTGTACCACACATTGCTTTTAAAGGGCGTTTTATCCAACAGTAAAGTTGCAGTAACAGTAAAAAACGCATCACTGTTCATCAACATCAGCGTTCTAAAATGAAGTCAAGTGCCTGGCAGTTCAACAAGAAATCAAGTACTGGTGCGGGCGGTGGTCTGATAAGAAATGCCCGACGGATTGTAATGAAGACTCCGGCGGTCACTGTTATCCCCTCCTTTCACTTTGAAAAGTTCTAGAAGATTCCAAGATTTTGATAAAATTACTGGCCATTTTACCTCGGCTTAAGGTTATTGCGTGGCAGAAGAATTTCGGACAATCGCCGGACGCGTGTCAAGCGACGTGAATGGAAAGTTATAGTATCTCCTTCTTTGTCACTCTTTTTGTTTATAAAATGCACGTGCAATGCTGTGTGCGGCGTTTCATTGGTGGCCCGGGATTTTCCATTACAAAGTTAATGATTAGTAGATCGACGGGTGGGCGAGTTCAAGAGGGTGGGCCGTTGTTTTCCCGGTGAACGAGCAGTTAACAGATTTTAAACAAGGGGTAGGGGGTCCCAAACCGCCCCTTCTAGCTGCAGTCGTGGGCAAAGAAATGGTTCAGCGGAGGGTGTGGCTAATCGAGGCCTCTTGGCGCCGAACGTGACCAGATTCTCGCGTCCGTCGGTTCTACGTCGCATTTTGTAAGAAACAAGTTGGAAGTTTAATAATTATTCCATCATCAAAATTCGGTGACGCCACAATATACTTTGACAGATCACGTTCCAAGTATGGAGATAAAGTCCACCCTAAAAAGTTCAAACTAAATGACAAAATTAAAAAAATACAAATGCCAATAGGCGAATCATATCAACAGAATGGAAATATGAAGATTAACACAAATAATATATAACTACACACCTTTCGGATATCGGTATGTAGGACACCCAAGAAGAAAATGGCAGGATGATCTCTGAGTTGGAACGGGCCATCAGTGACTGGCCATGAAGCAGAAGAAGACCATACAAATGGTCTCGGAAACGGAAATACATCGACTGCAGCAAAGAAAATTGAAAGGGATAATTGGATAATGGATTATTTAAAATTAGCCAACTGGAATGTAAGAGGTATTGCAAATATTGTACTGGAATTAGCAAAAGCTCTTGGAGAGAAACGTATAATCTAGCAGTAATAACAGAAACAGAGAAAACGCAGAAGGGTTCTAAATATATTGGGAATTATGCCACGTTTATAGTGTGGTGGGAAAAACTGCGTGAGCGACGAAATGTATTGCAATCCACGTAGATAAAAAATGGGAAAAGATAATTAAAGAATGTACTTACATGAACGATAGAATAACTACATTGAAATATAAACATGATAGAGAACATTTTGTGTTAGTATGCCCATATGGACCAGAAGGTAATAATAGCGATGTAGATGAATTGTATGGTACACTACAGAAAATATTAAATCAATTTAATGAATAATGTGAGGTATTTCATGTAGGTATGGATGCAAGAGTAAGGAATAAGGAAATTCCAAATGTAGTCGGAAGTGCGGAGAGAATGTTGAGAATCGAAATTAAGTTTTAAGAGAATTTTCAACATTTAATGAACTTCTAACAAACACTTTCTTTAATTGGAGTGGTATTAGCAATTTTCTTGTGTGACAAGGATGTAGATCCTTAATTGACTACGTAGTTGCTAACAAAAGAATAGCTAGGCAAATTGTATATACAACAGAGAAGAGAAGAAGCGATCTATATTGTTTGGACGTCGCCTTTTTGTATATTTTTATTAGTTCCGCTTGGGATAATCAAATGTGCAAATCCCTATTTTAATTTTAAGTGAACCCTAAATTATCACGTGCTCGGCTAGTTCAGGGATGTTTAGAATACCCATTTGGCACTTGGTCGGAATTGCGTTGTAGTATGAGAGAGAACAAGTAATACACCAAAAATTGATGTTCTTCAAAGAGAAGGAAAGAATTGGTTAATTAAAATAAGTTAGTTGAGATCATTCTCTATTCTTTCCGTCAAACTATGAAGCTTAATTAGCTTAACTACGAGCAGCAGCTTGTTAGGAAAAACTTGACTGGCTTTCTTCGTAAACAATTCTACAGCACAGACGTGTCACCTTCTCGGAGCCAGTGACCGGTTCAGTCAGCTGCTCGAAGGTCATCCGCCGACTTCAGGGCGTCTCCAGCGGGTCTCCAGCAGGAAACGACTTGTTCCGTTGTTGTCCAGGTATCGGGCGCTCAGTGCATGAGCCCCGAACTCGATGCCAATCTTATGACAGTTCATTCGTCGAGGGCGGCAGGTTGCGGCAGCTGAGCTTTCTGTTTTAAAAGAAAGTTCAATAGACGAAAAGCGTAAACTGCACTCGCAACAATCAAATTTCGATAAAATAGATTCGCGGAGCTTGGCTGCGATCACAACAATCAAATTATCGCGATTGTGGATAATGCTTCCGACGATCTGACTTAAAAAAATGTCCTCTCAGCCCCAAATCCTATGAAAGTCACTTCACTCCCTTGTTCTAGAACCAAGCGTGATTGTCCGAAACATACTGCGTCATCTTAATTTTATCCAATGCTAGCTTCGCATTCCCAGTGAATTTTTCCAGTGAAAATTTCCTTTGCGCTCTCTCTCTCTCTCAATCTCTCTCTCTCTCAATCTCTCTCTCTCTCAATCTCTCTCTCTCTCAATCTCTCTCAATCTCTCTCAATCTCTCTCAAACTCTCTCTCTCAATCTCTCTATCTCTCTCCATCTCTCTCTCAATCTCTCTCTCAAACTCTCTCTCAATCTCTCTCTCAATCTCTCTCTCAAACTCTCTCTCTCAATCTCTCTCTCTCTCTCTCTCTCTCTCTCTCAATCTTTCTCAAACTCTCTCTCTCTCTCTCAATCTCTCTATCTCTCTCAATCTCTCTCTATCAATCTCTCTCAATGTCTCTCTCTCTCAAAATCTCTCTCTCTCTCCCTCTCTCTCTCTCTCTCACACACACACACATTTTGTTTATTTAACTGGAAACTGCGCAATTTCGGCGCAGCTGCTGGCAGGGCGCGTCTGAGATGAGTAGATAATTTAATGGCGTAGGAGGAGAGGCTGTTTCTACAACTCGTGTTTTGTTCCTATACTGTGCACTACGAGGGAGAGGTGGGGGTGGCTTGGTCTGGAGAGAGTTCGGCGAGCGAGTGAACTGTTGAGAAATAAAACACGGTGACAGCCCGGCGTGGCGCGGTCTGGCGGGGCTCCGGCGAAAGGGACGGACCTGGCGCTTTCCGACGGTGAAGGGAAGGAGGCTGCGAGCAAGTCGTAGCTTGCACAAGATTGTAATAAATTCCTTCGTCTAGTGAGATGATGAAATCGCATATTAATTTCATAAAGTGTTATTTATTTTCTGGAGGTCCCTGGATGGTGGATATACCGTCACAATATCTGACAATTTCCTGGTAGTTTCGCTTATAAAATGATGGGCTAGATGGAAGAAAACTGACTTCAAAGAAAGAAAGGACTTAGGATATCATCTGAACAAATACAGAAAGAAGAAGAATTCCAACAGGAAATGTACGTAACATACCTCAGAACTCCAAAAACAGCAAACGAGAAGAAAACAAGAGTGCTAGAAATTGCATTCAGCAAAATCATGAAAATGGATTCAGCAAAATCTATTATAAGGAATTCGTACCAAGATTCACGGGATAGGTTTGTAGGAAACATTGAGCATGATGTACATGATCGGCCGACTCAAGCGTACAAGGTAATGAAGATATTAAACATAGAGGACAGCATCCATATTGCTGCAATATATGATAGTGATTGGATAGCACATTACAAAAAGGTTTGGAATGAAGACAAAATGCAAGAAACTAGTAACAAAGAAGGACATGCAGAAATAGACTACATGACTTTAAAAGATTTGAAATAAGATTTAAAGATATGAAAAATATGAAAGCACAGGAACTGAACAATATAAATACTGACGTTTTGAAATACGCTGGAATTGTATTCCATTTGCACATTTGCACCGTATATATTTTTATAACATGGGCTGGAAAAAAACATAAGTTTCTAAAGAATGGCTCCAAGCAAAAACATATCACTCTTTAAAAAAGGAAATTGCCGGGAAACCAATATTTATTGAAAAATAAAAATTGGTAAAATAATATTAAAATTTAAATTGTATGCTAGAAAGTTAAACAACTGCTGAAAGCTATAGCAGTCTAACTTTTAACTGAAGAGAAAATTGGTTTCAGGTAAGGGCGAGCTTGTACAGAGGTCCTATAAAAATAAAAAGATTAATCGAAGAAAGAAGGGAGTTGAAATGCGAAACACATATGGCCTTTATAGACCTAGAGAAGCTTGTCAATAATGTGAACAGAATATTGCTTTTGAGAATTCTTAAAAAAAGGGAGAAATAGGAACTATTAAATGCCTATTGGACACCATTGTGTTCAGTGAAGTTCTGTAAGTATATTGCTTACCATACTGTAAGTATATTACATCTCGGCTGTTGGTTGTGTTACTCCCTCGGTGGAACGTACGATTAGGCGCCGACCTACACATCGCACAATGGGGGTTCTTCTCAAGGTATCTCCTCAAGTACCGCCGATTCTGAGATAACCTGTAAGCCCCCATGTGATCACTGGCATGTGTGACATTGTAGTGCATGAAAGTGTGTGTATGTGTGTGTGTAATGTGAGACGAAGGAACAAGAATGGGGAAAGAATGATTGCGGGCGGTTCTGGGCCGTTTGTTATGGTACTGTCCCGATATTCACCTAGTACGGATGGGAGAAAACACGAAAAACTACGGATCAGAGGGGTTAGCCACTCAAATTCTTCTCTGATCAGTAGTTGAATTCGACCTAGCTATGTAAAGAAATCTGCTACAGTCGGGATTCGAACCATGATAATTCAGAAACGGTGGAATGGTAGGCAGCGAAACGGAGGGCATCGAGAAACCTTCCGAGAGCTCGTTATGTCCCTCCAATGATTATGGTTAATTGATTATGGTGTTCAGAGGTTACCGGACGAGCCGTGATATATCGACAAGCTCGATCACCTTTCACCTCTGGGTTCCGAGTTTCTAATAACGGACGATCTAAGTGAAATTTGCGGTAGACAAAGCGGGTTCACGGCAGATCTTCTCGTGGTTCTCGAGTTTCCCTCACCTCTCATTTCACATCTCCTATTTATTATAATCGTCCATAGACTGTTCTACTCATGGAAAAATGAAGAAAACATTTGAAGCAGTTTTTGAATAAATGTATTTTTTATAAATTGCATTAATTTCAAGAATAAATTACGCAAAAACGTCTCGATTTTTCAAACAATTGTACATGACTTATTATAAGAATTTCATCTTCGTATAAGGACTAGAAAGAAGGCCTACTTTCTCGCAACAGAATAAAGAGAAAGTTAGTTATTTTATACTGCGCGAAAAAACAGCCTGCATGAAAAAACAGGCGCAAAAAATGACCGCAAAACGTCTGTCTGTCCATCTGTTTATGAACAACACTAGCGGCTAAACCGTTCAGTCGATTTTCTCCAAAACCGATATTCCACAACCGCTCTAGCTGGTGTCGCGGCGCCTTGAATTTGAAATCTTTATTTTCATTTTGTGGGACACTTTTCATAAACCTCCACATTTTCAAAAATTTCAACAAAAAAAAGGCTCCATTGTTTTTGATTAAATTTTGTTGTCGGATAGTGTGAAGGACGTTTAAGAGAATGGTGTAGGTCTCATGCTCGTTGAATACTCTAATTTTTCGAAAATTGCCAAAGTTCAAAATTTTTTCGGATTCTTTCCACAACCAAAATATTAGAGAAAGAGATATTTTCCTTTAATGAAATGTATCTTAAAATAGGTTTTGAAATAAGGTCATTAACAATTTTTTGAAAATTTGTGTACTCTTTGCGTAATTTGGTGTGAAAATAGGGCGAGAAAGTACGCGGTGTTTTAGCACTACTAGTTTAAAACCATAGATAACCAGGAATATGAACAACATACATAAATGCAGTCAAACAACTTCATAAAGATAACAAAAGTCAAGTAAAAGTGGGAAAATGTCTATCAGACAACTTCCCAGTAAATAAAGGATTACGGCAAGGCTGCTGTATATCTCCAACCCTATTTAAGATATACATTGATAAAGCCCTAAAAGAATGGAAAAGAAAGTGCAGAAGCATGGGTGTGAAAATAGGTGATGAAACATTGTTTAGTCTACTATTTGCAGATGACCAGGTGATAATGGCTGAAGATGAAGACGATGTATCTTATATGTTCAGAAAATTAGTAGACGAGTATGAAAAATGGGGGATGGAAATAAATTTACACAAAACTGAATATATGGTGGTGGGAGGTATGCCCCATGATTTAGAGACTAGTATAGGAATAATTAAAGGTAAAACACAATATAAGTATTTGGGAGTCACACTAACAGCAGATGGTAGAGACGAACAGGATGTGAAAAATAAAAATATAAGAGGAAAAATAGCCATAAGGCAGTTGAACCCAGTGCTATGGAACTCAATTGTTTCAATGAAAACAAAGAAACGCATATATAGCTCGTTCATAGAGAGTACCACACTCTATGGGGCAGAAGTCTGGACACTATCAAAAAAAATTGAAAGACAAATTTCAATCAACAGAAATGATGTTCTGGCGAAGATGTTGTAAACTTTCTCTGTTAGATAAAATAAGAAATGATGAAATAAGAAATAAAATGAAAGTGCAAACAACCTTGAACGATACAATCGAAATGAGACAACTAAAATGGTATGGACATATGAGAAGGTTGAAATCGGATAGACTTCCTCAAAAAGTTTGGGAGTGGATACCAAATCGAAGAAGATACAGGGGAAGACCGAGAAGAACATGGAACATGGCAATAACTGAAGCTATGGAAAAAAAGAGAAATGGAAGAAAACGATGTTTGGGATAGAGGCACGGAAATTGGGATGCGGAAAACGGCCAAGGCTGTAAAAAACCGCTAAATAGATAGAGATAGTTTAAAACAGATTTCATATAAAACAAAAGTCCCTATCTCCAATATTGATGTTTTGCAATTAATTTTTATACCGTCTATAGACGAGAAGAAATTCAAAGGAAAAAATTGGAGCCATCTTTGAGGAAAAAAGTGTATGAATTGCCTATATTTGACACAAAAATACGCAAAACTACTTTTATTTTCGAAAAATTGTAGATGACTTAATTTTATGATCAACATTTTATTATCACCATTTTTTGAACCTTTGCAATTTACGAAATATTAGGATTTTTAACGAAAATGAGACCTGCGCCATTCTTTGAGTGTCCTTTACTCTATCCGTGTACAAAGTTTACTCTAACAATGTGGAGCCATTTCTCAAAAGTTTTGGAAATGTTGTTAAGGTTTCTTGTAAAGTACCCTCAAAAATCAAAATAACCGTTTCAAAATCAGAGGGCCTTGTGACCTATTAAATCAAACGCGAAATACCTATTTTGAAATACAAATAGGCTGAACGGTTTAAACGCGAGCGCCACAGAGACAGACGAACGGAAAGACAGAAGGACAGACTGACGTTTTGACGTCAGTCGATATTTTGGTATCAAGGACCCACAAAATATGGATTCTGACTATATATCAACCAATCTGTCTGGATTTCCGGTTCACGATTACAATACTTCTTCTTACGAAGTAAGACCAGAAAGTAAAATGTGTCATCACTTCAATGTTAGAGTCAACGGTTAACGGTGGGCAATCGTCAGTTATTTGTGCCGAAATACTGAACGAGGATGATCTGAAGATGTTCAAAATCGTCTAAATTCTAATGACTGACATGGAGTGTGGAGCTTTTGTCAAAATTGGTTCCAAAGGGAGCAAAAGTGGTTCCAATTTTTTTAATTAAACAATGTCCTCGAGTAGCGTAAAGAACGCATAGTAGAATGATACAGATTTATTTTTTGTTAAAATTCCTGATTTTTCAAAAATTGCAAAAGTCGAAATATTTTCGGCGTCTTCCTACAGCTTCAATATTGAAGGCAGATATTTTTTCCGGGATGAAATATGTTTTTAAAGAGATCTTGAAATAAGGTCATGTACAATTTCTTGAAAATGCTAGTAGTTTTCGCAAACATTTGCGTGAAATATAGGCATTTAAAAAAATTAAAACAATATTTTCGTTAAAAACTGCTCCAAATTTGTTACAAAACACCTTCGAGCGCACCTTCGAGAAGGGCAAGTGTTCGGACAGGCAAAGCTGCCTGCGGTAAGCGACAAGCGTTACAGCGAAACTGCAATATTGCAACAACTTCGCAGCACCACGAGACATTGCCGAAGGCGGCGCCGCTTAGTAATGGCCTTTCTCACGCAGTCAGCCAGTTGGTCTCCGTGCTTCTCTCGTACATGCGCCGATGAGTCAGTCAGATTTTGTGTCCCCTCTTGACCGCGGTCGTGTGTGTGAGATCCATGTCGGATTACTGATGGATGGTGAGATCGCACTATGTTCAATGATGTAATGTTGTGTGTAGGTAGCCGATCATTTTTAAACAAATTCATCAACCCATTGTGAACTAGCAATATGCATTCTTTCTGTAACAACGAATCCTGGTGCCATTGTAATTTTAGAAATAAGTTATAATTATAGATTGTTCATTAAACATCCTTTAAATGTACATAACAATATTCTCATTTCAACCTATCATTTTATTCCTTTCTTGCATAATGATCCCATCACATTAATTTTGCTCTGGATTCGTCACCCCTTCATTTCGCGAGCCAACAAAGAACATCAAAAGGTAAGCAGTCAGTCAGGACCCAAAACAAAATATCATTATATGGATCTAAACTCAACAAATCTTTGAACATTAAATAATCCAGACAAAACAAATTTTTTTCCTTAATTTTCTCCTCGTATCTATCAAAAGACGGTAAAAATTTGACAATAGTGTCATTTTCGGCAAACTCTTTGTATTTTCGAAAATTGCAAAAGTTAACATTTCAAATCTACAAAATTAAAGATACAGATTTTTGCCTTAATAAAAAAGTGTTCTAACATATCAGCTCTTTCAAAAAGGTCACGTACTATTTTTTTTACGAGTACCGTAGTTTTCGCGTAATTTGTGCTTGAAATGAATGCAATATATAAAAAATTCATTTTCTCAAAAACCGCTCCACATTTTTTCCACGAATAGAACAAAGATTTCTTAAAAGACTGGGGCATATCGCATTTTTGTTGATCTCTCTGAATTTTTTTACGAAAATTGGAAATTTAGAAATAATGCGATTCAATATGTGCCGTTGTAGCACCACTAGTTAATACACCAATTCATCACAAGCAAAACATTCATTTATTTAATTTTGTCGAAAATCAGAAAATGAACGAAGATTACAATCGTACTTGGATTGTTAAGTATAGCGGTGACTCTGTTTCTAGGCGGTAAATCTGCTTAATGTTTAAAGTACCAATAGCTACTGTTCGAATGGAACATTCCGTGTGCGGTATTTTTAAACCAAAGAAAGATCAGGTGAAACCATCATTATTTCAGAACTATGTCTATGTGGAATAGCTCCTTATTCTACTGATCCCTTTAATTTTAAAATGGCTCAAACATATTATGATGCTGTATTTGTACAACACATCCAGGCAATTCAAGTAAATGACAACTTATTTATTGACAGCTATGTCCTTTCGCGAGTTGTTAATATTAATACAAAAATGTGAAAATCTACACACGTTTTCACATGAAACATATGAGAACGATAGGAAAATATTTAGACGAGTGAATTGCGAATTACGAAGATAGGCGGAACCTCGTAATCTGTAACCTACTATTAACTTGAAATAACCATTTAACATTTCTTGTTTTAAAGCAGAAACATACTTTTGTTCTCTTTGTTCCGAAGATGCTATAATTTTACATTCCTAATTTTTGGGAACAGTAGGGTATCTAAAAATGCTTCTCCTGGCGCCCTTTGCCCCAGTCCACTATCGGAAACAACCGTGAACATACAACTTTATTTTAGATAAAAAAGAACTTCTCACGGCGAGAAAGTGTAGCTAAACAAAACAACAACGTTTTTAGATCACTAAAGGCTGAGTAAAATCTCCAACGAAGAATGATCACGACGCTTTAAACGAAAATTGACACTCATGCCGTGTTTATCCATAAGCTCACGGCTGATAGCAGCTTGCCGCTTGCCACCGCAGCACGACAGTGCTGCGCTACGAACTACAAAATGTCACGTGTTTTGGACATCTCTATAAAGAAGACGCGGCGGTTGAAGTGCGAGCGTTAGGCCCAAAGCGGCCTTAGTATTAGTTAATAAGATAAAATTTTAAGTTAGTTTATTTAAGATAGGCCGGCACTTCCGCTGCTTAAGCCTAATCAGCTGCAGCCCATTTATCCCGAATGTTAAATAAATTCCCGCCTCTCCAGGGCAAATTAAGAGAGGAAAACCGAGAGAAAAAAAGAAAAAGAAGAGCGCGTGCGACTGTTTTCGCGCCAGCCCGCGCGGCTGATCCCCGACCACGCCCCCTCGCCGGCCGCGTGTGAGCGCTGCGGGAGCCCGGCGCCTGTCCGCGGCAGCCGCACACGGGCGCGCTTCCCGGCGCGAGGGAGCGCTTCGGCTCCGAGAAACAACATTGCGGCTCGGCAAAGGAACGAAACGAACGCTCTAGAGTGCATTTCAATATACGACTGTGATTTGAAGTTTTGTTAGTGTAGTGCTTTCAGAAGATTTATTGCGATGTATATTATTATTCACTGAGTAACACGTTCACTGTAGTTATGCAGACTTGCTGAGTTACTACCTCGGTAGTTTTGGAGTAGGTTTTGCTGAATTGTTTTTGTCGCCGACTCTTTTTGTGTAATTTATTAAAACAGTCGGACCCAGACTAATTAGACTAATTAACTTGACCTACTCCAAGTAAGATTGTATAGTAGGGGAAGGTGGGGCAAAGTGGAACGACGGGGCAAAGTCGAATTTGCTTTTAAAACACACAGATTTGGAGCCTTTTAGTCCTACAACAAGTATTTTGCGGAGGGGAGTGTTGTCACGACTGCGAAAGTGTCATGGGGCTAACATATCAGAAGAGCGAATTACTGTTGTTTTTCTGATTTTCGTCGGTGCCTTACAAAAACGCAATTAATGTAAAACATTGTCTTTGGTATAACAATACAGAGAAACGAAAGTATTTGTTTTAATGCCTTAGTTTTATAACTTTTTGATTAATTGCTTTTGGATTTCTGAAACAAAAGCAAGGTTAATGTGATTATTTTGAACCATTTTTTCCTAGCGTCGGGCGGAGCAAAGTGGAACGTTGCTATTCTACTTTGGCCCGACATTTTTGACCGCATTAAAATTTTAACTATAATTGTTTGTTTCAGAAGTAGGTGAGTTTTATGTTACACCGTCAGTACCTTTTACATACAAACTGTTAAGAACTGGCTTCGAAATCATCAAACAAAGTGGTGATTCTCCACGAAGTCAATTATCTCTTTGGAGAAGCATTTGTAAGGGCAACCGCAACACAAAATGAATTATCTGGATTTAGAAACGCAGGAATATACCCTTAAATATTTTCTGATGATGCTTTCGCTCCAGCAGAAGCAACAAATTGTGAACTGTCTGCAGAATCTTGAAAAGTTACCTTGTAAGTTACACCCATTAGCCATTTGTGGAGGCAGTGTCCCTGATAGTTTCTCACGAAAAAAGTCTCCTTGTGTCAAAATCAGGATCAAATTGAGTAAGTCCACCCGTAGAAGTGGAAAAACTGCCATTATAACATCACGTTATTTGATAAATTTATAGATTATGCCAAGGGACCTACTACAAAAACATGAAACGGTAAAAAAGCTGTGAACGTAGAGATAAAATAAATCTTCATTTTTTACGAATATGTGTTTAAGCAGTAAACATTTTTGTCTGATTAGCTTTGTTCCACTTTGCCCCACTCCTGGGAGTCCCTTACTTGATATCAAATATTTCAGTTCATACAGAAATAGTTTTATTTTCTAGTTAATAAATAAGTTAAGACAAATTACATAATTATTTGCAACATTTAATACCGGAAATTGTCGATGCCAAAATTAAAGAATAAGAAGCATTAGTAGTTTTCTCATTTAATAAATGTATATATTTGGTATTTTAGGATCGGACTATTCCTACTTTTGCGAGCTAGCGGTGTTCCCAAGCCTGAGCATTGTTTTTTATTATCCACGTCGGGGTCAAGCGAGACACCTGGCAATCATGACTTATTCCCATCATCTAGCTCATTTTGCCTGCCTGAGATTTCGTTCCTGATACAGCTATAGAAACTGATACGATTTGCATTAGAACAGTTTCATTTTGGCTCTGGCCGGGAATCGAACCTGGGATTGTTGCGCAAAAAGCTAGAAGGCTGTGCATGAGTCGCTCGAGGGGCTCACATTTAAAAAATGAAAATTCAATTTAAAATAAGTCCACAAATTAAAAATAGCTTATTGAAAATAAAAATGAAATAAAAAGTGAAAATATTTCTGAATGCTTTTTGAGTTCGTTTGTCTGTTTTTGAGCGTTAGGTGGGAATGATAAAACTCACAAGTTCTACATAACACTTCCTTGCGGTTGAGTTGGGAAAAGTAATAGAAAGCTACATACGTTGCATTAAGGATTTACCACTAACGCGTACTCGCAAAAGCTGTTCATCTATTTGCGCTACATTAAATATACTAAAAAATAATTTATTCTCTCTCCGATAGCGCTGCAGGTCTCTTCGGGCCTTAGCCTAACACCGCGCGCACACAATAAAGCCGGGGACTTTTGTTCTTTACGGATTAATTCTTCCACGTGAAAGTTCCATCAGACATAACATTGGATTACTTTGTGCAACTACGTTCACAGTCAATGCAGCATAGTAATACAATATTGCATAATTTAAGAGATTTCTATAAGATTGAGTAACATTTAATTACGCAGTGCAATTCGTAACACTGATAACTCTGTACATATACACTCTTTCATTTATATATAATTTATTTCACATTGAGTCTTAATATAAGAGAACGCAGTAAAATTCAAATATAACGCTAGAGTTTTTCCCTTTTATGTAAAATATTTACAAACTTCTACTCAGATATAAGTATTTTTTTGTTAGATCAGTCACTAATGCTACTACACATTAGTGTTAATGAAAGATGTTTCAGCCACTGAACAACTAGACGTTGTGGAAACATATTTGCATTAATGCATTGCGTAAAGGACAAAAGAGAAACAGTTATCAAGGGGCGGTGAAGCGAACTACTGGCAGATTAGGATTTTTAACTATAAACATAGAATTCTTTATATATTCCCCATATCTTGAATTAATAGCGAATCAAATGCAGCTTTCGATCCTCGGATGGGACAAAAATTCATCTGTCGCTTTTCACTACCATACCCCACTGCAAATAACTGATTGATAATGCTAACGCTTCTCGCAAGATGAGAATGCAAGACAGATAACGTAAGGGGTAGAGACCAGCTTATCACAGATCTCCCGAGCTCATAGCCGTGAGGTTATGACGCCATGGCATGCCTATTTATGTGCTCTGGCACTGCAGCCTTGTCAGACTACGAGAGAAGAAAGAAAGAAAGAAAGAAAGAAAGAAAGAAAGAAAGAAAGAAAGAAAAAAGAAAGAAAGAAAGGAAGAAAGAAAGTAAACAAAGTCCGTTCTGAAACATCATCTCTTTAAAATGGCAAGTACAATTTTTTATTTAAAAAACAGACGTTTTCGCGTTATTTGTGCTTAAATTGAATATTTGTGCAATTTATAAAAACAATTCCCCAAATCGCTCTAAATTTTCTTCTCCGTTTTTTTTCGCGAAGAGAACAAGAGGCGCTTATAAAAATGACGTAGGTCCTATCACCTTTCCTTGCCGTATGATGTACTTACACAAATGATTATAAAGCATTAAAACCATGACAATTTTTAACTACCTTCCAAAGTAAAAATATTAGTGGCTGCTACAATAATGTATACAAATGTAAAATAAACACTACAATAATTACCCGAATTGTTGCACTTATTTTAAAAATATTTTTAAAGGCACGGTCATTAAAGCTGGAAAATGGTAAAAGTGGTTTTATTTTTTAACTACAACCTGGGAGTTGACAAAAATCTGAATAAAATCACCATTTGTATCTTAAGAGGAACGTCTGAGTTTTTTTGAGCCTGTTCCTGCGCTTTTGAGGCGGTCGCGCTCCGCCGGCGCTCGGCGCTCGCGATCGCGGGCGACTGCGACCTCATCGCCCGGCGCGCAACAGCCGCGCCCGCCGCGCCCACGGCGCCTGCCCCGCCGTGCCACGCCGTGCCACGCCCCACCGAAAGGACACATATATCAGTAAATAAATTTTGAATAAAATAAAATAAGCGAACAGTAAAACTGTTGTGAAGCCATAAGTTTCATTCAAAACAATGAAGATAAATTTTAAAAAACGGGATAATGGAATGATTTGAAAAAAATACAACCTTGGGAGCTATTGAAAAATACGTTCGTTAAGTCTTGGTTTTCCATTATTTTTTTTATCAAAACAACTCTTTCACTCTGCATGTGACAGACGTTCCATTGCAAACTGACAGTTAATCCATTATTGTAGTACGTTAATGAATCTATAAAATTTCTCCAATATGTATTATATATAATTTAAACTCCTGTAAAATATTGAATATTCAACAGATAATAAATATATTAAAAAAGAAGCCGAACGCTCGTTACCACAATTATGTTAATTAAAAATTAATCTCAGAAATACAATGACAAATAAATGTTTATTCTCCTTTGCATTGTTGTCAATAAAAAGCAATCTGCGACTGAATAATAATAATAATAATAATAATAATAGTAATAATAATAATACATTTTATTGTTCTCGTGGAAGTAATTGTGCTTCTGGTAACAGCGAAACGCTACTGGATGAGCGACTGTAATTTTGGCAACTCACACGTACTGGTTCTTTGATGTACTGCATAGACGGGATAATAAAAAAATATTCCACTCGTCAAAAAAATTACAAATCTTATTCTATCTTTGATTATTAATGGTAAGTCATGAGGGTAAAGGCACTCCTCTTAATATTGCAAGAGAAATTGACAATTAAGAAGTATGTAGTCATCAAAATTATGGGTTCATCTTTCCAGAGTGATGATATTTGATTGTCAAACTTAGTTTAGCAGCAATAAGGATTTAAATTTTCTTAATTTCATTGGTCAATAGCTTAATACAAAAGCTTATACAAAAATTACAGTAGAATCTAATCTTTCAGGCTACGTTAAGAAAATAATTGTATTTTTTTACAAAATTGCAGAGTAGTTATCAGGATAAATAAATACGAATAAATTACAAATTAAAATGTGTTATGACATATATATGTTCTACATACCTTCATGAATATCCTCCATTTTCCACAAATTGATTTTTATCAACAGTGTAGTTGCAAAAAAGGTCCAAAAGGTACTGCACAAACTGACTCCCTCGCGGCACACGTGTGTATCGAAAGAAGTGGAACCTCAGACTGACTGTGTAGCGAAGATAGACAATGCACGGCCATCAGGGCAACGGCATTCAACGCATTTCTATCAAAGAAAAATATCGTTATTCATCTCCATTTGTTTCATGGCGTTTGGCCAGCCTTGTGCTTTTTTCCCCTAGTGCGAACCTGTTCTTTAAACAAATCCAGGGAAATCAATCAAAGTAGTTGAGTAGAACTACAACAACAACGACAATAATAATCTTAATAATAATAATAATAATAATAATAATAATAATAATAATAATAATAATAATAATAATAATCCTCTTCACATTGTTTCAATACCTATAAAACTAACAACTAAAATTGCTATGAAACTAACCTTGAGCTTCTCTGTAATAATGTGGCAAATCTAAGAAGGTCGGAAACAGTCCTCTTGTCTTGAATTGTTAAGTTCAGAGACATAATGAGCGCGGCGATGATTTAACGGTTAGCGTATCGGACTGTTATACCCAAGTTGGCGGGTTCAAACCCTATCGAAGTCGAGGATTAAGGGCGAAAAAATCCATCGTACGCCTTCCTTGGGAGCGGAAGTAAAGCCGGATGTCCCATATTAATAGATTTACTTGCATGTCAAAAATCCTTAAGTCTAAATGACGCGTCTGAGCTAAATTCAAATCAACTCTCTCTCGCCCAAGAAATGACTCCTTTCACTGCTAGTTGGTGAAAGGAGCGTAGCGAAATTTGTGTGGTCAGACGGAAGAGCGGGCAATGATGACCCGAGTCTCGCCACGTATAATAAGGCATTAATTCAATTCAAATCAGTCCGGTCCGGTCCGGTCCGATTCAATTCAATTCAATAACGATGACTCAAGTTGCCGGGTGCTGGGAAAGGGCGTGGAGGTGTGTTGATGCAACACGCATGACGGATGTGTGTGGCAAATTGCCTGTACCTCACGCAGGCGCTATTCTGTGTACTGTTAAGTTAATCTGCGTGTCGGCGCCGGGTAGTTTAAAACATATGTCAAAAATATATAATTATACTCTACAACTTACAGAAATTGTAAGATTACTAAAGTAGTCTGAAAGCGTCTGGTCAGAATTAACCTGTAACTGTCGGCTTTTGGAATAATCCGAAAAAATATCATCCGTGACCCTTCAAATTAAATATATTTTCGTATTTTCGCAAACGTATCTTTCAATTAGATAGGTTTTACGAAGTCTGGTAAGTGTTTACACTTTTATGAATTAATTAGCTTCATATTATATAAAAATAATAATCTAATTATTTTGTTCAATAGTTTGATCTTCTCCAGATTAGTTATTATTGAATTGTAAGGGTCAATGTATCACGGAGATTATATATAGCCTTAATATAACATACCTTATTGAATTACTTGTAATTTGCAATTTTCGAAACGTCAGAGGCTTCAGCCACAAGCAAGTCTGAGTCTTAAGTGTTCTTTGTTCTATCAGAGGAAAAAATATAAACGACAAATTTGGAGCCATTTTAGATAATGTTTTGAGTAAATTACATTAATTTCAAGCAACAATTTTTGGAAAACGACATGTTTTTAAATCATTTACACATTATTTAAAGATCTTATTTTTTTCGAATAGATTTCATTACGGAAAAATCTCTATCATCAATGTTGAATTTCTGCCATGTTAATTGTTTGCAATATTCGAGAGCAAGGAGAAATAACTGACATTGGGATGTACGGAATTTATATAAACAAAATTGCTCTATTTGAGAACAAAATTAAAGAAAAAATTGCAGCGTGTTTTGAAAAACAATTGTTTAAAAATTGCATGACCTTATTCAAAGGTCTGAATTTAAACCATCAAATTTCATTAAGATAAATCTTTATCTTCAATATTTGAGTTGTATTAAAGAGCGTAAAGAATTGAATTTTTAAAACTTTCCAAATTCCTGGTTTCAGATAAAACTATGCAATCTTTCCCTCTGAAGGAAAAATTACAATATGAGCAATTTTCATAAAAGTTTGTTAAGGCTTCGTTTCAAACTTACAGGACCTCGTGGTAGTGCTGGTTGATCGGGAACAATCAGTTTTGAAGAAAACCGTAAGACCTTGATGCTCGAGTTGATCGTACATAAACGCACAGACTGATGTTTTATTGTCAAACAATTTTTCGTATCAATGATCCACAAAACGTGGATTCTGACTACACAATGTGTTAAGAAGACGTAATGTACTACATATCAGGACAATATTTGTCCACTTTTTGGATACCAGGGCGTCAAAATACCAGATTCTCTGAGCAGAAATAATTCCACTTCAGCATTATAATACTTTCTTTTTACTACGTAATTATATAGTTTGGTGAGAAAGTAAAAGTGAAGGATAAAAAATTCAAAAGTGTTAAATGTTAATTAATAATTGAAAGTTCTTTGTTAGAACATTTAAATATACACAAACGTTTGTATGTACTTTGAATAATAATGTCAATATATTTTACCCTTAACCACCCAACAGTATGGGGCAGTGGAATTTACATTTACTGTTAGCCGACGATGCTATCGAGAAACGTCATCATAAAACACATAATGTAGTTAGAAACTCCTTTTGAATCGAATGAAATATGAAACTGAAATTTGCCGGATTATATGGTGGTAGCATTCTAAAATACCACTTATGTTGTTTCATAGAACTATCGTTCTTAATATGGTCTAATCAATAGTAGTAGTAATAATAAAAATAACAATAACGATAACACTAACACTACCACTAACAATAACGATAACACTAATACGATAACGATAACGATACCGATAACGCTAACCATAACAATAACAATAAAACTTCCTATAACGGCAATTTCTACAACTGAAAAGTAACAGTCTACTTAAGATAAGGAGGTGGTGCGGAATTCTGCCGATCCGTATAACCCATACTGCCTACAAAGCTTTTCAAGCGTCACAAACTGCAACAAAGAGTGATTACAATCTTCACGCTCATTTATAAAATCTTTGACCAATCGGTACTAAATATAGCTCTACACATTATATTTAAACAAAATATAAATATATAAAAAGTGTGGAAAAGATATTTACAAGTGAAGGGTTATGTTACTTACCATGGAAATTGATAAATATAATATTTTTTGAACGAAGATCTGGCACGGTATGTATACTATTATCCAAAATAAAATATATATATTTAAAGTACAAAAGCTGCGAAGTTGTATAATTATCTGCATAAACTATGTACTCTAAAACAAAATATTGTATTATTATTATTCGAAATGAATACGACAAAAGTATTCGAAAGGTTTCCAAAACAGCGAAGAAAATTCGAGTTTGTTTCCTTGTCTTGTCAATTCGTTCTGCAAAATAAGATTTTTTGACCCTTCTTTTACTCCACAGTTGTGAAAGAATGCAATAATATAGTAAGATTCATCATTCATTAAACGATAATAACAATGAAAACAAACTCCTGGTTTACTAGTTATCTTTGTCGAAGAATGTCAATGTTACACGTGTGGTGTGGCAATGTTACGAGTAGCAAGCATCACATTATGTTAATGGCAGGTCTCGCGAACTTTAAACGCTTTGTTAGATATTACTTTTTTTTACATAAGGGTACAACGTAAATTAACGTAATGCAGATCATTTATGCAGTTCTCTTGCTGCGATGCTGAATTTTACATTGAATTTTGGTTTCGGTAGTTAAATTACCAAAATATGAAGAGAGAACAATTTTGAATGTAGAATAGTTTTGCTTTTGTCTCTTCCCTACTGAGTAAGTTTCTGTTGTGAATAAAACATCAACATTTAGCATATGTCCTTTATTTCTCTATAACGTCCATATTTATCATGTATCACTTTGTCGAGAAAATTGGGTTTACGTTGCCGAACTACAAGGAGAATTTTCAAGATATTCATCTGCATATATCACAAAGAGCAGAGCTATAAACCGTAGGGTATCGCAAGTGCACATTCGACACCGTTTTCAACGTTCTCCCAACTTCCCATCATTTCGTCTCATTCTAAACCGTGAACGTTGTATAATTTCTTTCTTAGTGTATGATATAAGGATTACTTCTTTAGATTTTCAATACATAGTATTGATGTAAAAAGTTCACCGTATTTTTTACATTCACATTCTACTTACGTAGTATTCTGTGGTTCTCATATAAAAAAAGTTGTTCCTATATTCAGTAAATTACTTTTCTAATACGTTGTGTAGTCAAAACCCACGGTTTGTTAGTTCTTGATACCGAAAAAGGTGTTTGACGGCAAAGCGTATGTTGTCAACTGCGTGTGTCCTAAACTGTTCAGACGATTTCCCCAAACATTGACATTCTTCCATCGATCTACTCTAACCCGATTTTCAAATTGATATTTTTATATTTTGGGGTACCTTACACAAAGCCTTAATATTTTTAACATTTTCTCAAAAATGCCATCAAATTTTTGAAATATTTTTTCTGGGATAGCGTACAGACGCTTTGGTATAGCACAGGTCTCATTTTCGTACAATGTTTAATCTTCGAAAATTGCAAAATTTCAAATGTTTTTTAGTCTTTTTACAATTACAATATTAAAGTAAAAGATTTTTGTCCCTAATGAAATGTTTTTTCAAAGACCGATCTTTAAATAAAGTTAATACTTTTGTTTTAAACGACAGGTTTTCGCGTAATTTCTGAAATGAACGTAATTTATAGGAAAAAGGAATTTGATATGAAAAAGGATATCATCATAAACGGCTTGATGTTTTTCTTTAATTTTCCTCGGATGGAGAAAATTACGCTTAAAAATGTTGCAGGTCTGAATTTTGATAAACTCAATGAATTTTCGATAATTGCAAAATTTACTAATAATGCGAGAACGAGTGCTATTATAGCGTCACTAATTTTCATGAGATTTTCAGGATCCAATTTCTCTCCGGTTCTCAAATAATATGAACACGAACAAATTATGTTTTACTTTTATTTTACTATCTAGAGAAATTCAGTCCGATATGAGAAAGAACCTATTTGTGAATGTTTTATGCGTGTTCGGAGATATTAATACTGAAATAGAAATACCTCAAAGAATTGTAGTAAATGTTCGCTCGTTTTCACTGCTGGCGCACATTTTTTAGTATCTCAGTTACGAATAGTTGTTACTTCACTTGTAAAAAATGTACGTGCTACAATGAAACAATTCTAAAGAATAGATTATAATTTGTAATTATACCGACATATACGTCCATTTGGAACACGAAAAAATGTACGTTGACGTAAAAAAAATATTTAAAAAATACCTAATCGTTTTAAAGTCAAAGGAGATTTGCGGTACTAAAGATGTGGAGATAAATGTTCAAGTGTAGTATTTTTAAATCCTTAAGGCTGTTTAGAGATTCCGAAAAAATATGTGGAACGGTTTTCAAAAAAATGTTTACCATGAATTTCATCAAATTTACCCAATGAACGAATTTACAAATTTACACAAAAAATACGCGAGAGATATTGAAATATGAATAGTAAAAATGAATTCAATTTTTTTCGAGAGTAAAAGAAAATATGTTTGCAATGGAATAGACTCGCGAAAATGCATGTTATTCCTCACTGGGAATATAATTTGGGGTATGTCTCATGAAAATAATTATTATTCTATGAATACTTAACAAGTTTTACATGGCCAATTATCATCGCCGACATGAATGCTTTCAATGTTTTTAGAAGTAGACGCATGGACAAATATTAAAACTTTCATTGCAGAAATATATGCAAATAAAACTTTGTATTGTTAATGAATCATTTGAATTAAATGCTCTGATTATATCGGAATATTTGAAAATACATCTAAATAATTTACAGTATCATTATCATTATGACCTTTACAAAATATTTCATTTGCATTTCCCATTCCTAGTCTAGCTGCCGACCTGCGCGGATCGTAGCGACCGTAGCTTAGGAACGTGTCAAATAAGCCCCTTGAGGGGCCAGGCTGATCGCTCAGTGGACTAGTGTTTTGATTCAAGCAGTGCAGTGCTGTGACATTTTTATTTATCTGTCCTATTCAAAAACAGTTTCCGCGAGGAATAGTTGATACACCTGCGGCGACGTGCCTTCGTGGGCTTGAACAGTGCAAAATACATACAATAGAAGTGAGTGACTCGTACAAGCATAACGTACATTCAACGCCTGATCATGGAAACATCAACAAACGCCGAGTTCTCTTCTTTACCAGAAGCGGTGACATCAGCCTTGGAGTCGCTTCACAACTATTATGCGTATATGCCGCATCATCTACATTTTTTGAAGACCGACCAATAACAGCTCTATACATCTATCCAGCCAGTCTACCAAGATATCGCCCAGCACTCATCACCGCAAATGGGAGGTTCACAACCAACAATGTAGGTTAGTATCATCCATGGGCCTTCTCTAAAGAGGTCAAGAATCCAGCACCAAGATACGCCCCCTGCGTGAAACCTATCTCATAATAACCGGCCAACTTATAACATTCCAACAGGTAATACATTTTTACACTTTGCATCAAAAAACGATGCAATCGAAACAATTTCCAGTGATCCATCCCATTCAGAAGAATTAAAAATGCCCCCAATACTTATGCACGATTTACCAGTGCATGCAGAACTACTAGAAAAACTAAAAGATCCTCTCAAACATTCAAATTTCAACACAAGAGTCAGAGGACCGTATACAGAAGTTAAGGTCAACAAAATGGATGATCACATTAGAGAGAAACCTTTACGATACGTACTGAGATCCAACAAAATCAACTGTTTCAGTAGTATTAAGATATGTACCAATCTCATACACAGAAGATGAAATATTTCAAGAACGCGTCAACAAAAGCTATTTTGTAATAACAAGCATAAGACTGACAGATTCAAACCGGAAGCCGTGGTCGTTCTGCGCAGATACTCTATCAAAAACCAATGCCGGAATAGAAATCTTCAAACTGAGAAATCTCTTTAAAGCAATAATCACCGTAGAAGAAAGACGTCATAGACCAGGACCAGTATGGTGCAGTCAATGTTTAGCTTATGGGCACCCTAAAAAGATCTGCGGTTATTCGCCACGCTGCGGCAAGTGTTCAGGTCTACAGCCCACAACTGACTGTACAAACGATGTGATCAAGTGTGTACATTGCGAAAAGACTCATCCTGCCTCCAGTCGTAGATGCGAATCATATCTAAAAATACTAACCAGAAAAGCCCTTCTTATCCACTACCCCACACAGCATCAAACACTACAATGCCGAAGAACTCATTTCGTGTATTTCTGTTCTCCCACTGCAACAACCTCCGTCACACACACACCTCCCCCATGCTCCCTCCACCCCGACCTCAAAACCTAACGCAGTGCACTCCAATCGACCAACCATACCAAAACCATACTAACCAGATTTACGTCCATTAAATTCAGATCCTTTAAAAGCCTTCTTATCACCCAACTTATCCATACCCACCCCCAATTACGCAATTGATCTCTCAACAAATATATTTCCTTACTAACCTTATAAATCCAATTCTTCCAGCCCTCACAAACTCAATTCTTCAATCTTTGGCATTCTACTACCCACAAAGTAATGTTTAATAGTATTCGTCACCACCATCTACTCCGTATAATATCGTGGAGTCCCTTGATGAAGATTTACATTTCAGGGTACGAATTACATCGCTATGACCGCCCACAGAAAAAACGCAGTGGAGTCGCTATCTTTGCTAAATATAATATACTACACCACGTGCAATCAATAAACCAAACCAACACTTTCGAAAATATAAGAGTAGTCCTTCAGCAGAACACATATACTGCACTCAAAATAATATCGAATTAAAACCTACAAATATATGCCAGGCGATATTGAGACTCGCAACAAACCTATCCTCATTGCGGGTGACTGGAACGCGAAACATATAGTTTGGGCAGTAGACTGAATTTTTCGACTGAAATACCTCTTCTAAACTATATACAAAGACTAAACATAAAGTTCATGCACCAGAAACCCCATTGTCTCACAGTTCAGGTCGACGTCCTTGACTTCGGCGTCACAAGAGACATCAGTTGTAATATTCATATTGAATCTCATATACAAGCTCTTCACACAGATCATCGCCCGATCATATTTTCTCTTGAAACATCACCACGCAAAGTTCATACCACCCACCACCATACCCTTATAATCTACAAAAGGTAAACTGGTCTTATTATGAACTCCTTGTCACACAACTACTACCACCACTACGATCACTCAAAACCATACAATAAATAGACCAAGCAATAAAAATACTTACTGTCACCATATTACATACATTAGATTTAACCGCCCCTTCAACAAGACCCAATCTCCACTCGGACCCATACCGCACATTTTACAAAAATTGATCCATCACAAACAACTTATAGGAAATCAGTGGCAGAAATACCGATCGCCATTTCTAACATCGTACCTGAATTTACTCACTAAAATTGTGAGAAAACTCTTAGCCGTTACCCATGCTCAAAAAGTACACATCTAAGCACAAACGGCAAAAGTATCAGACCACTGTTATGGAACATAACGTGGCGTATCCTGAATAAGCCTATCAATATACCCCCTCTCACCACTTCATCGAATACAGCGTTTGAAAATGCAAAGTGCTAGGGAAATACTTTGCTGCATCATTCACACTCCACCCCACCCCACCGCACCCCACCAACAACCCTGAACATAACAATTTCATCGCAGAAGAAATATTAGGACATCTTAATAACAGTACCTGAATGTCTGAAGTTAATTTCTCCGTTAGAAACCATTAAATATATTTATCGGTCAGCCCCCAAAGTATCAAACGGTTTCACCAAATATCAGCATCAAACGTCTTACTCTAAAAGTCAATGTACACATTACAGCAATATTCAATGCAGCCCTGAGAATACCATACGTGGGAATACGCACATATCATTTCCATCCCCAAGCCAGGAAAACCAAATGACCCAGCAAGCTGTCGGGAAAATTACTCGAAAAGTGCATCCTCACTAGACTTAATACTCACCTCAGTATATATAACACCACCTCATCAGTTTGGCTTCCAACCTCAGCCTTCTACATACCACCAAATATTACGTTTGACAGAGGACATTATCGAAGGTTTTCATGACCATAAGCATACAGTGGCCATATTCCGTGTTATCGCATAAGATTTTTATATACTATGGCACCCAGGAGTGATATTCAAACTCCGGAACATTGGCCTCCCCGCTATCTTTCACGCGTAATAGAAGGTTTCCTTAGTAAACGTACTTTTTCAGTGCGACTTCCCGGCGCACTCTCAACATCATATCCCATCAAATCAGAAGTTCCACAGGGTTAGAGCCTCTCCCCAACCCTATTCAATATCTACACACGTACTCACTACACCATTTACATTCATTGCTACCTTTGCAAATGACACAGCAATCTACTCCACAGACCGAGACATAGAATCAACATTAGATGATCAATTCATCTCGTATTTTCAGGTTGGGCACAAAAATGGCACATTCAGATAAACGCAAACAGGAGTCGAGGAGAAATATTCACTCTTCGAAGGCCCTCCTCGACCCGCCCACACTTACCTACCAAACCATAACATAGCATGGATTCCCGCGAACACCACTGCAGAATATCTAGGAGTATTATTCAACAGACGACTAATTGCATTAGCCACTAGAAGAACAAATCAGTGCTATCCCTTACATAAGAAATCATCCCACTTCAATTACACACATCCATTCATTTTTTCCAAACAATGATACGACTTATATTATGTTATGCATCTCCAGTCTGTGCTGCAGCATCCATAACCAATATTCACAAAATCCAAACGTTCCAAAATAAATATCTAAGAATAATCATAAAAGCATCCTGGTGTATCCCTAACTTTCAACTCCACCAACAACACGGTATTACCCCTATCACTGTACATTTCTACCATCTATCCGCCAAATTCTATAAGAAAATTTCTCGAATACCTTCAGCTACCCATTTCCAACTAGGTAAAGAGAACCCTCAAAGTAAACGTTTGAAAATGAAATTATCCAGAGAATTTTTGGCCCTCCTTAAGCAGACTGGAAACGATTAGTCTTTTCGTGTAATATAAAGTACTTCAGAAATGAAATAACCGCATTAAAAAACACCTCGTAAACTTACTGTATAAAAAATCAACTACTGTATCAGTCGTTCACTGCTACTAAAGGCCACAGGCCAAGCAAGAGTTATTATTTAAAAAAAAACATGCATTTTAGAAGAGAATATAACTAGCGGTCTGCAGCTGCAAAAAAATGGTGCTGAACAAAACAAAAAATGGCTTTCCAAAGAAGCCCGTACACTGCTCAAGAACAACGCATATATACACTCGAATATATTTACAAGAAATTAAGAATTTTAATAAAAACATCCTTCACGAACACTGCGATAACATACGAAATATAGTATTCGGATACGTAATATAACAGGTCTTTACATACATAGAACATAAAGAGAGTTGCTGTTACACAACGCAACGCATGAATGGCAAATATTTAATGACGGACTCATCGTTCTCGGAGCCTTGCTGTCACATGACATCAGCAATGTCGTAAGTAGTGACGCATTGAGTATAATAATTCAGTCGGTACGCAAATTATGAGAATATGCGGAATAACACAATCAACTATTTAGTATTTTTCAGTCAAAATCGAAGATTTTATTTATCGTTTCAGTTTTGGGGCTATTACTCGAGTTACTGTGTATCTAACGCAATCACAGACACTTCTAATATGACCGCATGCTGCACAGATTTCTCTCATTTTGTGCGCGCATTGGAAATTAGTACATACATATATATGAATAATATTGAATGATTGAAGAAATGAACTAACAGTTTTTTGTCGGTTAATGTCTATCATTCTCTTAATTTGACAAGCTATGCTGTAAAAAGATATTACGTGAGGCAGTAATCCTTCATACGTATATTCATAAATAAGTGGACTCCAGACAATTGGAACGTTTTGACGATAGGTTGAGATGAGATGTCGCGATTCTCAAAATTTTGTATGTCTGTATTCCTCTTCTAAGCCTTTGTAAACAAATTTAAAACGGTTTTTCTCTTAAAAAATAACATAAAAATTAATAACGCGCTCTATCACAATGCATTATTCTGAAATTACTTGTAGGGCACTGTTCATTACACACACGCACGCACAGAGAAAACGCACACACACACACACACACACACACACACGCACGCACAACTCTCTATTTCTTGGCATTGCATAAAGATCAGCTCCAGGACTCTCCGTAAAATTTAAGGTAACTGAAATGTGCGTGAAGTAGCATTTAGAGTTCAAGACTTCAGTTTTTTTTGAATTATTGCCTTTTACATTTTCACTAAACCTAATTATTATCATCCGAACTTTCAACTCTCTGCATTATGTGCAGGGACATTCACCGGACTAGCTCTTGATAAAGCGATACATATCTCTGAATTTCAAAATTATATACTGATTATAGATTGTCATTGTTGACAATTGCAAAATCGATGACCATGACTGTTTTCTTGAGCTTGTTAGAACTATTATATCTGACCTATTGTTCGAAATTGCTGTGTCTGTAATTATGCTTCTGTCCCGGTACAGCTTCCATTATCCCTTTTCCAAGACTGCAGATGGATGGTATTTGTAATATGTGATATTACAGGATTCAAGTCCGTATTTTCTTGCTAACCGTCAATGAATTATTTTACCCATATTATCGTGCTTAACTTTATAAGTGGTGGAAATCATCTAACTCTACTGGCAAGGATGTTGTGGATGTTTTAATGTTGCTCACCGCACCTTCTAATTTCATCACTTACTACGGAAGCATCTCTTATAGTAACTACAATATTCTGGTCCGTCTTCCACTATTATTATTATTATTATTATTATTATTATTATTACTATTATTATTATTATTATTATTATTATTATTATTATTATTATTATTATTATAATTGTCACATTCCCGTCACCTTGTTGGATAAAATTACGCTGGGAGAATATGTTCCGGAGTCGTTAAGAAGTCTCAATTTTTAGCATGTTACTGAGTAAAAAAATTCAACCTGTTCTTTGAACATGTTTTATTCTTCTTCTTATTGTTGTTATTACTATTACTATAAAAAATTCACTGATAACTGTATCCTATATAAATGTATTTAATGTATGATATCCTATAAACGTCACAAAATGCATGCACGTGCAATATTCGAATTAAAATTACGGCAATATTTAATCCTGTAGGTGTCGGGTGCTATGAATGAGCAGGTTGAAGCTCCACCCGTGACAGTGATCGCACCCTAGAGAACGAGGAGCCAAGAGGACGTGAGTGGCGCCGACACGCAGACATCGAGACCAACCCGCGTTCAGAAGAAAAACAACGCCTGCGATGCCAAACACAGGGAGGCAGTGTCCATTGCAGCCGCCTCGACTCGCCCCAGCCAACGCCCCCACCCCGCCACGGCGCCTCGCCATCGGCCTCCGCCCCACCCCTCACGTTCGCTCCACGCCACCCCTACCTCGCACGGCTCGTCCACGCGACTCTCCCGTCAACCTCGAGCACCTCGCCGATGTCGACTTCCTGTCTTCTGCAGCCGTCGGCGCTGGCTGCGCCCTTCCGACCCCAGTCGCGCCTGCCCAGCCCCCACCGAGCGCCTGGGGATGCCGGGGTTCCAATCCCGGCTTCGACGCGGGCTGAATGTAAAATTACGTTATAAAATGATGCAGTGGAAGATGGGAGACGCATGGATAATTTGACATTCAATAACTGAAGGTGAGTCATAGTATAGTACAGGTGTCAGCAACTTATTTTTTCTGCAAGTTGAAATCAGACAAAATGTGATTAGGAAGACATTTCTGGTCCGAGGTATTTTTATTTCAAAACAGTCTCTCAGTGAATAATGTCATAAGTTATATTGACGTTGTAATGATGATATTGTTATACTTTAAATATAAAAGCCAAATTTATATTTCTACCCATTATATATGTTCGATTAACTTTAATTAATAAAATAATAGTTTTTATTTCTAAACATTCTTTTCATAACTCAAGAGAATCATTTTAAGCGATCAGACTGGTCAATTGGTGACTCCTAGGTCATAGATGGTAATCCTGATGTAGTGTGTGACTTGGTTGCAGACAAAACCGCTAGCCGACAGGTAGGCCGTCGAATCTGGCAATTACCCCCACCTCCTGAGGAAAATGCACTACTTTTACGGGACTAATTACCTGAGAAATTGACGAGCCCGGAATCACTAACAATCTATCAATCAATCAATTTAAAGGAAAATTATCAGTTAGAAACCCTCTTTCGGTTGAAATAAATCAGGGAAACAAGTGTTACTACTGCAGTGTGTCTCACCGGGAGATCCTCCGGCAAAGCATTTTTGATAATAGATATCAGGATTGAATTTTGACGCTGACTGGGCTTCTACGATCGATTGCTTTGATCGGTAATTTTCCGAGATTTTTCGGTACAAACCAGATGATCCTCATCTTTGCCTTTTCTCTCTCCTCATATAAACACCCACACACTTGCATGAATTAGACTATCACACACATCTGGAGACCAATCTGGAACTTAGAGCTTACCCCGACTGGGTGAGTGCTCCACTGGCGGCGATACCTGAGGAGAAAACCCGAGAGCGTTTGATTGATTAGATTTAGGGTTTGATTGATTTAGGGCACGCTCTAAGCTCTCGACTGGTCTCCCAATAAGAGTGTCTTCCCGATCAGAGCATTCGGCCGCTATAATTTTCTTCCAGGCAGTGGCTGACTTCGCTCAAGCTATCTGGCTTGTTTTGGAAATCCTGTCACCGTTGGTACTCAAACCCTTGGATCTCCCAGTCAGAGGAACTGCACCGACATCAATAGATGTCCTGAGCCATATTTTCCAGTCCCGCAATCGCACATGTATGTCGACGTCACACGCTTAAGCGGAGGAGTTGGATCGTCACCTCTCGAGATATAACAGACTCTAAATTTACGAGACCATAGCAGTTGA
This sequence comes from Gryllus bimaculatus, assembly GCA_017312745.1. Lineage (NCBI taxonomy): Eukaryota > Metazoa > Arthropoda > Insecta > Orthoptera > Gryllidae > Gryllus > Gryllus bimaculatus. Next base: position 6,131,295 of record BOPP01000070.1, on the reverse strand, counting down.
TGCGCCTAGAAAAACGAAATAATCAATGGTAAAAAACATCCACCTCCAGTTTTGCATAGTCACGTTATTTCACATACATACTGTATACGGATCCCCTGGTAGATAATGTTTCTAGCATGTATCTGGCACGGTCTCTAGGTAACGAGAGGAACTAACTAGAAGTCTCGTCTCTCTTTTTCTCCGCATTATGTTCCTCAACTTCATGATCATCTTTATTTCCATTCATCAAATTATTCACTACATATGAAGTTAGTGGAAGCTCATGTGCAGGAAATTATCTTCATAAATATTCCCACTTTTCTTCGTAGTTCCTGCCGTCCACTCTCTCGGACACATTCAACGTTGGGACGCACGCGATTCCCACGATATGCTTAGCCAGCAGGTTCACTCATGGTTTCACTATGTTTTGATTATACTCACACTTCTTAAATACAGTTTTGCCATCTATTCAACATTTGTCCATCTCTTTTCACAATGTACGAACGCAATGGCCGCACCATCGTTCACCATTTTCATTGCTCTAATGAAGCAATCCTCGCTGTGCTCCGGGTCACCTGCTTTACTGACTCGTATGTTTAGACTGTATTCCCGACGAACAGGGTTCTCGTCAGGTTCTATTACCTGTTGATACCTCCCTGCTAAACTTCACTCTCGTCTTCTCCTGAACTTTCCGTAAACTCTTTCTGCACGAGTTCCGACTCTATCACCATAATCACCTAAACCCGACTCGTCTTATTCACCCGATTAATTATAAACCCGAATCACCTTATTCACCCGATTAATGCAGTAATCATCATTGTGTTTCTGGGTTCGCTTTTTTATCAACACAACTCTTTTCGAGTTTTTTATACTTAACTCGTCTATTCTCTACGTTCTCACGGGTCCCAGCTGAATCTGCTGTCTCCCATACTCACCAAACCATCGCTTGTTCTTCAACCGCTCTGCCCACAACCCTGATTTCTCCCCCTCTTACGCTTCCCCATCTCTTCGGGTCACCTTGCCCACACGGGAAGCTCGACAGCCCCATCTGCCCCTTTGGGTTGGCGACCTTCTGGTCCCCTGCCCACCGCGACCGCTTCATCCCTCCCGTCCGTGGGGTCGCATCCCCACCACACTCAAGCCACCTGCCCCTACCCGCTCTGTCGCCGTCGTCCGTGTGTGTGCTCGCCGCCACCGTGCCCTCGACTCCCCGCCCTCGATCGCCCCGCTTGCGCCGGCCGCGGACGGACCGAGCTTGCGTGGCAGGCGCGCGTGAGGATAGGCGCGTGCGCGGCCTGGGGCGGCGCGGGGGTGGCGCGGGGGCCCGCAGGGGAGCCGGTGGGCGGGCCAGGCGGGTGTGAAGGCGGGCGGCGGACCCCTTATAGATCGCCGGTCCTGGCCTCGGGCAGCCAGGTCTGTCGCCGTCTCCGCTCCCGTCGCCAGCACTCGCCTCCTGTCGCTCCCGCAGCCAGGTAATGTGAGCAGGCGCGAGACGCCGGCGGACCACCGCCGCGTTTCGCCGCGGCCCGCCCCGCCCTCGCCCCGCCCCACCGCCCCGCTTCACCACGCCACCTCCTCGCCCATGCACTAGCACTCAGCCCGGCGTGCTCGCTCGTCTCGCCGCGGCCTCCGCCGATGACAAAGCCCAAATCGTAAAAAGTAATATGACTTTCTTTCAGGACGTTCTCAGCGAAACTAAGCACTTCATTCGAGGCATTGTAAGATATTACACATGTTCGTATTCGATTCTCTTGACTTAAAACGTTTTCAGATCAACGTATCTTCTTCTATTCAATACCTTCTTTACTGTCTTTTTCTGTTTCGGACGGAAACATTCTCTCGAATTCTCAGGTGTGCTCCATGCGTACGCAGACGATGAGAGAAAACGTGGATGAAAAGCGCGCCGCGTGGCGGTGATTTTATGAACCACGTTGCAAGTCCGGAAGTTGGAAATCAAGCGTTTTTTTCTGAACGGTACGGTAGGGCAGTTTTGTAGATATTACGAGACAAAATTGAGGGATTTACAACAGAAATATCGAGACAATTGGCTGGGACTTCCAATTAGTCTAATGTTTTCCGAATGAGCTCGTGAAGTCTTCCAAATCGAAAAATAATTATCATGTAACATTGTAAAACAAGAACCGAAGAAACACCATTAATTTCTGGAGAAATTAGTCTGCGGGAAATAACAAGACAACATTCTGAATGTAAGTGAGCAGAGTGTAGAAGTAATAAAATTTTACGTATTTTTCGATTCACTTTCAATTCGTGACTTTCGTAAAAAATAATTTCGTTGAAGACATGATGTCACATAAGAATCATTGAAAGGGTGGATTTTTAAACTTTAATATGTTGAGAACTTGAAAACTCGGAATTATGTTTTATATTCATTACATAATGACAACGCGTGAATTACACAGTATGCTTAACAAAAATAACCGAGGTTTTCTGACATACCAAATTGACATAAACTACATACCGATAAAAAGTCACTTTTTAGGCGTATGTCGTTTATGACAAGAAATTGTATCCTGCAATGAAATGCATCCGGCAACTGTGACGCAAAATTGTTAGAACAAAGTTGGTTGACTTTTTCGAATTTTTGCGGCTTTTTCAACACTTCGGTAATTTTCAGAGAACCAGGACGAGATATAATTAAGTTTGTAAGTTTTTTCTAAAAAAACATTCGTTAAATTCAATTACAATCTGTTTCAATGTCTTCCGTTTGTAGAATCTTACAAATCAATTGTCTTAAAATGCTAGTATTTTATTGAAATACAAAATTGAAATAACAAATGCTAATAGTTTCTCCTATTTCCGTTCTTATGCGACAATGGAATATTTTCTTTGAAAAATGTAATACACAAAAAATATATTAAAAATATATCAGTATTCTCTTAGACGGTGTGTAAATTACCAATCGTTTCGTTTGCCCTATCATTAAAGTTAATACTGAAAGAAGTATATTATTTTCTTTCAGAAAACGTCCGTATTTTCAATATTATTCAAAATGAACATCCTAGAATGTTCTTTCATCGTTAGAAATGATATAGGGAAGGAACTGAAAACGCCTATTGCATAAGTACGAAGAAAACCCCTGAAGCGCAAGTGAATTGCGACATTTCCTACGTAATGTCATAATATAACAACGGGTTTCTCCTGACTTCCATTTTCCTAAGAACACACCCTACTTCGAACATGTCCGAAAGAGAGACTCTCCGTGGTTTATTGGTATTACAATAGAAATAATTTTTCCCGCTTTTAGCCTTCTCTTTAAGTTCTGTTACGTCAAATTAGTCGTCATGAAATGTAACGATTTATACAATTCACAGAGATACTTGAAATTTCGTACTTTCTTTAAAACATTATCTATTAAACATATACAACATTTGTCTCACTAAATAATGACATATTTTCTCGCACACTTGTAACGTGTGTCACGTTTCTATATATTTACCACCGTAATGATTGTAAATACGTTTTGGACTTTTTTAGTAAAGATTTCTCAAAAATTTATATCTGTCATTTATAGTGAAACTATTTCTTTTAAATACTGACACTATTCTTTTTACCCTGCAACAATCATATCACAAAAGAACTTAATGAACGCATGTATATATGCAAATGAAAATGTTACTGCATGTGATGTATGTGATATGGTAATCTCTTTTGGTTTAAATTCTAAATAGCTTAAACCTAAATTAATCGCTTTGAGTACGAAAATGTGTATATACAACTTCAGCATGCATTTCAAAGCTGCTTAAAGTTATATTTCGTTGAAATAATTCAATCATACACAGCTTAAGAACATATGCACCTTAAGAAAAGAAGAGAAGTCCTCTAAATTGCAATATATTCAAATTTTCCTACGTTATTGTATATTTCTGTAATGAACAATTTAATATATTTAAGCGGAGGAAATACTCAATTATCATAACATTTTAATATTGGTTCTAATGTAATGAATAAACGTTGAGTAAAATCTATACTTATCACTTGAAAAATGATAATATCACGAGGAATATACGAGATGTGTTAGACTCTAAAAACCAAGTTGAAATTAAAATTGGAATTCCTTTTTTTCCCATTCTCCCCGTTTTTCTTTTGCTTAAAAAGTAACAAAATTAGTTCACCAATTCATTCAATAGCCAGCTTTTATTGCAACAGGAATGTTTAGGATCTGTGATAAATGGACATTGGGAAGTAAATTCTCTAATATATAAATCAATCATTTGTTGTAAAAAATATTTTTGTCGTCAAATGATAATTGTATCTCTCCGTAGTCAGTAAGAGATCTGAACCTACGTAGCTGCTTAGTTCTTATTGTAGGTGTGATCTCACCTACTACGTATTTCTTTGGTAAGATACTAACACTGTGCATGTTATTATTCGTTTCCACTGAGCACATTTAATAAAATACTATTGATTTTTTTCAAAGCCACTAACACTACTAGTTTTAATTTTTGTACTATACAATTCATGTTATTTTCTTGTGATGTATGGACGGAAGTTCACCAATTTTTTCTGACAAAATAATATAAAATATTTTTTCTTGTTTTCTTATTTGCATATTTCTCGGCCTTGTATCTCAGTTTTTTATCACGCGATTTATTTTTTAAATTCTTAATGAAAACGTTAATTTAAGAAATTCATTCGAGATAAAAAATACGCCGCTATACCGATTTTTCAATCTGAATGATGAAAGACTTGAGCCCATGATAGAGAAAGATTTATCTCAAATTCAGAAGGACGTAAGGAATTTTAAGCCAACAAGACCGATTTGCAGCTTCACCACACTCTTCCACCAGCAATTTGTTACAACTGGAAAATTTAAGTTAGATAAGGTGCCTATACTCATGGTGTGAATAAATTCTAAAGCATCTCAGATTTCGAAGAAAACGTACTCCTGTAACGAATAATTGGTGGAACATTCTAAATCACAAGGGTGCAATTACTTATTGGATTTTGGATTTGATGTGAAACATTGTTTTGGAAGTAAAATTTTGCTGATAAACATAAACGAGGATTACAGTCGCATAAAATGAATTCGTGGATCGTATAGTAGAGCTATAAAAATAGTAATCAAATGGAAAGAAAGGAGTTTAATATGCTTATTCTAGCATGTGAGAATCGATGATGCCTTAACACATTTCATTTCATATCTTGAACGTACAATAAGGAAATGATATTTATTGTCCTTATCGCATTCCCCGATGAGCCCTTTCGCGTAGGCGAAAGTACTAAAAGAAAAGTACAATTCTTCAATCATAAAGCTTTGTGAACTAAAAGATTTACCATTTGAAAAGCATTGACTTAAATTAGTTCAACTAACGCACGCACACACATTCACGCGAGCGCGCAAAAGCTACTGCAGTCTAAAAGTAAAGAGAACTTCAATAAGACCTTTGAACTATTTAGAGTTAGACGTGAGGTGGGAAAGTGTGTATTTAAATATCGCGGAAGTTAAAATATCATTCAATTTTTTATTTAACGTCAAAAAACATTTTGCAGGCTGTCGTGCACTCCGGAAACCTTACTCCTTTCTTTTACTTTATCTAGTTGAGTTATAAATAAATGTACCAAACAACGCTTTGACAGTATTTAATAGAAATATTCACTCTCGTGTAATAGAATATTTTTGCAGTGCAAATGAACTACATAAAACATGCGCAGATAGTTACGCACTGGACTTCAAAGCCAGCAACCTCAGCATCTGCTCAATTTGGCAAGGAAAAATGAAAAAAAAGGTAGTGATCTAGATGGATGTTATTGACTCATAAGCTGAAGTACAAAACTTGTTGAATGCATATTTAGTATTTTAGCATTATACCAATTAAATGGAAACAAATTATTTAAATTCCTCGTTAATAAAAGTATTTTCAGCTAGATAATCAGTACAATTTCATATTGTTTAGAATCAACTGTGCAGCCAAAAATATTACTATACAATATCTTACACCAGCGTCAGCGTCGCTTCTATATGAATGAGTACAATGTAAATTGGAATATATACTTCTTGGATTATTTTAACTGATCAATTAAAAATTATATACATAAATATTGTAGTTCAAGGTACCATTTTGTATCTTCGCGATGTACTGATTATATCCTCAAAACCGTCCCAGTAGGTAGTAAATAATTTTGATATAACTTGGTACTATAAATAGAGGACTTGTGTGACATCGCTATCCTGTTCCAGAAGTCAGAACTGTTGGTCTGGAACAAGTCTTTATCGCACCTCTAAAACAGTACTGAGTGTTCTGTGTAATGTCATTTTTGCTACAAAGAATTTATTGAGTTTTGTTGAATGTTGTCTCTTTATCTAAATTATATACCCTTAAAATTACATTAGTCTTTGCATAATTTCTGTAAAAGTTTTTTGTTACAGAAAAAAATGCTAAACAGAAAAAAATTGCAGATGCACTAAGTGAAAAACTTGACAATAAATGTCATTAGTTACCAATAACGATTGTTCTAAGTGTTTCAAACTGTTATTTACCAGAATAACTGTCACTGATTGGGGAAGTTATTCAGAGAAGGGTAACTACAAATTATATCCTCATTTTTAACTACATTAATTTTATACTACAAGAACTTAACGGTTAATCGGTTTTCGTCGCCTCTAGGCCATTGACCAATGCATGATATCGCAACAAATGAATATGAAATAAATTTCATTATGAGTTTTATTTAAAGTTTTTGCAGAAGTAATGACAATTTACAGCCATTACTAATACAGTGTAATTTAACTTAACTAATTAGCAAAGAGCACAACACGTTGAGCTGATTTTTTTGTCAATGATTTTTTGTCAATTCCTCATTTAAAAGATTTTGCATTTTTATTTTTGAAAATGCCCCCTAAGCAATTGAAAATTACTTAAGAAATAAACAAGTAACCTAAACAATATTAATCTCTTTATTCATTATAGCAAATGTGACAATCTCTCCAAGCACGTAATATTATGTAACAAGTGTTCCGAAAGGGGCGCAGTTACTAGAATTTTAAAGGATTTTTAAAGGCAGAGGTTAACTGCTGAGCCTGCTGTGCTTGTCATGGAACTAGTAACTTAAAATATGAGTGAATGTAACAGTCAATGACAATAAGCTAATAAGCAGTAAGTGCAAACGCATTTCTGCAAGGGCTTTGAAGTTCTACAGAATCTTTCTTATTTGGATGTGATAGTGTCTGCCTATCGTATACTGTTTTTAGCGCTAGGCACAGTTGTTAATAATGTGAAACTGACAAAATGTAAATTGCATTAGTGACAATTCATGTCACTGTCGACATTTGCAATTCTAGTACCCACGGTGACGTTAAAGAGCGCCATTTTGGGGACATTATATGTTGTTCTCGGGGAAGTAAATTTTCAATACTGACAACCGTAACAATTAAAAAAATTAAGATTTTGAGTAAGAATAGTAATGTATCTTGGCTTTTTGGTTCCAACAAAATGTTAAAAAATTGTTTTCATAAGTGAAGAAAGAAGATGGGATATCAATGAATGTAATTAATAACGGTTAGGATGCGATTTGGTAGCTGTTATTCTTAAATTAATTTAATTTTACAACAATGACACAAAATATACCAAAGACTTTTTACGAATTGTCTATTATACACTTTTTTACACTTCTCTGGTATTTAATTTATTTTTAAATTTTTACTTTATTGCCTCGGAGTACAGACAAAATTTGGTAATATTGCGTGAAATAACGGAGAAAAACGCTTATTACAGAGCTCTAGTATCGAAAAAGTGGATAAATCCAGTTTGCTAAATTTAGAGAGTAGAAAATCCCCTTACACGTCGTGAAGTCAGAATTCATATTTTGTGGGTCCTTGATACCGAAATATCGAAAGACGTTAAACGTACGTCCATCTGTCTGACAATGAACAAGACTAGTGGATAAATCGTTCAGCCGGTTTTCTCCAAAACTGATATTCCCTAATAGGTCAGGCTGTCACAACCCCTTGAATTTGAAATATATATTTTAATTTTGAGTGTACTTTACGTAAGGCCTCTGGGACATTTTTAAAATTTACACAAAAATTGACTTAATAGTTTTTCATTTAATTTTGTTGTTGGATAGTGAGAAGAGTACTATTTGTACAAGTGTGAAAATGTGCACGTGTACAAAGTCTGGAACGTTTAAGAATACAATTTAAAATTGACATTGATCCATTTGTCCAAAACTACTTAACTTACAGTTTCTTTTTTATGAAAACGTATCAAAATAATATAATGCTTTAATGAAATTCAAAATATTGAAATACGAAAAGTAACCAAGTAATATAATAAAACGCTATGTATTCATGCGTGGGTCTTATTTGTGTTAAAAACCCTGATTTTTCGGAATTTGCAAAAATTCAAACTTTTTTCGCGTCTACCTACAACTAAAATTATGAAGTAGATATTTTCCCTTAATTAAATCTGTTCCTTTACGTTTCAATTTAAAATAAGGTCATGATCAATTTTTTTAAAAAAAAGTACTTTGTGCATAATTTTGCATTAAGGTTCGGCCGAGAAAGTGTGTGCTGAAAGTAGTACCACTGGTATCAATATTTGGCCATGACCAACAAGTGAGTGATGATGGATCCCCATACGTTTGTTACCCATCGCTCTGCAAAACATCGTTGGCTTTGACATTTTCCGGACTGTGCGAACATTGGATTTTTTTGTTTAACTTTGTGCTTTTAGAAGAGGGAATAGCTATCAACATAAACAGTAAAGTGACGACTGGAAAGTTATTGTAGTGTTTGATGATACCTAATATCCATGAATCCCAAATATTAGAAGATAAGCGAAATGACTGTATTATAAATATCACATATCTATATTTGTATTTAAAAAGCAACTAACTGTAAAAATACTTTACCATATTTACAGAAGACGAATATTACGAGTTCGCACAATTTAATCCCAATTTCATACTTTTTTTGATCAATATAGAACTTCCAAAATAGGATGATATTTGAGCGTAGGAAATGTAAACATGCAAGAGGAAAGTATAAACACAAAAAATCAGTCTACAGTAATATTTGACACATTATTGTTAAAAACACATATAATCAAACACTCCATGTATATTGCATTCATCACTCAACATAGAATTTAAAAAAGGCTTAACCTATGGACGAGTAAGGCAAAGATTAATATACACAGAAAAATTAATTTCCAATATTTTAATAGAATACTGTACTCGTGATTGATTCTATGGTCCAAAACTATATCACTTACAGTTTTCTTTGTTTGAAAACTTTTCAAAATAATATAATGCTTTAACTAAATTAAAAATTATGAACTAACAATAAAAGTAACAAAGTAATATAATAAAACGCTATATATAATAAAACAATATACAAAATACGCTCTCTCTTTTAGATTTGAAACCACAAAATGTAATTTTTCCATCATTTTCACTATTTTCTCTATTTTGATTATGCCAAATACGATTTGAACTCGGAAGACCTGCAGAATATATGTCATATTTACGTGTTAAACAATTCAATTTTAAATACTCTTTTTCTCTCCTGGCTTAACATTTTCTAATTGCGTTTATTTTGCAAATTGTTTTAAAATTGTAGTACTTAGACGTCAAAATACACCAAATATTTTTAAATTAATGAAATAATATATATTTAGTATTTATTATGTGAACAGGACTGAATCTTCTCTATTCTGATATCAACTCAGGGATGTCGTAAAAATAAGCCACCAAATATTTTAAGTTTGTTCACTATTGGCCTAGGTATTTTTACATAACAACACTTTGACTTTTGATTATTGTAAGATTATTAGGGCAAATATACAAATATAATAACTTTTTAAAGCAAAATAAGAAAAAGCAGTCACTTGAATTTCTGTAGAAGGTAATCGTGGATCATCAAAGTGTGCTGAAGAATGCAACTAGACAGATAGGAGTGGTGTGCAAAGTTCAGATAATTCCTCAGAAGAACGTTTAAATATATTTAGTCAAAAAACGGTAAAAACTGTATCGGACGTATCGGAGAGAAGATTAATGCGCACATTTTCTTGAGATCTAGAATCCTTTCTCGTCATTTTAAATATAAATAGTTGAAGGACGTGTAAAAGTTTAAAATACATAAATAAAAATAAATTTTAAAAAATCGCGAGATTGGAAATATTTGAAAAAAATAAACATTTTCGTTTCCGAGTTATAGAAAACTTATTTGCATCAGTAAACGAATTGCAAGTATGATTTTCTGCTTTGCTACAAAATAATAACTCGCCCTTATATCTTCTCCTACTATTACAAGCAAAAGGAGAGTTCAACAAAACGTGCGCATAGTGAAGCCACATTTACGTCCAGAAGCA
>BOPP01000070.1:6072553-6120652 GCA_017312745.1 Gryllus bimaculatus | reverse complement strand
TATATATATATAATTAGTTTACATTTGTATTGTACACATATTACATCACAGTTTTGTTAAAATAAACATGTGTGTCAGTTTTACCATTAACCCGGGAGAGGTCGCCTACGAAATTTATTGGTCACTCCAGAGAAATGTTCGTTGCAGAGAGGTTTGTTAACATAATGAATTAATATAATTAAGGATTTATGTGACTGTTACATCTATTGTTATGTATACCGAGCCCCTTTAATTCAAAATTATTAGCTTGAATTTTTGAATTTCTTCAAATATGTGTCGGTGTATAAAATCATTACTTATTCTTTCATATAATAAAAAATATTAATGCGTAGTTAATTTGAAAGTATATTTGTTGAGGAATATATTTATACACAATTTTTACAAACTATGAAGGTCATTTTGCTTACTATTGTTTCCTTTCATTTTTCACGGGATTCTTTCACATAGATTTTGTTTTCTTTCTTGGAAGTTCCGATTCTTGAGTTTCTTTTGATTGCAAATATTGGGATATTTTTTTAGAAATTATTTTTCATGGCAATCTTGTTAGTATTGATCTCACAATGGATCCAAGGAAAATACCATTGCAAACGAAGGTTTGTGATTCTAATTTTTTGCGATTTATGTATCTGTAATGTACTATTTTCCTGAAAGTTGAACATGCCTGCCCGCATTGTGTCACAGGAAATAAAAGTTATCGCAAGGGCTCCGTGGGAGACGTGCCTGTTGACTCTCCTAGTCAGCGCAGGTGTAATGTAGGAAGGCGCACAGGAACTTTTCGGCCCCAGCACCATCTACGAGCTAAAATACATTTCTCAGAATCGACAGCCTGAAATTATGTGACGAATAATCGATTTTGCAAATAAAAGTGTCGGGGAACGGTACTCAAAATCTCAAGAGTGTGTCATGTTCTCAAAAATTGTTCCTGAAATAAGAAGGCATGGGATTCATATTCTCTCACTCCTCTCGGGTGAAGAGAATCACATAACATGCTCTGGATGTCCGTGCCAACACAAGGAAAAGGGGTCTTTTTACGGTAGGGTAGGCAATTTGCCGCGCTTATGCGTCGAGCATGTTGCCTATGCAGCTATGTTGCTATAAAACATCGACTTCGAATGGGTAACTCCCCCTCCCCCTCCCCGAAGATACCCGTTCCCCTGAAACAAAAATTATCCGCAAAATGACCGTTTTCTCTTTGATACAGTTTTCAAGCTAGTTTCGACACGTACGTAGATTATGCCGTATCATTTATTTGATTGCGGAGACCGTGTACTGATTGACGGCTAAAATGCAGTGTAACAAACTAAAGTCATCCATCAATAAACTGATTCGTTGGTCTATCAAGCTGCTCTAATAATGCAAACACACCAACCATCCGTAATGGTAAGTATTCCAATCATTATTTTGCTGCATGGATTAGTCGATTAATCCGTGATAATTTCAGTGAGTTTCATTATGTCCCCTGTTCAGAATTACTATGCAGGACACCGTGGGATGTCATACCTATACCTGTCAGAGTTTATTTATTGGTAATTACATAAGCTTTTCTATCATGTTTCTCTCATCTAACACTGTACCTGCAACCTGTGAGAGATTTAGTGCTCGTATATCCGCGTAAAAAAACTTTGAATAAATACGTTACATAGCATTAGGAAAGAACATATTGGTTTTATATTCGTGTCTAAAAACTTTTGGGGAAGGAAAATAATGGTTTTGCTGAATAAAGGACAGTAAAATCTCCAAATATTCTGAAATCATAAATCTCTTTATGTAAAGTGTGAACCTTGGATATTGAGACTACCACCTATATCATCAGACACGCAAAATAATGGACAAACGGCTTCAACGGAGGTGAGGTTCGTATTCATGATTCTACTCGTTGAGATATGGTGGCACACGCACCAGGGATAGCGGATGGTTTATTCTCAAAAATACAAATATGATAATGTCGATGGGATGTTTGAAGTAAGAAGAATTGTGCTTGGTCTATGGTGAGAAGAATATATCGAAATACTTCGGGATCGTCATAAACCAAGAAGTGTGCATTTGCTATGTATATGCAGACCGATATCTCTGCCAGCCTATTCACAAAGCAAGAAACAAACGTCCAGGCGCATGTAAGACTTCACATTCGAAATCCCGGGATCACCCGAGTATTTCTTTGACAAACAGAAGGAGCTTATGGGTAATAAAACACCGGTTTTAAAGTGGACTGTTCAAAAACTTGTACGAGCTGTGATAGAAAATATACAAGCGCACCGATTTGATATAGCCAATTTGACTTGCTTTTGTTTGTCTACTTCCATGTCAGCGAAATTCCAGACTCCGGCCACCACGATTGACATAAAATTGAGCTCATGCAACGCAAAGTTTAATACGCTTTGTACGCCAAAATAGGGACGGCATAATTGGACTAATTTCCTTCGCAAAATTACTGGCATTGTATTTATATTTAATAAAGTAGATGCATCCCACACGTGTTCCATTTTTTCACTTGCTTTCACTACGCTTGAACTCAAAACAATACTCACACCCTTTATTTAGCAAAGGTACACTCGTTGGCCGGGTGGCTTGGATCTTTCCTAAGAAAAACTGTGGGTGGTCAATGATTTCATGCTTCATGAAGTGAGGACAATATTCCATTGTAACACATTGCTGCAACTGATTCATGCACATAGGCAGAAGGGAACTTGGTAATGACCCATATTCCTCTGCAAGCCGCATTTCATTATTTTTATGTATTCCTGTTTAGTGAGTATACATTATTTTAGTATGATAAAATCTCATTTTGCTAATGAAACAAAGAAACTTTAAAATTGTGTTTGTGAATTGAACTCTAACTTATTTAAATAAAAATCCAATATAACACTAAGATTTCCGAAGATTTTGCAACACTCTTAAATGAAGAAAGAGCAGTTTGATCCTGTAGACCAACTGCTACGCCCGTCACAAAGCAAGAAGCACTCGCCCACAACCAAGACAAACGTCTCGCCCGTGATCCCGTACTGCCGAAGGTACACTCTACCACCAGCGGCGAGCGCCTGGTTGCTTTCCGAGGAGACGAATGGGTGGGCGTTGATCGGATGCCTTGCGAGAAGTGCTGGGTGGTGGCGGCGGCGGCGTGCGATAGCACGGCGGAGGTCACAGCCGGCGACCGCGATCGATGGGACGACCCACTTTGCACTGAAGCAACGCGGCCAAATCCCGGGAGCCGCGGGGCCCGGTCACGCCGCGCCGGGACGCTGGGGGGTTGCAGATTCGAGGAAGAACGTCCCTCACGCCGGACCCCCCCCCCCACGGACGCGCCACGTTCGAATCCCGAAGTTGCCCCACCGGCTGAAGTGGCTGCGATAGCTCAGCGGCAACACCGTTGCCTCTGAGACGGCGTTCACCGGGGAATCTTGTGGTTCCAGTTTCAACGGTGACAGAATTCCGAAACTGGCTACAGAACTATGTCGAATTGAACCTCCCTCAGGAGCAGAATGCTAGCGGCTGGCCCCTCTGATCGTTAGTCTTCTGAAGTTTCACAGATCAATACTAGACGAACTAGACGTACCCTAATAAACGGGCCACGAACCGGGCGCGATCGTCTTTTCCTTCTCCTTTCCCTCCTCTTTCCTTATTCACAGACACATATAGAAACATTACACTATCATACCTGTCGGGAGGACAGTCCAGAGCTTAGAGCTTGTCTAGGCTGGGGCGATTCCCGTTTGGGTGAGATACGTGGAGGGCGAATTCCGCTTGCTTACGTGTAAGTCGGCGCCGTATCTCACGTCCCAACAGGGCACAACATGCTCTATACTTACTAATGACCTATGACGTTCTTAGTTGGCTCAGTCGTTATCAGTAAATAGTACAAATACACAAGACGAGGGAAATATTACACTAATTCACATACTACTTCTAAAGATTGTAAAATTACAAATAATAGCCAATCAAGTAAAAACAAATGTTACATTGATTTTAGGTAAATGTTTTCATAATATGACTTACTGTGGGGAAACCACTTAAGACACTGCTGTTATCCAGCTGCGTTTCTCCAGTCCACTATACAGCACTTTATACAGCAGTCCAGCACACTATACAGCAAAATAAATGAGAGATTAATGAGAACGGTAACAGGCGGATAATTTTAAAAGTTCTGAATTTGAAATTTTTGATTTTGAAATTCCTGGATTTAAAATTTATGATTCTGAAATTACTGAAATTCTGAAAACATGGACAATTTTCAAATAATTATTTTCTAAAAAGCGGCTCTTAATTTTCATTAAATTTTTTACTCGTATGTAGCAAAATACGGCATATATATCTTTAAATACGTTTAAGCGCATATTTTGAAAAGAACAACAACAGTTGTTTTCTTATACGTTGTGCTTGAATTTAACACAATCTTCCTCTCAAACATGGCTGCAAATTGTTTCACTATTTTTTACACGAATAAAGAAACGGATACTAAAAGGTGGTACAGGCATCATTTTTATAGAACTCTCTGAAGTTTAGAAATAATGTCGTACAATATGTACTTTTGTAGCACCACTAGTTTCTATGAGACTTGCGGGGTCCTATTTCTATCTAAAATCCAATTCAATAATGTTACGCCCATTCATTAATAATATTATATTTCTGCAGAAAAAATAAAATATTGATAAATGAGAAAAGTACTATGTATCGTTCGTTATACATATCCAAGGTAAATCGTTTTATATAATGGATTTAAGCCGGTTTATCGGCCCAGATAACCATTAACCCTCAGGGCTAGTTTGAATATCATACCCGGCTATCATCTTTTAATGAGTTATTGGCATTTATCGTAACCCAATACTTTTTAATTTTTTTAGAAATTTAGTTTAAAGCTTTATTTATTGTAAAATGTTTCCTCATGTTTAATATTGTTGTAAAATATTAGAACTAAAAATCAACCCTCTTGCCCTTTACGATAAAAGTAAAGTTCATGAATTACAAATTAGGTTCAATGTGATTCAAACACTATATTTCAGGACTGATGGAGATGTAAAAATGGCATGGGAACAATTGTACCTTTACACGCTCTAACATTTGCAATTCTCTTTTAAATCAAGTTATCATTCCTATAATGTTTGTATCGAATACATCTTTCATCAAATTCGAGGCACACTGGTCAATATTAGTTGATACAGTTTTGAGAGTTTAACTGAATGATGAATTATGTAATTTGAGAGAAAATGAATTCGCAAGTGTGTATTGAAACACTGAGTTTATTTAATTTCCACTTTGTCACTGTTTCGCTTACAATTTATAATAAAATATTTAGATACAGTCGTTGCATCATATTTAGAACCAGATGATTATATTTAGATTTTATGGATTTGGGTGTTTATTGTCCAGTGGGTGAAAACTTATTTACCCTCGTATATGAACAATATATTTATCTACTTCTATCTCAGTTGTGTTTATTGTTACATATACGTTAAAAGCTAGTTAACCACACCTCAGACATTCATATTTATCACCAAGAAGCCGCTTTCGAGCTATGTATTCACGAGAGAATCTCTGCGAGTTTCATTTCCCGGACTCAGAGAATGTAGGAATTTTCAGTAACGTTATTATTTGCGAATATTTTGGCGTTTTATAGCTCTATATGATTCCCCATCCTTTATGATAGAAGTACTGCACACGTTATGACCACTGATTAATAGTTAACAACTCAATCTCCATCCAACTAAACAGAAAACAAACCTCTAATTTTCTACAAAACCGCTAATTTTGTTTAATTTTTAAACCTTACAAATTACACCTTTTTAAAAATACTGTAGAATCAAATTTCTCTCTCAGTAGCCGTAACGATGAATGAAATATAATCTCTTCCTGATTAAGCTATATCATCGTATGTTTAAATTGATAGTTCTACAATTCGTATTTATTAAATAGCATTTAAAACAGTGCATAATTGTGTGTGATTGTACGAATAATTTCTTTTTTTGTCGTTTTTTACGTCATCAGAACGACTTGAAGTAGTTTGACACAACAGAGCTTCCGCGCTCACACATCTATTGTGCAATCCTGTGTCGTGGGTTTTCCTGGTTTGTTAATGACACAGCCCAGTCAAGCCTGGATGATCCCGAATAGATCGAGTCATATTGAACGGGTATGGAGATGGAGGCGTCCTTTAGAAGCACCTGTCGGAGCTTCGTAATTAATACGCGCTTACTTAGCCATAGAATCCATCGTGATCCGTCATTGTGATCTTCCATTGTAATCCATCAATCAATTTATGGTGTAATGCTAATATACATTCCATGAGATTCACCGTGCTTATGATATATGCATATTGTGTGAGTAGTTAATAATTCATAGTAAATATACTCGTATATTTGACCACCAGAAAGGGTCAGTATCAACGGCTCACTGCAAGAAATCCACTTTCAATACATGTACGTTAGTGTATAACATATTGACCGAGGATACTATACAAAGTTTGTACACAAATTTAAGTTAAAAGTAGGGTTGGAAAAAATCGTGATTATTTAAAAAAACTATTTTCTTATTTAAATCCCATTTGATTTAAACATTTAAAAAATGTATTTGGTGTTCTTTAAACAAAAAACGTCAGGTGATTTCTTTAAACTTAATTATTTTAAAAAGAGAAAAAAGTTATTAAAACATCACTTTTTAAATGTATCATTACACTCTGTAATTTAAAAAAATACAGATACTCTACCACTGATGTGTCTGGTGCGATACCGCCCAAACCTACAACACTTTTGAATTGATTTTTCTTATAGTTTCGTGTTCTCTCAACACCTTTCTTGCATCGCCATAACCAAAAATCCTGTGGCATCATCTATTAGCATGAATTCGAAAAAAGGCATTATTTGTTCGAAAAAATTTTACCAGTTTTTGTACAACACCCTAATAAAAAATCACTGTTTTGTTCATAACTACTGAATTCATAAAAATACGTATAAAAATGTTGGACAGTTAATTGTTGAAATATAAAATTCTACTTAATAGTTGTCCTCTTATAAAAAAATGCGAGGTATAATGGTTGTTACTTGCGCAGTTTCCCATTAATCTTTTAGCGAACTGTGGGAAGTACGATTGCCACTTAAAATGGAACTTCATCAATGTACACATAAAGAAAAAGGTTAATATTATTAAAAATTGAAAGATAAATTTTTATTTTCATTAGTTTTATCAATACTAATTTTGTTCTTTAAATATGTATTAATAAATTTTCATTTTTTTATTAATTCTCATCATCTTTAAGATGTACTTCAAGTGGAATTAGCAAACATTTTAATACAAAACTGGTATCATGGACAACCTTGAAGATTTAAACGCGTTTTTCTCGAAATTAGTCGGGTGTTCAGGCGGTATTGCTGCTAAATTAGTTTTTATATACAGACAATTAAATGCTGGATAAAAACTAATAGACCATCTAAGTTTATTGATATATAACTCTACTACAAATTGTTTTTTGTTCTTTATTTCATAAGTTTGTTCATTATATTATATCTTTACATCAACTTTGTAATTGATTTAATTCATTTGATCTGAATAATTTTGATATTAAAAATATTTAAAATACAAATCTATTTTTAAATATTACGAATAAAAAATATTGATTAAAATCATTGATTTTTAAAGAATATATATATATATATATATATATATATATATATATATATATATATATATATATATATATGATTTAAATCATACCAGCCTTAATTAAAAGTAAAATGTTTTCTGCTGCATAACTGTTTACATACAATAATATACTATACTGATCATCAAAAAGGAAATTAACATTTATTTTAACAAAACAATTACATATAATACATTAGTTTGCATTTGTATTGTATAATTGAAAAAAAGACTTAATATGCCTGTAACATGTAATGTACTTCAGCTTTCGGCTCAATGATCTCCATCTCGAAAAGGTTTTTTGTTGAGTTTGCCTGATCTATTGAGCAAATGCTCAGATGGCCTCTGGTTTTGCTTCTGGACATACATGTAGCTTCACTATGCACACGTTATGTTGAACTATTCTTTTGCTTGTAGTGGTAGAAGTAGAGCTGGGAGTGAGATACAATTTTGGTAGCAATGCAGAAAAATCAAATCTGGAGTTCGTTTACTGATGCGAATACTTTTTCTATAACTCGGAAACAAAAATGTATAGTTTCTACAAATGTTGCTAATCTCGCGCTTTTTATAATTTTATTATCATTATTATTTTATTCATTTTTTAAACTTTTATTCATCTATCAACTATTTATAGTTAAATGATGGGAAGGGGTACTGGAACACAAGAAAACGTGCGCAGGTAATCATTTTCCCCAGACGTCACATAGAGTATTTATTGTGTTTTGACTAAATAAATAAAACCACATAATAACGTGCGTGAGCGTTAACAAACATTGAAGGGAAGGAACACGCCCTCTGACGTTCCTGTTTGAAAATACTACAAACGGAAAAAAGGGAAACTCATCTTTATTTTCTCGTGTATAAATTGTAGAAGAAGAATGTTATGTAATACTGCAGAAACGAGTGCCTATTTCTCGACCGAACAATCGTTTTGTGGGCCTCTGATCCCGAGAAGTAGACTTGTTTCGTTCTTTTTTATACATAGAAAAATACTTATTTTTGAACGATAAGTAGATAAAAGTCATGATTTTCGAGTCTTTGATAATGAAACGTATTTTTCTCAATTTTCGTCAGTATGTGAAAACACTAACATCTAAAACCATTCTTAGCACTTTCACCAAATTTTACATTTGTTAATCGATTTGACTGATGTCGTCTCACTTTGAATCTGAAAAATAGATTTGAATTATTATATGAAACCCCTATATTCTTTTTATTTTTTTTCAAAAATGACTGCAAATTTTTACCTTTTTATTTGAATAAAGAAAAGTTCGCTTTTAAAAATGATGCACATCCCATTGGCATGAAAATATCTCACATTTCTAAAATTGCAAATGTTTAAGATTCTTCAGGGTTCTATTGAAAATTAGATGCAAAATTTTAAATTATTGAATACAGAGATGTTTTCTTTATCAAATCTGCCCTTAAAAATTATCTTATTTGGTAATGAACTACAATTGTTTGCAATCATGAATAGTTTTCATATATTTTTCAGTAAAATAGTGAGAATTAAAAAAATACGTAGACAAGACTTTTTCAAAAATCACGCGAAATGTTTTCTTTATTTATTATCTTGTGGGAGCAATGATCGAATAATAATGAGTCATTCGTGCGATTTTTATGCAAACCTCTGACATTTCAATAATTTGGAAAACTCAACTTTCATTTTTGATGCATTGGGAGTGTTCGTAGGTAAACAGTCGAATGGTCTAATGAATAAGTTGGGGATCTTATGCTTCTGGTTTCGAATCCCTGTCTGTGTAAATATTTCTGTAAGTCGTACACACTTCTACGGGTTTAACTAGTATTAAAGTATTATGTAATAGTTAAAAATAATTAGAAAAATATGTGCCGTTGTAGTATCATTAGTTTTTAAAATTAATCTTGAAGATAAAATGCTGACGTAATATTGATTGTGGTTTCATATTGTTTTAAAAGTTTACCATTATCGTTTATCGTTTTCAATATGTACACTTGTATACCATGTGTGTGTGTTTTTTCATATCAAATCAAGCAGATTTAAAGATGGAACATTAGAAAAACATTAAAAATCACTTTTTCGGTAAAGAAGAATAAAAAAGCACAAACATTACAAGCATGAACATTATTCTTTTTATTTACTGCACAAGTAAAGTGCGTCAATTCCATAATATGTTTTGGTACCAAAAATATTTGTAAATTCTCTATCTCACATTATACTTGACATAGAAAAAAGTAGCGCGTTCTGTCACACAAGTAAATTGTTGACGTGAAAATGGTTCAGAATGATCTTCAATGTGTGCGCACTTTTTAAATTGACGAATCCGTCAAAAACAGCGTCAAAAACTGTTTGAAAACAAGTGGATAAAGATATAAAATTCTCTTTCTTTGAAATACATAATAATCAAAACAACTAGTACTAATTTTTTATGAATTATATCGGAGAATGACACAACAAAAATTAATTCATCTGCATTGTGTTGTTTTCAGTAGTTTATACTACAAAAAATCCTTTGCTTATAAATTGTAATATTTTTAAATAGAAACGTGAAATGGCGCGTTGCTTCGGTGTAACTCATGTACCGCCCACGCGAGTGCATGATCGTGCGGGCCAATATGCTCTGCTCCGTATTAAATGCCATACAACTTTTAAAAATTATTAATCCATACTTGTTGACAAAAATTCGAAACAATAATTTTCACTTTTTTGTATTGAAAATTTTGTAGTAAATATTTCAAGTAATTCACAATTTTCGAGTTCTTGAATGTCTGTTGGGAGTGTAGTAGATCGTCCACTTTTGTTTTATGTCCACTCTCATTAGTGAACGTATATTCTTGTACTCGAGTGTCAATGAGTAAACAGAGTTTCCAGGGGAGAGAGTAAGCTTGGTAATTTGTACTGTTCGTTCCCCCACTGAATCGTGAAACCGACATGCTAGCTTACGGTTTT
This sequence comes from Gryllus bimaculatus, assembly GCA_017312745.1. Classification (NCBI taxonomy): domain Eukaryota; kingdom Metazoa; phylum Arthropoda; class Insecta; order Orthoptera; family Gryllidae; genus Gryllus; species Gryllus bimaculatus. The sequence goes on along the minus strand of BOPP01000070.1, from coordinate 6,110,097 downwards.
CCCTTTTCAATGAATCTCCACCACATTCAGTACCACCCTAGCCGGGACGCTCTCGACTGGTCTCCCAAAACATGTGGTAGTGTAGTGCGTGTAAGTGTGTCACGGTGTGTATGTGTGTGTAAAGGGAAAGGAGAGAACAAGTATGAAGAAGGAAAGATCATGTGGTCCGTTTTTAGGGTACTGCTTCCGAATTCATCTAGAATTGATCGAAGAAAAAAACGGAAAACGACTCGTTTTTCTGCCGAAATTTCGCTGTTCTTTCGCGCAGAATTACTTTACTTTTTCTCCACTCCGTTGCGAGAAAGTAGAAATTGTTACCATGACTTATGCACCAACACTCATATTTAAAAAATGATCCTTAAATTATACTGCACTTTATTCTTGGGTTCTTAGTTCACCCCGAGATTGGTGTTCTCTGGTATTGGAATGACATTGGTACGCGACTGTTAATTATTTTCTCACTTGCCTGGCCATTCACTGCGGGATCCAGGAGCCGTTTCTTGGGTCCCTCCCCCCGCTCCGGGAGCCGGCTTTCGTCATCTCGAGTAGGTTTAGTCCTGAGTTAATATTGGGCAAAAAACATACAGTTGAAAATGAAAACCTTCTAAGAAAGAAATCAAATATCTTTTTTTCTGGTTGGACATACCTTGTATATGCTAAGTAGCTAGACAGTCGAAATAATATTCTTCACGGGCACAGGCGAATTTTATATATATTTAAATTCTATACTTTTTAGTTTTAATCAAGGGTGTATCTCTGGCTATGTGGAAAATTGAAATTCAAACTTTTTGATCAAATATTAATATAATATTGTTAAAAAGGATAAATTCATTTATTACGGAGAAATTGTTTTGTAAAGTTACAAATTTTCATCCGGAGAGAATACATGGCTTAAAATAGTTTTCCGAGTGGCTGATAAGTAAGTATTACGGAAGAGTAAAATTGATAAAAGTATTTAAGCATTTTTATTCTACATATTTTCTCTTTAATTAAAACACGCATTTTTAATGTATAAAATTCAGGAGTAACTGCGTGTATCTCTACTTAAAGTAAATTCTGTGCTTAAGTTTCTTTGTTCATCATCACAATCTTGCGACATTTGCGTGAAGCTCTCCCACCCGGTTACATAAAGGTCAGTCAAATACCGTATACAGAGAACCAAAAGAATTCGATAGTTCGCCTCCACGCGATGGATGTGCTTGGAGTCCGGGCACTTCATTTATTCAAGCTCTATGCCTGAATTTGAACTGTTATTTGGTTACACGACCAGAGGTCAAGGATGTATTATTCATCGACTGTCTGCCTAAATCGGCAGAAGCTACTTAATTAACATGGATGCTCATTTTTTGTTGTTCATTTTCTGAACGCAAACTATTAGAGTGATCATGAAATTCAATATGAGGTACGGAAATAATATTGAACACAACATTTTTATACGTGTTATGAATTGATGCATTTTGTTATTTTGCACTTAATCATCAATAAAAATTTAAACAATTTAAACAACTGAGAATATTTCATTAACATTTCACATCCTGTTGGTTTTCAAACGAAGGAGAAATGTTACTTGAAACATGGAAGTATTTTAAATTAACGTAGATGATAATGAGGCAATATCACGTTCTCATAGTTTTAAACTAATAATCCTTAACATAGTTAAATAAAATCACTAATTTAAATGACAATAAAGCTTAATTTATGTATAATTACAGAATACACTAACACTGGCAAAAAGATTCACAGATGCATAAATAATACTGTCCTGTAAGAGTTTAATTTCACATTATATATTTTTCGGAAGTAAGTCTTTCAGAGTTTAACCGAGTGAAAAGGCCTCCCTTGCTCATGTTGTAAATTTTTGATTGGCAGCTCTACCCTTACCGCACCGTTTGCCATTCTCTCTATTTTTCATAAGGGTATCGCCACGCGTTCGATATCGGTGACAGTTCATGCTCTTGGAGCACTATTGCATCACATACGTAGGGATCTAATCGCGTGGCGTCTGTTGACCATTGCTGTAGCCACAATTGCTCTCGCTCACGCCCGCGAACTCGCCAACTTGTTGAAGGCCGGGAGAACGGAGAGAAGCCGGGAGAACGGTATTAAGTTGAATTATTTGACGAGTGACACGCACCTAAAAACAATATGCAAAAATTTGATTGTACTTCAAAGAAATTTCGAAAACTTTTTTAGGGGAAATATATTATTTGAAATTTTGCTTAAAATCTGTAAAAAATATTATGAAGGACTTTTAGTTTTACGTATGAAGCATAAGTGCTACGTAAAAAACATGTGAAAACCCCAATTTTTATGGTGGAGTGGGATAGGAACAAACTAACTTTATTTTGGACCAAAATTATTGTTCAAACACGATTCATTTTATTTCGGTTTTAATGCTTTACCCGACTAGACCATTTTCTTATTCTGAACAATTATTACATTATGAAATTTGTGAGTTTCTTTTATTTGTTTTGTTTATTTAAGGTAGCATTAACTGCAAGGTCATTAGCGACCATCATTTATTAACGTTAGGGGTATCAGTATTCTAAATGAAGTGATATGGTGATGGTGAGGAGTGAGAGGACGAACACAAAAAAAAAAACATGAACTCGAACACGGATGTACGTTTCTTGTATATAAATTGTTCATATTGGTATATAAATTGTTCATAATTCAATAAACGATACAATGATATGCCAGCGTGTGGGTCGTGTGTCTCAGGGACCTGGTCATCGGATCTGCGGCGCACGATGCGTTCACCCAACCACTCGGAAGACCATTCAATCGCACTCTTTGCCCCTCCCCACCACAAGCGACCCACTCGCGATACCTCCTCTCTCAGCTCGAGGCCGAGCCACGAGCAGCCGTGAGCGCTCTCGCTCTTCGGGAGCCAGTTGGGCAGATCTATAAGCCCTCAAGTTAAATGTGAGAAAATGTTGCATACAGCAGTATGATATAATGGTAAAAAGGTAAACGTATCACACACGTTCGTAAGCTTCAACGTGCTAAAGCGCATAACCATAGCTTTATGGTTGAATATAAATACAAACGTACGATGAAGGCAAAAGAAGCTGATTTTTCCATACGCTAATCATGAACTTGAAATAAAATATGAATTATTCTACATCTGACCAACTATTTTCAGTAATGAATTAAAAAAAAATTCATGGCAGATCCAAACCCGGCGACCACTGACATTTTCCTGCATATTCGATGCATCTCCCTTCATGTGCTTGACCATAAATCTCCAAGAGGTTCAATACGTGAGCAGAGCAGTGAATCTACAGGACCGCAGGCACGCGGAAATCGTTATCTATTACTCCTATCTATTACGTTTATCTGCTATACGTACGCCACGCGGCTCTACGCAATTACGGCGTTATTTAATAATATCGCATAATGGATAGTCTATTTGCGACCCCCTCGCGCCTCCCCGCCGCTCGCCCACGTGCTTACCACGGCGCGTCGTGAATTAGTGATGGGGAGGGACTGAGACGGTGGGGGTAGTGGGGTGGACCGGTGCGGGGGCGGCGTAGTGGTGCTGCTTGGCTTCAGGAGGAATAGATGCTTTTGCTGCAGCATCCCGTGTCGCAAGCTACTTTTCTACAGGGAAATTCACCTAAGATCGAATGATTGTATTTATACTGTTCTTAAAGTATTTTCATATTTATTAATTAGAGTTTTTGATTAGATTAGGAGTAAACGAAAAATGGCCAGTTCTCCACCAGATGAAGAGGTTCTTAGTATGACATCTCGCTTACCCACACGATGGACCGGAAGAGGTCAAACAGTGAGTGACGGACAGATATACACTCAGGTTTTCGGACTTTAATGACTACACAAACTTCCTCATATTTTGAGTAGCTTATCAGAGTAAAGCAACTTACTATAACATCATATCATTCTGAGGCCCATAGAAAAATGTACTCATTTTTTATTACAGTCTCTATACCACACAGTTGCTCTTTTCGGGGAAATCGAATTAAAAATTTTCATAATTCGAAACATATGGGCTGGCACCATTTTTCAACTCGCAAAACATTTGTTTTTTGACACATCTACCGTGCATTACTCGCAAACTTTTTTCAAATACCTTAAAAACTAATGTTTGAGATTCAAGGGTTTAGGTTTCTTTACGCTGCAATCCATAAAAGGAGATATTTCTGGGTCCTGTATTTCATTATTTGTTGTTTAGCTCTTTTGAGTTATCCCAATCCGAAGTTCGGTTGGTCAGAAATATGAAGAATTCAGAATTAAAATTAATCAGCAAATAGTTAATTTATTCTGTGCGATTTAATATTACGGATATATACATCTATGTTTGTTAATACTCGTTTAGGAAAATTTAATATTTACTAAAAACGTGGGCCTACGTAATGTCACACTCACCAAACGTGGCCTACAGATGTCCTAGCCGTACAATAATTTATTAAGAACGTGGGTCTACCTAGTATGAGACATTTAGGAGATCATTTAGAAAAGGATCGTTCAAAACTATGTAAAATACATATTTTAATGTTAAAGAACTCTTAAATGAATGTAGTATTGTCCATCAATAATTAAACACAGTAAATAAAAAGACAGGATAAAATGGAACATATTTTAGTCCCAAAATGTATAGACAAAAATAATCAGTAATGGCACTGCCCAGAGTACATACCGGCTCACTACTCCTTCAGAAACTATTTTATTGATTTCTGTGTTCTATATTTCTATTAATTATTATGTTGCTTTCTTTTCTCATAACTGTCTCGGTTATAAGAGAATAGAATAATTGCGAGCCTACAGGTATTATTATTATTATTATTATTATTATTATTATTATTATTATTATTATTATTATTATTATTATTTTATAACGGTTAAGTGCTAACATTTGGATGGGGTAATTTATGTATTAATGTGTAACTATCATGTGATGCAAATATTGTAAATTTCAGTTTTTACATTTTACAACTTTAGGTATATTTAATCCCCGAAGAAACAAAATTGAACAACAGAGACAATTTCAGTTTCTCTTGTACACTTACCGTACTGAGTGTTGCAAGCAACTATCGCTCTCATTAACTATTGTAATCGAAATACATATTCACACTTCTTAATGTTCTTATTACAATGAATTCTCTTAACTATTCCATGGTTAGTAACATCACTTCAACAATTTCTATGCCAAACGTTTTACAGAACTATTCTTAACCTGAACATTGCATCGAGTAAACTATTTCTGGACACCATGCATCAAAGGAGAAAGTAACAAAGCCCTGTAGCCACAATCGTGAAAATGATTCCACTAATCTATTTCATAACGTGCGAGGCGAGCTCACTCCCTTCTCGCGTAGTACCCTACATTACGAGATTACTTGATGATCGCGAATGCACCGAACAAAAAACAAAAAAGGGAGAAAAAATAGAACTTCTCACAAAGCTGGCATTAACAGTGAGATATCAACTGGCAATTTAGAGGAATGTTCTTTTTACCGTGGGTCCTAGAAATACAGTTTAATTCGCAAAATATGCTCAAATAGATATGGTTTAGAAAGCATAACGAAGGAATTCAAATTATTTTGATTACTTTGTCTCGTTAGGAAAAAACATTTCTTCAATAGTATCAATGTCAATTGTGTACAAATACGGTTTAAAGGAAACGAAAAATATGGTTGATCGTTTTATTAATAAAGAAGAGTTTGGGTATTTCGTCAATTCTATGTGAATTCCTGTCACGTAAATAAGAGTTTTAATAAATGATCTTGGAAACAAAATTGGCCATATTGAAAATATCACAGATATTGGAAAATTGTTAATAAAACTGTTTCAATATTTTACAATCGTTCGTTCAAAAACGAAGTTGTAAGTTAATAAGATCTAGTTCAGATCACTACCTTTCATTATGTTCTATATTTATTTTTAATCTTTCATTGTAAAAAGATTATTGTTGCACTGTAAATGAACTCCTATGATTCCAAATGAAAGGAAATATTACACTCAATTAAGTTTATTCGGTTATTATTCCACTTTCCATTCGAATTCACATATTTTAAAATTCTGAAAGTATATAGCAATAAAGGCGTTGCCATTGTCATTTGTGTTTATTATATATTAACAGCTTTTGATGGCTTATCCATCACCTAGTATTTGTCGAATTTCTGGCTTCCAAACAGCGGATATCTGATAATGGCTAAGGAACTGAAAGCTGCTTACAAAACAAACAAAAGTGTTAGCAATGACAACACACATAATAAGAATGCCAACAGCTCATCACCGATAAACCAATACTCTCAAAGTATGTATTTCAAACGTAGCAGTACAGCACTGAGTGTTGCATGCTCATGCTCGTGCAAGTACTAATAACGATTCTTCAGGAGGGTTAAGTAAGAAACGGTGTTTTTATTTAACGCATTTAAATGATTTGAAGAATATATTTCTACACAAGTCCATACACGTTGACTTACAAATAAACCCACTTCACCATAATATATGTTTCTCTCTTCTGCTGCTCTGGACCCTCGTTTGGTGGTCAGTTCCTGCCTCTCACAGCAATTCTCGTGACATTCGGGTTGATGGACCATTGGTTGCGTCCGGAAATTACATACTAATGTCTGTGGTATTCTCCTCTAAAGTCAATTGCGTGAAATGAGGGAAGGACGTACCCTCATCAAATTTGCGTCAGCAGATTAGACGTGACAGCCAATTTGGGATCAAGAATAACTCGGGAACCACGATAATTATGAATCTTCATGCAGTGCAGCCCATGGAATCATTGGAAATAGAAGAGATGAAAATATGCAACGTTCAGAAATGTATTTATCAACTCCAGCGGTGTACGTTGTTGCGTACTAAGCTGTTGCCTTCGCACATGCACAACAGGGCTTTTCAAGATTAGGTGAGAGACCTAAAATAGTCTCTTAGTTGAACTATTTTTATTAGCTTGTAGGAATCGAACAAAACCACAAGCTGGATCACAATCCAAGAGGGATTCAATAGTTTGTTTCAGTGGTTTTTGCCTACCCATTTACAGCTGAACATCGAATCAATAATTGCACAACGACCTCTAGATCACGTGAAACCCTCTTTTACATCCATTTTTCATTTCGAAATCTTGGATGAAAATGGAATCGTTCAGGCAAGACACAAAGAACACATTATCCAATAATGCTGTAAGAAGAAACGGAACAAATGTTAAATTTACATATCCCTTTAGTTACACAAATACAACAAATTTCAATACCAGAAAACAGCGTGAAAAGTTCTTAGCTAAAGAAAGTGAAAAAGAACGAATTAATAAACACGTGATACTAAAACAGCAGGTACTTTCTCGCCCGTACTTATACGCAAAATTACTCGCAAAGTACTCAAATTTTTGAAAAACTGTACATGACTTTATTTCAAAATTTATCTCTAAAGAACATATTATATTAAGGGAAACAAATCTATATTCATAAATGTAGTTGGAGGAAGGATCAATGGAGTTGGAGGACTTCTTTTTTAATTTTTGCAGTTTTCGAAAAATCAGTTTTCAACGAAAATAAGATTTTCTCTTAAACGTCCTTCACATCATTCAAAAACAACATTTAATCAAACGCGATGGGGCCATTTTTTTATCTTACACATGTCCCAGGGGCCTTATGTAAAGTACTTCCCAAAATTAAAAGATCGGTTTCAAATTCAAAAGGTCGCTTCATCAACCAGATCGATTGGAAAATATGCATTTTGGAGAAAATCGCCTGAACGGGTTAGCCACTAGTGTTGTTTACAGACGGAGAGACGGATGGATGGACGGACGGACGGACGGAAAGAGACGTTTTGCCGCCATTCTATTTTTAGATATCAAGAACCCACAAAACATGCATTCTGGCTACACCACGTGTTAGAAGAATTTCTTTCTCTAAATTTAGCAACTGGATTTATCCACTTTTTCGTTACCAGGGCTTTGTAATAAGTTTTTCTGTCGAAAATACGTAGTTGTTTCGCCCAGCACTACAAAAAGTTGTCTCTACTGTGTAAGCGGTAGCGAGAAAGATAGAAGAAAAGGTAGAAAGATCGCTCTAAATTAATTAGTTACTAAATTTAATACCTACTAAAATGTTTGCATATATTAAATACTAGAAAAAGAGTGTTTTGTGTCTTTATTCGCCTACCCAATATGTATATTTTCCGGTTTGATGTTAAGAACATTTACATTTACATTTAGAGTTTACAATTTGAATGTTTATTTCATTGAAATTATTATTCATTAATTACAAGTTTCCCATATTTTCTGCGATAATTAACAAACATCTATTAATATGGGCGAAATGATTACTGCCAAACAGCAAACGTACATAATAACATATTCAATGACAGTATTAGTTTTGTATTTGGATTGAGTGTTATCCGAATAGCCGTATATCCATATCCGAATATCCATATTTGAAGAGTTCAATATTTTGTCAAAACAATTATCTGAAAGACTATGTTACGAATAATCAGCCGTTTTCGCAGAAAAATGCAATAAATATTTATTTTTTACACTTCAAAATTAACGCGAAAAACTCGTTTGCTCATTTGTAGTCGGGTGGGATATATCGGGAAGACGTTATTCGCGAGGAAAACACCATATCTATCTTTATACACGTGTACGCAATGTGCTGCATTTTTCAATGGCGTCCACAGAGTTTGAAATTGTGAGTGATAAAAGCATTTAGAGCATATCGGTATTTTTAGGTAATTGTCGCAATAAAGCAAGTAATCTGGAAAATAATTACATATATAATATACACTTCCCAATAGTAATATGACTTAAGCTATTATTAATTCGAACGTATTTGAAAACATAAACAATCATTAGTACTGCAGGTTTCTGATTTCTATTTATAGCCTGTCATTTACCTGCAAATTTCTTCACATCAAATGTACTAGATACAGATTCCAAAAGACCATGAAAACATTGTGAATAAACAACAATTCTGTTCATATAAACACTGAAGAAAATTACACGAATTGGATAGACTAATCGAATAAAATGCCTTATTTTAAATGTTTGAAGAGATTTCCTTTACTAATTCGGCATGTTTAATCTCCCATGCACACTCTTTTAATACGACGTGTTATCCATTAATATGTAAATAACGGCATTGTTTTCATCGGGATGGTCGTATATCAGTTTTTACTCAGATCTGTTGAAGGGCTTTGAAAATGTCTTTTATGAGCGCTAAGCGCCTAACAAATGGCTACAGCTTGGCTTCGTTTCGCTTGCTCGGCACCGTGAGTGTCGAGAACGCATAAAAGCAAATGTCCTTTGTGCGAGAAGGATAGAAAAAGTCTGAACTGAGCTGAACGCAGAGACCTGCTGTAAGCAGGTAAGAGGATTGTTTGTAGCTAGCAGACTTGAAAAAGGGGTATCAAGAAGAGATGTAATGTCTTTTGTTATTTCAAAGATCGTTACTTGAAATTGGATGCCTTTCATTTGCTGCCATGCAGTGAAAAATGTCAGTTCATTATTTCCATTTGTAATAAAACCAGCACTATTTCACCTGAACAATACTAAGGATAAGTGTGTAATTATCCACTGTAAGGAAACTTTTTGCGTTAAATTTATCGTTATTTCCAAGAACAATGGATGACGCGTGGGCAGGTTTTAATGTGTCTGCCACAATTCCTAGCTGTTTTCACTTATTGTAAATTTCATTTGCGATAAGAAGCTTTTATTCTAATTGAGTTTGACGTACCATCACCACCACTTCTTAATTACACTTTCATGCGAAATTAGTGTTGCTGTCATATTCAGCCAAGTATTCTGTAAAGGATTATTTCTTTTCTTGCTGTCGTCAGGGTATTAAAACATTATTTTTCTAAAGGTGTTTTCATTCTGTTTTATATTATTTCCATTTGCTATCATGTTCAAAACAGTTTGAACTCTTCATCAACAGTCTCATAACTAGATGACTAACAAAATAATTATCTTAATCGTTACACTCGCAAGAGCGCGGATACTTAATTTTTAATGATTTTTAATTAATGAAGACGATGTATACAACTCGATTGTTGGATTAGAACCAGAGATTTGGATTGATATTCTGTTATCAAAGCAATAAAATCAAATCTGCAGTTCGTTGACTGATGCAAACAAGTTTTCTATAACTCGGGAGCGAAAAATTTTGTTCTTCAAATATTGCTAACTTCGTTTTCTTGGTTCTTTTTTCATCCAACTACGTCCAACTACGTATAATAAAGGGGTAAGAAAGAGTTACTGGAGCTCAAAAAACGTGTCCATATTATACTCCCACCATACATAGTTTCTATGCTTTTTTTAATGAAAATGAATCGAATCAAATCATTCACTTCAACTGCCTGTAAAATGTTAACTATGATACTAAGATCTAAATTTTCATTAAGTTTCTAATTTTATGTTCAGGATAAATATTGTAAATATTTACCCTCTCCCTGATTGATTGATTATATTGCAATTCCGATGGCTTCGTTTTCTATGGTAGTAAGTAAGTGTAGTGAGTTCTATGTCCCCGCAAGTGGCAGTGCCCCTCTCCCGCTAGAATGTGAGATCCATTGCCAACCTTCCTGCTGGCCAGCAGGAGTTACACCAACAAATATTTTCAAACCGAGGCTTTGATCCAACCGCAACAAACACTAAGCTTTTGACTGATCTCCCGACATGAGTAGTAAATGTAATGCATGTATGACAAAGTGTGTGTAAATGATGAGGAGAGGGCAAGAACGAGGAATGCATGATCGCGCGCTCCAAGGTCAGTTTTTAAAGGTACTGTTCCAGTATTTGCTTGTTATTTAACACTAAAACACGGAAAACTACCGATTAGAGCAGTCGATTGCTAGAATTCTGCACCAAACAGCGGTTGAATTCGGCCTATCTAGCCAGTGTTAAAAGTTCCCACCCTGGGCGCCGCCGGGATCTGGACCATAGTCTTCCAGTTCAGAAACGCTGCAGTTGCAATTGCTGCTCTGAATCATCTTAGCCAGTAGCTGCGTTATCACAGTGTTGCATTTTAGGTGAATGCCATTAATTGATTAATTAATTGACTATTTAGTGTTTCTAGCCGCGGCAAATACTATGGACACAAGTCTCGTAGGTGTACTTTATATTATTTCCCAGGAGGCGGCGGTGTTCCCCCATTGGAACTTGAGATTCGGCGCCGACATATACGTCGCTTGATATTTCCGGACACTGATGTTTTCCCACTGGATACTGATCCAAAGTCAGCCTGCGGTGAATTTCCTTCTTGAGGTATCACATCAACGGAGCCCCGCCTCAGCAGAGATGCGTCCGAGTAAACTCCTGAACTGTGGGCTTGAGAAGGGCTCAAGTGTAAGTAGTTTAGGTAAAAAGGGACGGGACAAGGATAAGAAAGACAGATCACGCGCGGTTTATGGTCTTTCTGTTCGGGCACTGCTCGGGCGTTCGGCTGTTATTGATCAGAGAACCTACGAAACACGACCGATCAGAGGAAATGTCGCTAAAATTCTCCTTCTCAATTGAATTCGATATAGCTCCGTAGCTATTTTCAAAAATCCTCTACATCGAACTGCCAGCAATGCAGCAGTGGTAACAGTGTGCCTCAGTCATCCCAGCCTGTGGAAGCCTTTAAATGTGGATAATATACAGCTGCTGAGCAGTATCGCGCAGAGGACAAAAGGTACTATTCATAGACGAATCGCATACAATCTATGGTATTCAACACCTTTTGCATCTTAGGAAAACATATGCAACAACTGAAGAATGATCTTGAAGGGCTTAGCTTCAGGTAAAGCCGTTCTTTTGAGTGTTGTGAAACAATGATTTGTATTTACGCCTCTTTTTCGGTCATAAGATCTCAAATTTCGTCCAGCGGCTTAGAATTACTTAGAGAAGAACTCCATTTACTATTGCTGTGTTGCCTGATAAAATATAGTTACAAACAGAAAATATTTCGTATTTAATTTATTACGCAGTAAGTCACAATGTGTATCACTGAGACAATAAATACATGGACTATATTAGGATATCTACTCTTCCTGCACAAAACTTGGGACTTTTCATTTTAAACGTGAGACCCAAGAACATTTGTGACGATGTGATGGCTTCGAATAAGAAGTTTTATTGATGTTTGAAATAGAATGTAAATATCCCAGTTCACGTTACAATTTTTAAATGATCGCTACAAATCTTTTACACGCGTATTGTCATTGGCCCAAGCCGATGGAATTCTGAATCTCTTTGGTAGTTAGTGGATGGATGATGAAATCCATATGCATCGTAAATTCTTTAACAATACACTACTCCGCACAGCTTGTGATGTACCAGTTTGGGAGACGTTTCAGGTCTTCAGAATAATCTCCTGAGGTCAGTGCTCTTCTTTATCCTCCCGGGTGTTCAGAACAAGTTTGTGTTGATATCGAAATCCGCCGCAACGTCTTCCGATAACATCTACCCGTATGATTAGGTGTATTTAGGGGAAACTGTGCGTCCAGAAAAAAAGCTTCCAATTACACAGGCAGAATTTTATATGTGGAACCACAGCCAAGGTTAGAAAGTCTTGCCCCCAATCACTTCGCAAGGAATCCATTAATAAAGAGCTTATTTCCAAAGTGACTTATCACCATGAATCCCCATTATCTTTCTGGAAGGAAAAGTATTCACTTTTTTATATTACTTAATTATTGTCTGTAGTGGTTTTTTTATAACAGTTTCCAAATAAATGTAAAAACAATCAGTTTTTTGTTTTCATTTTATATTACTGGCACCAGTAAACTAAAATTTAAAAAAAACTTATTGTCTTAAAACTTATTTGAAAACGTTCATCAAGAAAAGTATTCGCATTTAGCGTACAGTTCAAGGCAGGATTCAATAATTTTTGGATACTGTTTAATATAAGTAAAACTTAATTTTTGAACACAATATTTGGCAGCGTAGTATAGAAGCGTCTTGAGAATATATTGATACGTACGAGTAAATCTTGAAAACAAACATAACTGGGTATACGTCACTTTGGAAATACTATTTTCATATCTATATTATCCTTAAACCCGTGTATGAGTAATCCGTTTATCCTTATAAACCATAACCGTGTGTACTCGTACCAGTTGTACTTCAATGTGCGATTTTTCGAATTTGCGCAGATGGCCGCCACCGCCGCCCCCACCAGCCGCCCCGGCTCCGCGCTGCTGTCGCCTCTGCTTCTGCTGGCGACGACGGCTCTGCTCGCAGCGCCCGCCCGCGCCTGGGGCGGCCTCTTCAACCGCTTCAGCCCCGAGATGCTGAGCAACCTCGGCTACGGCGGCCACGGCGGCTACCGCGCCTCCTCCCTGCTCAACGTGAGTGGCTCCCCTCTCTTCCTTCGCTTGATGTATATACGTAGGTGCCTAAGAATAAATGTTACAATGTTTGAGAGCTTGTAGGGAGTCCAGTATAATGAGAAGTTTGAAACATTTGTTCTGAGATATTGTAGCTACGCAAGGACTCGGAATAAATGTTACACAAATCTCGGGCATCGATGTGAGTCAAAGATAATAACTTTCTCTCAATGAAAATGTGGTGGGAAATTTCACATATGAAGTTATGCCTGTGATATTTGTCCTTGAGAGGTTGGCAACTCATCATGAATTGGTATTGGGCAAGTCTACAAAATACCACGCAACCAGCCAAACACTCCCGCATTTACGGTTGCTTTCCAATCATGTCACATGTGTAACTTCCTAACGTGAAATCCCATCACACGTTCACTGGGGAAAAGTGATCATCTTTGAATCGTCTTCATGCCCTAGACGTTTGATACATTTTTTTCGAGGCACTTTATATTCACGATGTCATAGAACTAATGTTACATACTTCTAAGCTACCTAGAAGGGTCGACGACTATCACCTGAAAGGTTGATGTAGGAGACCTCTCACTCCACAATATAAAATCGCCGTCACATGGAAGATTTTAATGCGTTTGACAGCTCACCAGCAGCATTCTTGAAGATTATAGAGCGGGAAAACACGTTATATCAGTGATCCCCTTACAAGTAGAGGTAGTACAGACTTTTTTAGAGACAGCGAGAGAAAAATGTTTAATTTATTTATATATTGGGTTTTTCGCGTTCTTCATGCGCAGAATCGCTCTGCATATTTACACTTACAATTTACAATCTTGCGGCGTATCATATATAGGCTTATTTTTATCACTTAATGTTCTCCCGTCTGTTTCTTGTTTTACTGGCTACCACTAAGTCCACTCAATGTATATGAACTCGCTCCAAGAAATCGAGTGATGCTGGAACTAGTGTACACTATTATTAAAAACTGATCCTCTGTTAGTAAACATTACTATACATTATTTAACTAGTATACATTACTCGCTAATTTGCTTTCTAGTTAAATGAGAGAAGAAACGAGAAGCGGCAAATGTATTTGAAGTCTGCAAACAAGTGACGTGTGCGCTTGCTGAACGAGTGGATACGTTCTCGAACTGTTTGTAAACCGCTCAGAAAGGAGCCACTGTGCTCGGCGGCAGTGAGCCGTGAGCTTACTCAGTGTAATCTATTCTTTACTGTTTTACAATTTCTTTTCCATTGCGAACTAATCTGATAATATCAAAGCTCAAGTTGAGTTGACTAATTAGTGAAAGTACATATCAGTGTTTTACATGTTCAAAGTGACCTCTATTTATATTAACTTTGCATTTTCCCCATCGTTGATCTGTACATATGATCTCCAATTTCGGCTGAATTGTTTGAACTAATTTATCATTGACTGAAATAATTTATCATTGGTTTTGAGAAGTGTAAATGTCAATAAAAACCAACGATTCTTACCGAATTTATTTCGGCAATGAAAATTTCAATTTGATATATTATGAATGAAAAATAAAAACTGTTGTAACATTCGTAACATTCAATTAAATAGTAGAATAGAGAATATACTAGAACAGACAAAATTTAGCACTCGTTAATCAAATTCAGGTTTTCAAATAAAATAGAGAAATCAGTCTTTTAGATTGACAATCGTCTCATTTCCATTTACAAAAATAAAAGATCAAAGAAGTTAAGAATAAAACAAGTCCAAATTATCTCAATACATTTTATTCCTTTATACGAAGAACTTTTAAAGATATTTGTGTAGTAATTGCCTACACTTATCCTCTAGATTCATATCTAATTACATTGTTAATAAATATGAGAATCTTTTGCAAATGACTTCATGTTTGCAATTTCATGACCATATGAATCTTAAAAAATGTTTCGCATAAACATGTGAATTACATAAAATTCATTTAAAAAATCAGGGAATTCTACCTTACACTTATTTTATTACGAAATGTTGCTGATATTCCGAATTGTTACAATATTGAAGTAAATTACTACTTTGTAAAACGTACATAAACGTAATTCAAAGCAAAAGTTGCGATGGAATATTCTTTCAGACCTTCAAAATTACTAGACCGTCCAAGATAAGAAAACCCATTTAACTTCGTTATTGTCTTTCTTATTAAAAGTGAAAACTGCATTGTGAAATCGATAATACGCAATAGATACACATATTATTGTGGAAGTAAGTACGATTAATGACTTACATTCTAATCGTAAAGCGGCTCTCTAAAGCGGAGGTGCTCCGTCTCGTATTTCTTCCACCGACTAGACTCGTTTTCCAAAATTCGCTTTGACTTATGAGAAACTATATACAGAACTGGAACCTATTAATCTCTTTTAAACTACAATATTTGTGAACTAATATTCGAATTTGACGTTCACTGCATCAAAGAAAACAGTAAAATTATAGTTAGCATTGCAACAAATTTTGTCCTTATTTTCTTAGCTTTATAGAATAAGTTACTCGTACTAGAGTGAAGAAATGTTTATTGCTGTGAAATTACAGCCATATCACAAAATAATCGGCTTTTGAATATAATCTTAAAATGTTGTGAACGTCATTTCAAGAGTTTTTTTACGTTGTCCATTTTATTGATATGTTGTAAATAAAACGTATCTGATCATAGAACAATTGAAGGCCGTATAGTTCTTTTTTAGACCAAAACAACAACAAAACATTTCGTACAAAGACTCAATTAGGCCCTGTACAGTGTCACAAACATTTTCAGGTTTATTACAAACGCAATAAAGATAAATGTATTTGAGAAAATAAACCACTACTATTTGCTCTGTAGCTCATTTACGTATCTTAAAATACCACCAAACCACGTTCCAAGTTAAAATACCACCAAACCACTAGTTCCAGCACCAAGAAAATAAATGCAGCTTTTCACTATGTAAATGATTAACATATACTCCAATCAGTGCAGGCATACATGTCTGGGAGAAACCCTTTGGACTGAAAAATCTCAGTTGGTTGGTCCCAAAGGTCTGCCGACATTACTTATAGCGCTTATTTTTAAAATACGTTTGATAACTATTATAACTTTTTCAACTCACGACAAGTATGCTTGCGTTGTATTAACTTGCTTGAGTCTTGTGTAGGAAAGAATTAAAATAAATTATTTTGTAAAACATTGAATAAATCCATACACACTTTAAATTACTTTCATAGCTTAAATTACTTTTAGAGCTCATGAATTAAAATCATTTTTTTGTGTGGAACTAGTCCAAACATAAATAAATATATTTATAAGGTTATTTAAATATATTTCATTATCAATATTCAAAATATCAAACTAAATAACATCAAATTCTTAAAAAGTAGAAATATAATTAAATAATTTTAACGAACTGGATGAAATGAATCGATGAAATTGTAACGTTGCCTAATACGTTTATTAACACGTTAAATATGAGAAAGTGAAATATAATATTTGTTTGTTTCTTTCATCAGATAGCAGTTTGTTGTATTACGCAGAAAATACTTATCATATACTAAAAGTATTATCCTCAAATTTAGATACCTCATAAACGTTTGTTACATTACCACTCCTTCACGTTTAGTATTATCCGGCCATAATTTAATTTGAACATAGTATTATTGTAATACATTGAAGGGACATAGCATTAAGATATTTTCTTGTCCTCACGGCACTATTCTCCCTCAAATTTGTGGGAAAGAGGTGAAAGAAGTCACCTCAAGAACATTTCGACTTGATCAAAATCACCTCTTGATTAACTCGTCATGCCGATATCGAGTGATATTAGATAAATATGTAACTCACGTATCCCCGAAAGACAGTTGAAAGTCACTGGATTTCAAAATTATGACTGTCTAGTAAAAAACATTTACTCTATTAATTTCCTACTCATATTTTTCTTGACAGATGATTTATCGAAATTGAATTGAGAAAGATTTATGTTCTGGCAAACACGATTCTCGCGTCGGATGCATGAATCGCATAGCGTAGCAAGGCAAAGTCGCACGTCTGAAAGCAATAATGTGTATTATAACATAAAAACACGTAATACTAGAATTATGTTTGAGTCTGAATCCTGATGTATGTTGCACATTATTGCTAATCAGACTTGCGATTTATGTGTTCTTTTTTGCCTCAAACGCGACAATCCTATTTTTCCAGAGCATTTATTAATAACGTAATTTTTAAATCGAACATGTTGAATATGAAAATTATTAGCTGGTAAAAAGTTCATGAAATGAAATTAAAATAATAATCCAGGACCTATTAAAGGAATGTATTCTGGGATGTACAAATGTAGGCAAAATTCAACAATATATCTTTGTCTCTTGTCTATACGCAGATATAAAACATTATTATAACAAAGAACGCAAATAATGCTTAACCCAAAAAATTATTTTAACATTTAATATTTGAGAATTACATCTATCATATATTTCTCATTTCAAAATAATAGTACTTCCAGAATTGAAAGAAACAGAGAAATTTAATTTATTTCAAATACTAACTCAAAGTAGTAAACTTTTTCTTTGCCAGCATGTTACTAATTTTGTGTCATAATACGTTACTTAAAACACTCAAAAACTCTTTTAAAAGTGAAAGGACATCAAGTAATCTCTTTCATACGTCACATAGAGTTTTTACTGTTTATTGACTAAATAAGTCAAACCAAATACACAGCTTCAAGTTTCATAATGTATCAGAGAATATAATTGTTTTGTTTTTTAAATCAAAGATATAAATAAATATAATAGATTTAAAATACATTTTTACAGAGACGAACTGCACAGTAATAAATATACTTTAAATGTACTCTTACACGAGCTCTTATTCGTAAAATATTCTAAGACTAATTGAAATTGTTAAGAGAAATACGAAAAAACATTCACTTCAAATGGTTTTGACAACTGTAGTGGATTTTAGTAGCCAACAACACAAACATGTGGAGATGTATACTTATTACATTGTTAAAATAATAATTTTCTCAATAATCGCAATATGCTTAATATATTATAGAATAACTAAACGTATTTAGCACATAATAATATGCTCTAATATATTTTAATATACTACATCATATTTAAATAAAATATTTCGTATTCTATTCGCCTCCTCATATACGTGAAAATTTGAACACATTAAATCAGTCGTCAAGGCAATTCTAGCATCGTTAAATCTGACGTAACGTTTATTTGTGAACCAGTCTTCATTTCTCCAAGCAATTTGTTAGCTTGGCCGGGGCGTTTGTAGGGAGAAAAGAGGAAACAGCGACTCCCGAAACCCGAGACGCGCGGATCATGTCGCGGGTGTGTCATCTCCGCGAGCAGCGCCCGGGCGCTGGCTCAATCAAGCGGCGAGAGGGGGAAGGGGGCGTAGAAGGGGGAGAGGGAATCTCCCGCGCAACTCGACGCTCCCGCTCCACGGTTTAGTAACTCGTTCGAGAACAGATTGAAGAGCTAATTCGAGCCCCGAGGCGGCGAGTCTGCCGAGCGTCCGCCCACGCTACCGCCGCCCCCGCCCCGCCGCCCCCGCCTCGACGCCGCTCGGTTATCCGGACGTCGGACACTGAGTAAATGGACGAGGTATTGGCTATCTGGCAGGAGGGTTGGCTGGCGTAGGGGAGGGGGGAGAGAGTTTGGCTTCCCCCGCGTGTCCCTAGCGGCCGCGGCCTCCGTTCCCGAATCCGCTCCCGCCGCCGCAGGCCCATCTTGCCGGCCCCGCCCCCTCGCTCGCCGTGCCTGGTGCTCCACTGGCCCGCTCCTTCGCTGCCGCTCTCCTTGCGGAGATACCTCGCCGCTCCCGGGGCTCTTGCTGGTTCCGCCGCCACCAGTGATGTAACGAGTCAAAATGAAACGGCAAAACTCCAGCAAGCAAGACAGGAAATCTCCAAAACTATACGTCCTTGAAGATGTAAGGGATATTAAAATATAGAGCGTCAAGTCTGTCCACAACGAGCCGGGTCGGGGATTCCTAGCATTTATGTTGCTAGCAACCCGATCACGGGGAAACACGTGAAGGCGACAACACATCCAGCATCTGTTATGATTGTGGTGAGTACGTAATTTATGTTTTCTTTTCTTACAAGTTGCAGCTCGTGCTACCAATATAATTTCTGTTGCTAGCACTCGCACCAGCAAGGTGCCACTGTGGAGAGACTTTCCTAGTGCACTGTATTATATAGTGTAATTAATGCAATCATGTGAATGTAGCGACCGAATAGTTGTTATTGCTTACATTAAAATATTACAAAAGTAGATAATTGTTATTTCAAAAATATCTAACAAAAATAAGCAATTAAAAATTACTGGAAGAAAAGAAGTTTTTAACATTCATTGTCAATATCGCCTCAAGCCTCGTGAGTTAATTAGGAAAAAATGGAACATCAAACTATTTTGTTTCAAACAGCTACTTAATGATTCAAAGTTCACTACAACAATTATTTTTATTAAAATTGTTGCATTTTCCCAGTTTATCCACATTTTCTAATTTTTTTAGGTTTTTATGTTGTTAATTTCTAAATTTTAAATTTATTTTTAATATCACAATTTTAACGTTGAAATTAACATTATAACAAAAATTAAGATTAAAATCTTCCATACTATAGAAAATTAACAGTTGAATGACTGAAAATAGGCTGTGTTAAAAGTTTGATGTATACACTTGGCGTAAGACCACTCAAGCGCATTCACAAATCGCAAGGGAATTGAAACACTCCTAGAGAAAAAAGACATGTTTATCCCAGCGATTGTACTGAATCATAGAAGGCTCTGCACTTGGGTTTCAGCAGTAGTACGTGCGCCGACTTTAAGGAAACTTAAGCCTGGAAAGACGGATTGAAAACTGTCTAATAAGAATCATCTCTTGGACTTTCACCTCCTTGATTGTAGAGCTCGTAATCAACGCGACAGGTTGGGTCTTTCCCTTTGAAAACATAATTAGAATTGCAGTCATATATTTTCTGTAGAAATATATACGCCACATTCTGTTCATCTTTTTTTTACCTTCACTCTAAAGCTATAGTCATCCCCACTGCTCCCGCCTGTACCCAGCTTTCTCCACCGCTGTCACCTTTACTCTTCTCTGCGACCTCCACTCTCATCCCTTTTGGAAGTGCTCGACACGCAGGTGCTCCTGTCGGGCTCGATAACCCCTCGCTGCGTTCCCACGTGAGCATTTCCTCGCCGCCGTTCTGGCACCAATCGCACTCATCCGCACCGAGTCATCGCCTCTTAGGTTGACTCCTGGTACCGACTGAAGTGACTCAGTGTGTCAACTGATGGCACTTCAGTGCCTCTAACCCGGAGGTCAGAAGGTTCCAGTCCCGATGGTAGCAGGTTTTTCGACACTAGCTAAATAGTTAGACCCAATTCAGCTGCTGTCTGAAGGGAAACTTCTAGCGGCCGGTTGCTCTCATCGGCAGATTTCCGTGGTTTTGCCAAGCATTATCAGGTGAATGACGTAACACGCCACGGACATTACCCCCCACTTTCTTGTCCTACCCCCACCCCGTACTTGCACACACACACTAATTTGCACTATACTATCTCACACGCCAAAAGATCAATCAGGAGCTGTCCCAGCTGAGGGGGAGGTGCCCCACTGGCGGGAGATGCAGCAAATCAACGTGCAGGTCGACACCAGATATCGCCATTATGCAGAACACACCCACTATATATGACAAAACGTTTACTTCACTTTCGGGACTAATGGCTATAACCGTTGACGAGACTGAAAACCCGAAATTAATCAATCAACTGATCACTGCTTTTTCCGTGAAACCTGGCGCCCCCGTGTACGCATGCGTATGTGTCACCATAACTTCCCCGACGCTCTTCCCCTCTTCTTCGATTCGCCCTTGACGATTGCCTATCATTTCTGAAGTTTTTGCTGCTTCCAAGGTTCCGACCGTTCCTCTCGTTCCTGTTGCTTCTCTCCCTGACCCTCTTCTCGCAGTTCTCCTTGGTCTTCTCAACACTTCTGATTCACCGTCGTCCTGCCATTTTTGTCGGCCTCAATGTCCTCGGAGGCCCATGGGTCCTCTCTGTCAGAGCTGCGATTCCCTAACGTCCCCGATGTCCCAACCACCATCACACACCATCCCAACTCTTATTCTTCCTGCAGCCCTGATGTTCCAGTCAACCCCCAGTCCCTCACAAACTCATTTTTCCCCGGTCGCCCTAGTCGCCAGTCACTGGCCGCGACCTATTCACTTACACTCCTTCCTCAGGAAACAGTTTGCCAATCTTCAGCTTTCGTTCGGATGCCGGCAATCCCTCCCCTTGTCACACGGATTATACCTCCCATTAACGGATTATTTTTGAAAACGCTGTCTACTACTGTGCTGTTATCAGACTGTAAAAAGTGTTTAAAAAATGTGAACTAGTAACAAAATATCACAAGGAGTAAAACAAGCAATTAAATCATCAAACTGAACATGCCTACGGTTCACGAGAACGCCAAAATCGGGTAATGCGCGAAGAAAATAAATATTCTGTAGAGAGGAAAGAAGAGATACCGTTACTTTTTTCAAGAAAGTGGGTGAAGTAGAGGTGTATAAAAGAGTTAATAGAAGGTAAAGCGATATTTTGGCTAGATCTCTGTGAATAAAGTTGCTATTTTGCTTCGTAGAACGGTAGAGGCAACAGTGCGATTCACGTATTCATTTTTAATATTCCAAATCATCAGCGACGTCGAGTGGAAGGTTTTAGTGAAATATTCTGTGTATGTGAGGTGTTGAGGTATCAAGCATACGTTTTTAAGCAAGTGAAGCCGCAGCCGTTCCAACTGTAATCACTTAGATCTCATCGACGCTTCACCATCAACTCCAGGTGTAGGGTCTCAAGCTCTAGAGCGCCGCTTGGGAGTTTGCGAACTCGGTCCTTGACTGATCCCTCGGACGCGCGGAACCTACGCCACCCACAAATAGTTTGCTATTTCTAGCCGCCTTTATCCTCAGGGTTTCGAGTTCCGAGGAGCGAGTGTATACTTGCAGGTCGCTCTTAGCCCTTAAGTGTTTGGGTACATTCATGACCTCTTGGTTTATGTCCTCTTCGTATAAATTCCGTCAATAAAACCTCATCTTTTTGCGACGTTTACGCTTATTGAATATCACCATCTACACGCGTTCTTTTTCTTACAGCAATGTTACCCATTCTATCAGAGATTTATGCTTCCAGTTTCAATCGTCACGCCCCTCTTTATCTCTTATGATTCGCGTACCTTCATGACATCTTGGTATACGAGTATATCCCTTTTGTGAAAATGCCATCGAAAAAACTCGTCTCAAATTTTTCTCCTTTATCTCCATTAAAAAACTGAAATTATGAACATCACATTGTACGTTTATTGTCTTCATAAATCTTAGGGAATACATCTTTACTTCGCGATACTTTTCTCATCTCTCTTAGATCTTCTTCACGTACATAAAAGACATTATATACACCAAGGGCATCAGGTTTGTGACGCAGTCGTAATATCAGTCTGTTTTCCTCCCATCGTCACAATCTTTGTTGCCCCTCGCCAATTTCTTGTTCCTTCCCGCCTCGTTCTTTTTCGCCGTCCATCATCCCCACCCAGCAAACGCGTGGTTAATCGGGCCCGGATCCCTTTCCCGGCCACAGCGCGTCGCCGACCTCCGAAGCGCGCTGTCCCCGCCTCGCCGCCAGCGGCCGCTCTCACCCGACGCCTCGGGGTCGCGCGCCCACTCCACCCGCCCGGCCCTGGCTCAGCCTCGCCCCCAGTCGCTTCGCCTCTGCAGCTGCCGGCGCGTTATTAGATTCCGCGCCTTCGGATCAATCGGCCGCCTGCTGAAGGCAGCGAGGAGGCGACCACGCCGACCGCACGGCGGCTCGCAGCATTGGCATATGTCGCGTTCCCCGCTCCCTCTCCCGCGTTCTTTCCTTCCCTTTCCACCTCACTTTCCACTCCCTGTCTTCACTTTCCTTCTGTGTTTCCCTCTTCGTTTCCCTCTCTATTTCTCTCGATTTCTCTCTATTTCCCTCTGTGTCCCTCTCTATTTCCCTCCTGTTTACCTCACTGTTTCTCTCCCTGTTTTCCTCTCTGTTTCCCTCCCTCTTTCTCTCTTCTTTCTCGCTCTCTTTCAGTCCCTCCCTCCTCTCCCCCACCGCCCACTCCCCGTTTTTTCTCATTTTCTTTCCCTTTCCCTATCTTATATTCGTAGTCTCGATCAGCGCGCTAAGTTGCCATCTGTAGGGTATTGGACATAAAACTGTGGTCATTCCGTGCCAAATTGGCTTAATACAATTTGTTGAACTTGTGGAAGATAAGAGTGGATCTAACAATATTTGAAATGATTTTTTAAAAAATGTTTCAATGTAAATTTCCAGACAATTGTGTTTGGCATCCTAAGGAGGTTTACATTTAGCATTTTGTCTTCCCTTACGATATATCTACACGTGTGCTAAGACAGAAATTAGGGAATCTCTCAAAAGGGTCTTGAACCGATTGACCCCTGTACAATGAGTTGATAATCATGACTGCATAATGACAATAGTGAATGAGAACGTGTAGATGTTCTGATTTGATTGTGAAATGATATTTTTACATCACAAAATATCTACTTTACGCGAAATACTCATATTGAAACCTGGAGTTCTTAATTCCGCATAAAGGGAAGAGAATAGGTACCCTGGGTCGGAAAATTGCTATTATAATAAATAAATAAATAAATAAATAAATAAATAAATAAATAAATAAATAAATAAATAAATAAATAATAAATAAATAAATAAATAAATAAATAAATAAATCCATTTTTAAAATTTTATTCACGGCTTAATGAAGGTATGTACTATCCGCTCTCCGCTATAAGTGTTGGACTATCAGCTAGCAAATTTTAATTAAAACACCGAAGTTTCCCCAAAAAAACTTTAATAAAATTTTAAAAAATTAAGTGATAAATAACTGACACAAAGAAATATTTGCATCTTCTAAAAAATGCGTTAATTTTCAATGTTTATATTTAAGAAAAGATATGTAAATCATTATTATTTATCATTTATATTATCATTTCTTAGGTGCGCGCCCACCATGTATTAGGCTGGTCATTGATTCTCAAGGCAGCAGAAAACAAAGTAACGCAGAGTTGTTGGCGTTGGTTATAAATGAAAAATCGACTTAATAGAATTTCTTTTATACAAGAGACGAGATTCAATCCATCAAAACTAATATCTTGCCTCATTACTTCCCATCGAAATTCTGAAAGATCGTAAAGTGTGCAGAATTTTTTCGATAACAGTATAAACTTCGTGGAGTAAACTTTTCTTTGTGGATATATGACAATACACTTTCTCCCAGCCTAATGAAAGATAATCTAAGGATGTTTTGCTAAAAATATCGCGATTTTCATTGGCCTCGTATTTGCAACAACGCAATATCATCGCTCGGTCTATTTTTAATTATAATATTGATGTGTCTTTTGATTGGTTAAAAAATATAGTGCAAGAAATATGAAAATGGCTAGTGGATGGAATTTGTAATCACTTGGAAATAGGAAAAAATTGTCATTTTTCTTTCGTTTTTTCTTAATAACTAATAAGCAGAAGAAACAAGAAAGAAAGTAAATGACTATTGTTTTCTATAGCTGAATGTTTGAGGACTCGATCCACTGGTCCTTCTTGCTTTATATTGATGATACATTTTCATTGGGCATTTTCTTACTTTCAAAATGTAATTCTAAGATTTTAGTTGTAACTATCACAAACGAATCGATCTATCTGCTCTTGCAAAGGGGATTGAAACCCCAAACCAAATAAAATGGATTCCGACTATGTTTTTCATTTTCACAAACATTCCTTGCTATTCTACCCTGTCAAAGAAAGAAAACATTTCGAAAGGAAAACAATTTTTATTGCAAATAATTGAACATAGAATGGTTGGAAACAATGCGAGAAAATGAGTGGATCACACAATTTTTAGTTTTTAAGAGAACATTATTCATATTTTTATATCGAAAGTTAGCATGAGGTTACTTATCACATGTCCTTCCAGCGTTTCGCTATATTTATAACATGCTGGCAGTATTGGTAAAGAGGCTAAATGTCAGACATTTTCTTAATGTAAGAGGATCAAACGCTGCCATCAACTCTCTTGGTTTTCTCCCTTCGACGAGAGGCGGATTAGTGATACTAAAACAAGCCATAAACCGCAGCCAATCACTCAACTCGCAGCCCTTCCATTTCTCCCCCGGGCGACTCTACGGCTTGTCACTCCCCCCCGGAGACCCTTTTCGCCAATGAAACGGAGTAGAGGTATGTCTGCTTACGGACCTGAACGGGATTCCCTGCGTGATCTCTAACGGCAAAGGAGAACGAAAGGGTAGAATGGAGGTAGAAGGATCGTACACCTCTCCTAACTTTGTTGTTACCTTGTGATAATTCAAAGCATTTGTTGTGAACTGCATTTGCGCGAATGCACGAGTACTTAGACGTAAATGATTCCATAATACTCACTCGCTCCTCATGCACAATTCTATTATGTTCATTAAATATTTTAGAGAAAGATTTAAACTAGAATTTCAATATCGACAACGTTTTTCAAACACTGTCCTTGAGCATGTATTGTTGTGCTAGTAGCAAGCAACATGGCATAACATATTAACGTGTCAATCAAGCTACGTCAGCTTGAGATGGCCCCTTGTTTTGCTCCTGGACGAAAATGTAGCTTCACTACGCGCACGTTTTGTTGAACTCTCCTTTTGCTCGTAATGGTAAGAGTAGAGATAAGGGCGAGTTGCTATTTTGTTAGCAATGCAGAAGAATCATATTAGATTTGAAAATTTAAGCGCTCAATTTTAAATCCAAACATCTGCAAATTATACTTTTTTTATACTTTTTGTAAAGATAGAACAATATAGACTGAATTGAGCGCACGAAGTGCAATTTTCATTATAAATTTTGAATATACAGAAATTAAGATGTAACTACCACAAATGGTACAAGAACATCTGTTCTGTTGCGGCACTACTAGTATATACTATGTAAGGATTTCATTTCGTAGAAATATCATTTAGAATCAGTAATAATATTGTACAATACGTGTCAAACTTGAGGCAAGCGATTGGAAGCTCATCAGAAATACCAAATACGAGTAAATGCAGATACTAATGATTGGCGTACTACAATATATTCTTTTATTACATCTTCTTCCGTTACATGATTTTATATTTTCATATAAATAATGACTTTTATTTAAAATTATATGTAATTATTAAATTAAATTTTAGTATTCTTTCATACTTTTAGTTGTCCCTAATAGAAATCAACGGAAGAAGGTTTTTTAAATGCCCAATCGCACGCACACTAGGCCAATGTGGTCGCAAATTGTTTACTTCCACTTTACTTTTAATTTTGTATAAACTACTACACAATACTTTTCCCTTCCAAAGATGCTTGGATGCAAATTAATCGCTTAGTTGAGAGTGATATCTGTACGTATTCTGGGATTTCTAATATTTCAAACATTCAATTGCAATCGTATAGTTCATGCTTCGTTAGAGATGAAATAGATATTTAGATTTAGAGAAAATTGCATTATAGTGCATTATGAAACAGTGATATAATGATGGGTTTGCACGAGTTTGATATTACGATACGAGCGTGTGACGAGTGAGTATCGCAAACTTCACACGAGAGTATTAATACCTAATACATTATACGATACTTTTTCTACGACTTATTATAACATTTACATTGACGGTTACAACTTTTACATTGAATCGTTTCGTGGCAGTTGACATGCACATTTCAGCCAAGACCACGTCGCAGATAGCTTCCTACCCTTCCCTGCCGCAGGTGGCTTTGGATTACCACTGCGCTAGGCGAATCGGATCAAAGTGAAATTTATTTTAAATGATATTCTACCTAACAATTACCATTAATAAAATAAATTAAAACTGACAAGCGTAATATAATATTAAATGCAGTTTTAATGTACCCAATCAAACGAAACATTTATTGGAACGATTCTCAATGATTAAGTAAGTGTCAATACTTGGTGTGTAAACTACTCTGTGATTGGTCAAAAACCTGTATCATAATTTAAATCTGAATCGTAATGAGTATCATTATGAAACGAGTTGCAGCCATAAAATGAGAGAATTATACAATGGGAGTATTTTTTTCATAAACTCGAAAAAACTGAGAATTCTTTCTCGAGATGTAAATGATTGAAATAGAGTAATTCTTTGCAAACAATGTAAGAAAATGTTTCTTTCGTAATGTGGGAAGAAGAAATATAACAAAAGTAAGGAGAAATTATGTGGGAACCCGGAGACAGATCTATACAGTTTAATTAATTAGCAACTCGCGGTTTATCGAACAACTGCTCGTTAGCGCAACAGCAAAACAACAAAGTGAATGTGGTCACTTAAGACAGCAGCCCACCCTGAGCGCGCACGTAATTCCCCGCAAGTCAGAGGAACAGGGGGATTGGACTGTCCAGAGGGAGATCTGCCTTCATCTCGACAGTCGCAGGCATCTGGAGCGCCCGTGTGTCGACCGCAGCCGCCCGTCTCCCCACCCGGCCCCGCTCCGCTTCGCGGACGGAGCGGAAATAACAGGGCGGGAAGCGGCGGATTGAGCGAGGCGGAGGCGAGGCGGCGCTGCGCCGGAGATCGGGTGCGGTCGTTAGGAGGTGTCATCCTCGCTGAGCGAAGCCGAAGCACGGCCGGCGAACGCTGCGCGGGGCACGCGTGCGGCGGGGGCTGGGGTGGCGGGGAAGGGAAGCGGGAACGGTGGGCGAGCCGCGGGAGGAGGTAGAGTGGGCGAGAGCAAGGAGCGGGTGTGGTGAGCGGGGATCTGGAACGGGGGGGGGTCGCGCAGCGTGGGTGAGGTGCGGGAGTGGACAAGCAAAGTGGGGGGCTTGGGGTCGGAAGGCGGAGACCGTGCCGGCGAGGACGCGGTCAGAGTGAGGGCCCACGGTGGGGAAAGACGGAGGGGGTGTGGGGTGTGGTGACGCTCAAGCGGGGAGCCGATGGGGCGCAGGCACGGGAGTGGGGCTCAAGGATGGGGTGGACAGGGAGTGGGGAGCTTAGTGGTGAGGCGGTGGGCGGAGGACGGACGGTTTAGGAGGCGGCGGGCGGGAGCGGTGCCACGGGGTGGGGAGCGGGTGTGTCTGGGCGCGTGGCGAAGGGGGCAGAACGCCGGCGGACTAGAGAGGAGGCGTGGGCGAGCGTGGCGGAGCGTCCGACGCTCGACGGAAGTCCTTATCCGCCTGTCGGCGCTCGTTTTTCTCCCCCGACGAGCAGCTGGTGCTTCTTTTTTTCTGTTTTGCCGCTCTCGGAACGCGTGCATCTTTTATCTCTGGCTGCCGAGCGAGATTAGCTACAACCCGGTGGAATGTGCACCAGGGCGCGAATTTATAGCTGCCGGGAGCGGAAACGAATGACAAAGCGAGCCGTTCCCGAGTTTTGTGATTTCTTCGCAAGTATTATTGTTATATTATTATTTACCTTTCGGTTAGATTAAAGTGCTAAAATGTTCCATGAGGACCGTGGACATTTCATGAAATAGTAATATAAGCAATTATTGCAACAATTATGCCGTTATTTTTATTGCAACCCACACTTTTACTATATTTGATCATGCTAACCACGAAAGGAGAACAATATGGTAGGTAACAACAGGTATGAAAAGTGAAATTTTTAACATGTCAATAATATAAAGGCAGGAAAAACTAATCCATGGCACCCCTCCCCTTGTTTCACACCACCATTCTGGATTGAAAGGAGTACTAAGAGGAGTAATTGGAGCGTTCTGGATTAAAACTGAGTACTCAGAGGTGGAAGAAGAGGGCCAGCGGGCCCTGCCGTTGGTCAATTGGTAGACGCCCTTTCAGTGATTCTCGCGGGTCCCAGCTTGCGTCCGTCCTTCCCAAATGTACAAAGCATATTCAAGGCTTGATCCGCTGCTGCAAGCCGCGTATTATCGTCTCGCCTGCACATAAGCTCTCTTTCTCTCCCTCTGCCTCTCTCTGGACGGGCGTGGTGTTGAGGGTGTGACGTTCTCCGAGTCACACGACATGAGACGCAGGATAATGAGACGTCAACTCGACGAACGCGTCCGCTTTGTATGGAATGTCGCCAGAGCGTCAACTGCACAGAGGAAAGTTTCTTTCATTTCAAAGTGTTATTTTTCCCAGCTATATGCTCTATTTTCACTTGGTGCGGGGATTAAAGAAGCTTGTTGTGCGATTATACAATTTATTTTCTCTAAACCGTTGATTAGACGCATTTGACAGAAGATTCATTAGTCCTATAGTCCGTTTCCAAACGAGTATTTCTACGCTGCATTTTTAATAAAATGGAATATCTGCATAGTAGATAAATTTATGTATAGTCTACAGAGACTAGAGCACGAAATTTCGGTATAGATTTATTATGTTTTGCTTCTCTCCAAGTCACATGTTTCTTTTCATGCATCAAATTATATGAGAATATCATATTATTTACGCCCCTATTCTGCAAACAACTGAATGTATTCCATTCACCACATTCCCTGGAGCAATTTTGAAAATACATTTCAACCGCCTTTTGAATAGTTAATTATTTGTCTGCAGCGTAATAGCTGTTTACATTCCAACGATATCAAAGTAACAAGTGGCAAATCATAATTTATGAAGTGAAATATTTTGAAGCCAAGAGTAAATAATAAAATAACAACTTGCAAATTATTTTCATTAATAACATTTTAATGAAATGTTTTTATTTATTTGATATAATTAAAACATTATATAATAATATTTTATTTACGTGTGAAATAGTTAAACCTCCAGCGACATCTGTAATAAAAAGGCTAATTCTTAAATAAAACCTTTTACTTTGACGTTTCATGTATTATTTTACCCGTCATCGTATAATAGAACACTATAAAGTTTACGTGACATCTAAATATTGCGTATAAGCTACAATTTTATCGAGATTTGTGACGACGAGACGAAACAAATTAAGCTCCAATGATGTAAGTAAATTGTAACAATAACAAAGTAGACACAAGTCGTAAAAGCTTATCTTGTTTCATAAACGTGCTCCTTATTATTAAATGTGCCCCTTTTTAAATGGTTTGTTCATATACTACACATAACTCGCGAAAGTGTTTCTGGCAGAACACTGGGCTGTGAAAATTTCTTCTTGCATTTGGTGAAGTTGTTAAGTATTCAATTTGATAGTATTCCAGAAGAGGCGCAGTCACAGCGGTGCTCGGTGGGAAACTGACTCGCCTCAAAAACCTACCACACTTCATTGTAAAGTACAGAAGGTTCCGCATATTAAAAAAATAGAATTAGCTATAAGTTTGCGGGGAAACTGGTTAAACAATATTTGGTTTTCCATCATGTTATGAGTTCGTTGGTGAGGAGGTTGTGCTAAGAAACAACTTGTTATTTAAGTTATTGGTCTAGATTAAACCTGTAAGCCCCAAACATATGAAAACAATCCGGAACATTTGGTGATAATTAGATATTTCATGGTGGCCTAAAAAATATGCTGAACATTAAAGGCCATATAAATCAGAGCTTAGCAATGCTAGTAACATAAATGCGGACAAACTAAAATAATAATTCTGTTGCAATACCTACGTAAAAGCGAAAGGCAGTAATAACTATTGCTATTTATGATCAAACTGAAAGCAGAAAACAAAAATGACGTAATGAATCCTATCATATGTTCGGGCGTATCAAATGCTTTTTGATAAAGACGCAGAAGCGATCTTTTCAGTAACAAGATCACCTCACACAAAGACGACAGCGCACATGGTTTCATGTTAGTTGTCCCTTCTAGCTACTTTGACATTTATCGAGCTTCATTTTTCCTCCCTCATATTTCCCATTTTTCCGTTCGACATTTGAGGCGCTTCCTCCATCTCTTACTCCCTACAGCGACTGTTTGTTGACGCAGCTGAACAAATTGGTTATCTCTACGGCTTCCCAGCCAATTTCTCCTTTTTCGCAGTCTGCACCCGTATACTCTCGCTGATTCAATTCGTGGTGGAACCCTAAAGCGTGCACTTGATGGGGCACACTGGTACGAGGCAAACATAGGGACAAAAATCGAAAAGCAAACGAGTTTTACTTTACATCTTAACGTTATTTTGTGTTACTACTTTCATATATATATATTTATAAATTTATATATATATATATATATATATATATATATATATATATATATATATATAAATGTAATTCTCCAAAATTTCACCAGAAATAGTAATTCTAAAGTTGATTTGATTTTCACTCTGCGGTATAATAAAGCATTCTTCATATAATTTTGTTTAATTACAGCTTTCTGATAATGTACAATTTAATTACCGAAAAACTGTATATCCTTTAATAGCTCTTGAAGACAATTTGCTAACTTTTCATACATTAATTAGAGTATTAATTAAATTATTTCTTGGTAGCTGGCCACCTGTAGTTCTGAGGTAAAGTTCTCCGTATAATAGAAATTCAAGTTCTCATGAACCATTTTTGTAGAACAATAACGAGTAGTGATAATGCTCCTCTTTCACTACCTATACGCAGTACCCATAATAAGCCTTCCTGTAAAGCAAAATACGATTAGAAATAATTTTATTAAATAGATGGAAGATGTGCTATTTAAATTTCCCTGAAACAAGTCTGATAACGTTAAAGATACAACGGTAGAAGTCAGTCAAGTTCTTTCCTTCAAAATACAAAAGAAATTGCTCTTGTCGTTGAATCTTTCTATTTGTTTTTTTAAATTTGTTGTGTCTATTCACGCAACGCGGCTCCTAGCTGCTAAGGGCGTTGTACGCACCTTGGAGTAATCCTCCTTTATTATAAATCCAGCACCCTCTAGGGTGCCGCTGGGTAGTCAAGTCACATCGGTCCAGTTAAGTCAGGGAATAGCCGATAGGTAGCGTCTTCGCGCTCGCGTCTGGTACGCGCCCTGCATTATCCTATCAGCCAGAATTAGGAAAAAATAAGGATAGCGGTAAGGATGCTTCACAGGACCTGGACTAGCCCATGTGAAGCAGGCAAACTCCTTTTGCCGTAACAGGTTCTATGGGAATAAAACCCGGAACCGCAGTGTTGAAAGGCAAGCGACTTCGCACTGAGCCACTAGAGCAACCAGATCAAGTTTCAGATCAAATAAAAACAATCAGAGCTTCGGGGTATCTGTGTCGAGGCGTCTGGGTGTAGGGGGCTGTGTCTGGGTGTCAAGGCGTCTGAGCGAGTGTCGTGAAGTCGGGGAGTCCGGGGGCCTGGGAGTCGGAGCATCGGGGTGTCTGGACGACAGGGCGTAGGACCGTCTGGACATCAGAGCGTTGTGATGTTTGGGCGTCGGGGCGTGTGGGCGTCGAGGTTAGTGTTTGTGGGGGGGTTGGCACGTCAGTGCATCTGGACGTCGTGGCGTCGGAGTGGCGGGGCGTCCGAGCGTGTGGGCGTCGGGTCATTGGGACGTCGGGATGTCGTGGAATCAGAGCGTCGCACCGTTCGGGCGTGGGGGCATCCTGTCGTCGTTGCGACTGGTGTCTGGTCATCGGGGCGTTAGGACGTTGGACGTCGGGGCGTCGGGATGTCGTGGGGTTGGAGCGTCGGAGCGTCTGGGCGTGTGAACATCGGGTCGTTAGAACGTTGGACGTCGGCGCGTCGGGGTATCGGGGCGTTGGAGAGTCGGGAGGTCGAGGATTGGGGGGCGTAGGAGCGATAGGGCGCCCAGGCCTCTGGCAGTTGGGGCGCCATGGCGTCGGGGTGTCGGGAGGTCGGGGCGTCGCGGAGCGTCGGCTGGCTCAGCCTTTCAGTAAACGAAGGCGTCGCTGGCGGCGCCGCGGCGTGCAGCTCAGCTGGCTCCCCCTCGCTGTTTGCTCCGAACACACAGCTCCCTTCCCCACTTCCCACCCCTTTCCACTCCACCATTGACGCTTCAAAACGCGCTGCCCTCCCTTCGATGCCCACTTCATACGTTGCTACGAAATGAGACGAAAAAATATCATTAGCAAAGGCTTTAAGTTATTCACTCCCAGCAAATCGAAAAAGGTATTTTGAACTGTAGCAAACTCCATCAGGCATGTAACTAATAAGAACATTAACAAAATCCATCTATTATCAACACAACACTCTTACATACATCATAAAGTATATCATATTTTTTTAAATATACCCGGAGTTTTGAAGAACCATTCCAATTTAACTTTGGCAAACCCCCTCTCCCGCACTCAAATTTTGCACCTGAGGTTGATTTGATTATCTTTGCACATCTGCCTCCCTAATATATAAAATGTCAATATTCCTCATACATGTTATTTAAAAATACTCACTCAAACTCTTTTACGCTACCTTTCTATATTTGGTTCAAGAAATCTTGCCTTCAGTACCCTGTTCGTATTACCTAATGAATGCAATGGATGTAAGTAAATGAAAAATATTGCTTCATATCTCATTTTAATACCGATTTCTCATCACAAAAATAAATATAAAGAGTAAACATAATTTTGAAAAAACAAACATTAAAAAGTGGTTAATTAATTTTACATTCCAGATTTAGTCCTGCGCCATCATAAGAATAAATTAAGTCGCAGTTCATATGTTATGACCGACTATTATGTGTAAGAAAATTACTGACAAGAATAATTCAATAAAATAGAACAGTTCTAAAAATGTGAGTAAATTGATAATATTATATTGTTTCATTTTCTTGCTACGGCATGTATTTCAGATAATCTTTCAACATGCCAGTATTTTTTGACACGTTTATGATGTCCGGATTTTTAAAGTCGGATGTCTCAATTAATTGTACACATACAATACATGTACGTTACTTTACAACGCATTGCCAGATAACATTAAACAATTCAAGTCGGTTCACAAATTTAAGTTAAAAGTAAAATATTGTCTTCTGCATAACTGTTTCTATACAATTAGAGACTATACTGATTATCAAAAAGAAAAATAATGTTTATTTTAACAAAAGAGTGATATAATTGATGAATGAATTAGTTTACATCCGTATTGTATAAATTTTTAAAAGACTGTATATGTTTGTAACAAATAATGTACTTCAGCTTCCGGATCAATGACCCCCATCTCGGTCAGGTTTTTGTCCAGTTGCCCTGGTCCATTGAGCAAATGCTGATATGGCCCCTTGTTTTGCATCTGGACGTAAATATAGCTTCACTATGCGCACGTTTTGTTGAACTCTCCTTTTGTGTGTAAATGGTAAGAGTAGAGGTGAGGGCGAGTTGCTATTTTGTTAGCAATGCATAAAAATTATACTTGCAATTCTTGTAAATAACGTTCGATGCAAATAACTCTACAACTCAGGAACGAAAATCGTTATTTTTCAAATATTTCTAATCTCGCGCTTTTTCAAAATTTATTTTTATTTATTTATTTTAAACCTTTACTAATCTTTCCACTATTTATAGTTAAAATGATGGTAAGGATTTCTGGAACTGAAGAAAACGTGAGTAGATTATTTTCTCCCTCGTACGTCACATACAGTTTTACGGTTTTGTTACTAAATAAATCTAAACCTAATCTTATACGTAAAGCAGCCATAATGATTACATGCGTGCGGTAGAGTCATGAAGTAAAGATGTCGGGTAAAGAACAGCCTGGAAACACTTCAAATAACGAGTAATGTACGATTTGCCTTCTGCTGCTGGTGTTATTGTACAAATGAGCACTTTAGCAGGATGCATCTATGATATTTTTTAGAGAACGCATGTAGAGTATTATTCTTGAATTTATAATGTATTACAACCAGTTGCTACGAAGACGGCTTACATACCCAATTTAACATGGGGTCATAAGTTTATTTTAAAATGTGGAAACATCGAGAAAATTAATATAACTTCTGATAATGGTAACTATCGATGAAAAAGAATTACCCACTAACTTTTTCTTCCGACGCGGGTCCATTTTCCCTTTCCTGTGACTGGAAACGGTCAAAAAACGTTATTCGTAGTCTCTCTTGTCAATATTATCAAGATAAGATAGAAGCCACATGTATTAATGTATAAAGAGCACTTTCCATACAATATTAAACACCAAGATTATTATCAATATTTTAATTAATAAATAATCGTGGACTTTTTCTTTCGGTCAAGTGAACTCAGCTTGCAAAGTTTTATTTTAGACTGTTCTTTACCAGAAAATATCTCTTAGATATCCCAAAATCGGCCGAACCGACAATGAAATCTAAGGTATGAAACCTTAGATTACATACTCACAACAGCTGACATTACAATTTCACTTAGATGAACTCGAATAAGCTACTCAGGAATTCTATGAAGAATATTTGTTTCATCTCGTAAATATTATTTGAAGCAAGTACTATTTAAATGATATTAAAATCAATTAAATCAGCAAAAATGAATTAAAATATACACAAAAGGTAGAAAAGGTCTTATTACTCGAAATCGACGAAAAAATACCTATAAAATGGGTAATTTCCTTTTTTCTTAACATAACAATAATGTCTATTCTAAACGGCATTGTTCCAAATTGAAATTAAAAAATGACATTTCATTACGCCCCCTTGTGATTATATTTGTGATTTCTATGGATCAGTACTAAAATTCCGAAATGGTGCAAAGAAAATGGATTACGACTCAAAATGTTTTTTATTCATTGTCGCCACTAAGAAACAGGCACAGAAATCATGCCGCACGTATTGGCTCTGGGGCTCCGAAACTCAATTCTTTGATTGAAAGAGAACATGTAACAAGTTCGCGGTACTTTTGCACTGCGACGTGTAGAGTTCCGTGGCAGAGGAGGAAACGGTTACACAGAATGTCGCCTCAAAAACATCGACTTCCTCGCTTTCCGCCAGGCAGTCTTTTCCAACATAAAATTTACATTTACATTTCTCGTAAGAAATCCCACAAGGAAACAAATGAAACAAATGACTAAAGCACGCACAACAAATTTCTGGGCAATTTCAATCCCTAGCTCGCATTGGGGTACCCGATGTTTTCTGAGTAGCGACAGTACGCGAGGATTGCTCATGCGCAGTCTCTCCGTTCTTGCGTGTCTCGCTCGCACTGTAACGGTCGTCGCGTGTAATTATATACATCGAGCGAACTTTGACTTCTTGCAACCCATTCGCTTTACTCTCAGTGGGGTGAATAAATATTCTTGTCTTGATTTAGAAAAATTATTTACAGGAAAACCTTTCTGCTGTTTTTTTCAACTAGAGCTATAAAACTTCATGAGTTCTAAATGCAATTAAATAAATATTTTAAGAAAAAATTGACAATGTTTTTGCAGAAATAATACTGGGGAAGTAATCAAAACTGTTGATATCAAATGTACAAACCGGCTGAGATTAGTTCAGAGCCAGCGTTGCCTCTGTCTTTGCAGCGATTCTGACCGTAAAGTCCCAAGGCTCAGTCATGTCGATGAATTTACGACACTAGGTGTATAGCAAGGAATTCATACGCTGTCGGAGGCTGCTCCGAACAGTGGTTTTCCATGGTTTCAGCGATCAATACTAGGTAAATGCCAGAGCAGTACCCTAAAAATGGATCACAGCCCGCTTGAGATCTTTCCTTCTATTTTATTATCCTATCCATTTCCCTTACACAAAAACACACACACATGTACACACACACACACACGTATATGCACTGCACTACCACACACGTTGGGAGACGAGTAGCTTGTTCTAGCTGGGGCTGTGACACGTTGGGGGAGGTACTTGGAGTTTCGTCGTTTTGGCATTTATTATTAAGTAAAAATTACTAACTCTAAAGCGTGGTTTTGTTTTTCAACTCTCATCGGAGGCTTACAAATCATTTCGAAACCGATACCGTGCGCATTCACTTCGTGGAAATTCCGCCGTTGTCCTACAATTAGGTCTTCATACACACGTTGCAATCGTGTTTTAGTACCTGTTGGTGTAAATAAGATTCGTTCATTCGGAGCAATATACTGAATGTATAACTGGTTCTTTAAAATGAGACCACTGTGTGCTGCGTACAGAACCACAAGAAAAGAAAATAATCAAAACATATATTCCTTTTCCAAACCTCAAAAACTGAAAATATTTTAATACAAACTTACAGAAAAGTATATATGTATAATATATTGCTAAATTCAGGTAGCATAAAATATTATTTTGCAATTTATTCGGGAGTCCGCAGTTAAGCCCTTGCTTGGTGATCTACAGGTACCCGAATGGAACGCGAATGTTAATAAATGCCCTGCAGCCAATCAGAGACCGCTAGCTTTCTGGCTCTGATG
>BOPP01000070.1:6036602-6070306 GCA_017312745.1 Gryllus bimaculatus | reverse complement strand
TATATATATATATATATATGCACATATATAATTTATTAATAATAAAAATATAGAATCTAAATCCCCTTCTTAGGTCTCGTACAGTTTCAATTGCTTTTTGTCGAAATTATTATTATTATTATTATTATTATTATTAAAACTTTTAGATTGTAAGATGCTTCATTTGTAATATTCAATGATCTACGCAAACTCATGAAGAAGAAACGGACAGGAGAGAGACCTTTATGATATGTCTTCAACGTAGTTTACTTTAATTAGCTACAGATCACAACAATAGGAGGGAATGTTTAGTGTATGTTAGGGAATTTAATTTTTCTCCAATTAACATGTAAAAACATTTAATTAAAAATCCTCATTTTTGTGGCATTGAACGCCCAGATTATAGTTTGAATTGTCCTTCTCTCATCCATAAACAGAGAATTTGCGATTAATGCTCATTCAATAGAATACTAAAAAAGCACATACATTTGAGAATAATTTCTAATTCCCACATGTTTTTCCATGCACCCCTCGTCTTCCCAATCGGATTGGATATGGAGGTCCTCTTCATACAAAACTTCAAGTTTGAATTAATAACTACCCAATGGGTCTCGACTTCTGTAATTAACAGAACTAGCATTCTGTCGCAACCAATTTTCCATGCACTTGAGCACCTTAATTCCATCTACTTGAGCCCTGTGAATGCAACGCTTCGCTGGGTGCGACGAGATCTTTCAGAAGATGCCCTGTTGATCAAACTGTTCCATTGGCTGCCCTCGCTCCCGTCTGGGGGGGGGGGTCTCCGTTGGTAGAAGCTAACCCACAGTGTTGGAAAGTTCTTGTTGCGCGGTGACTTTATTCGAGCGACGTCGAGTAACGATGTGATTTCGTTGAAACTGCTGTTAACTCCAAGCAACCGCAAACATCCGCACGAACACCCGTCAGAAGTTATAGTTAATAAACTGGGGGGGGGGTGCACACAACAATATGGAGTTAATGCGGCACTGTGTTCTTCGTTCAAAGAATACCTGTAAAAGCAGCAAGGTCGTATTAATAATGCTGAGTTTTTTAGTGGACTCCCAATTATTCATTTATTTAATCTATTTAGATTTATATTAGAGATATAGATATATTATAATTTTCATCTATATAAAAAAGGTTTTTTTTGTTTTTTTATATACCTCTACACTTTTGTTCAGATCTCAATAAAATTGTTCGCGTGATTTTCAAAACAAGAGAGAATTTAATGTCGGTATGAGACCTCGTAAAAAATACCTCTGTTCTCCTTTTCCGCACCTTAAATCTATATTTAAACGTACTTTTTCCTTTGTTTGCAAATACCTCAAAGACAGTGAGTAAATGTACCAAAGAGAATTAAACACTTTCCAGAATCAATAAAACGATCTACTATTTTTTTATTCATTTCAATATTGCAGTTAGGTTCGAAGTAGTACAGGGTTTTCGCTTTATCTTCTCTTCGGTTTTTGGCGCGTACATATCCATTTCAAACATCTGTTTTCTAGACAAGAGTAAGTGAGGGTCTGCCCGATTGCGGTCTGTGGTATTGATTTTCACTAGTGCACTATGAGTTTACTGGAAAACAATATAAAACCTTAAATTCCCACTATTAATGTGACAGAAACATTTTATTCAACGAGGAATTCTAGCATTTTCTTTAAGTCTTAAGTGATTACGTGGTTTCACGGCGTCAAAAATAGCTGCTGAATAAAAGAATCTTTACACTGCTACATATTTTGAACAGCGATTATTCAGCCAAAGGTGACCGAACTGCTAAATAAAGAGGAGTCGCATAAGAAAATACAAGGTGACGTAGAGGTATGTGCAAAAGACCCAAACACGTTTTTGTGAAATATGGTATCAGCGTATTTATTGCGAGTGTTTCGAAACGTGTCATTTAAAATAACTGAAATAATAAAATATAATTGAAAACCAGCGTAATAAAATTGTAAGTTTTTGCACAATGATATTGTATTTCTATAATTCTTTATTTCCTGTCCTAAATCACTATTTCTAGGTAAAAGCTTTACTGTGCGCCCTACGCCCTACGCCCACCGTCCTTGCTTGTCCTGGCTTGGAAGCCAGTGGTGTGATATGAATATCTGGTTTTAATGGGATACAAACTTTTGACATAAAAAGTATCAGTATTAGGGTTCAAAAAAGCGCAATCTTAACAAGTCAACCAATTTTATCACGTAATTCAAGGGCCGCCAAGTAATGGTTAGTAATTCAGTATTGACAAAAATCTGCTAATTCGTAAATAAGTGTTCACAGAAAATGGTAAGATCCCACGCTCAATATAGAGGTACTTGTAGGAATTGCGTGGATAGCATTTGCTTATTATTCGTACAGTATTTTCTGCAATCTAAAAGTCTTGGCACTATAGGATGTGCTACCCAAGAATATTATGAGACGTCTGAGGCGGGAATGTACATTCGCAAATACATGCAAAGAACTGAAAGAATCCTGAATGTATAGCATAATGAACTCAATTTAATGTTCATTTCATTTATCTGAATATTCCATTTGAGTTTTGACTGAATTGAGTGTGCCGGAAATTGGGTTACTGTATCATCAGCCAGTTGCATATTGTTCATTTTAATGGCACATGCGATTGTCTCTATGAAATGTAAAATTGTATTTCCTTCGTTAACTATTAATTTGTTATTACGCAACCAATTTGAAACATCTAAAATCGTACTAACTGTTTCGTTTTTGCCACTCATATTTTCGTTATTAACTGTTCTTCTGTTTCTAGTGGGCGAGGGCGTATCGCTTATAAAAGAACGAGGATATGGCCTAAAATTGATCCACGCGTGACCTCGCGCTTAATTAACAAAACATTGGAAAGATGAGTAAATAATGTTCTTTCTTGCCAGTAAAGTATTTCTGCGCTTTGCGATGTTTGAGGTACGCCTGTAACCAACTTATGGTACTACTGCGATTTTCTTACGAAGGTGGATTAGTAGGCTTCGGCGGCCGGAGTCATTTGCGCTTGGCTGGCCGGGATGAGCCGCGCCACAGTCGGTCGAGCGTTTCGGTCGTCATGTTGTGGCTTTCTTCAGAGCTATACGGCTTATGAAGTTAATTTTCAAAGCAAAATGTTATAGTAAATGACGTTAAAGACTCGACAATTTTAAAAATATCCCAACAGGGCGTTCATTTTGATGCATAATGGAGCAACATCTTTAAGAAAAACGAATAAAAACTCGTGGCGAGTAGGTGTTGCGCTATGGGCTTCCTTGAAGAGAAAACAACATTTATCAACGCTGTAAGAGCATGGTCTTGCTAGACGAATTGGATGTAAAGCGCTCGAAAGCATTTCGTGAGAAGCCATCTAATGAATCTTTGGTGCGAAATGTCCAATGGCTCCACGCAATCGAGAAGGAACCATTATACAAACATGCTCACGGAAGCTCTCACTGTTTGGAACAGACCGTTAATCGAAACGGTGATTCTTCAAGACATTTGTCTTTGCTCCACTGAAAGCGAAATGTTTATTCAGTCTATCGATTGAATGTCGTAATTGTGTAGTAGTCGTGCAGGTCGTCACCGCGCAGTTTGATTAGCAAATGTCTTCAACGACCCAGAAATTTACCCATGGTAATTCTAAAACAACATTGAGACGTACAGGATTAGTTCACAAAAATTGAAATTACATTTCAATGAAACACAAGAAGATTGCCACGACAGCAGTACTAAAAGTCGTTGTCCAGGGACTATTAGGGCTATCAGGTTAGTATAGAAGTTACGTGCATAAGTACCAATAAACATGGCTGACCGAGGGGTCAATAATCACATTTTGAAAGTATTGAGAACTCATTAACATACATGTGAAAAACACCCAAAACTAATATTTAAAGTAATTTGAACTATAGCTAAATATCCTATTGTTTAGTGAAAATTTGCTGGTACTATTCTAATAATAATGCTTTATAGATGTCTAAAATTATTAAAATATTATTTAGAAAAAACTATGATGAAGATTACAAAACTTCTATCTTTTGTATTTCAAGATTAAATGAGACTCAACAGAGAGTAATGAAAACTTATCTAGTTAAAACAAACGAAAATAGACGCAAATTTCAAACAACCATCAATTATGTTCAACGCGAATTAAGTGGCTTTAAATTGTATTTATGTTGGTATATCCTTTACCATCTGGGAAATGTTTGCGTATTATTAAAAGAATTTCAACCGATAATAATTGCTCAATTTAGATTATCTCTTCTAAATACTCATGATTACTCTGCAATTGTAAGCTACTTTGGAATTACACGTGAGGCTTAGTTTTTATCCCTGGGTATACGTGTCGGAATGTTAGTTCAATGTTATGGTCTATTTAAGCCTGCCCATAAAAGCGAGCATATTTGTATATATGATGAAGTGGATAGCACGTTTATCATATGTATCACCTCTGGCCTGTCGAAACAAATGAGTTAATTTAACAGATACGTAATATTTACTAAATCAGACTCGTTACTCTTATCTCACTTGCATGTCGTGATGGCATTCTATGATATAAGTCCAAAATACAAAAAAATGCATCCAACGTAATTTTCTAAATGGCTTCAGGGATCATAGTGATAGAACGTCATATACTTTTTACTGGTTGGATATGATGCTGCATGTAGGGCTTATGATGTTTTCATCCATTAAAGCAGGAGACGTAGTCTCATAGTAATATCAGTTTCATTCAACAAAAATATTTTACAAAAATCAAAAAAATCTATACAAGCGTGTGTCAGCTAGAGGGATGAATCATCTACTTAGCCTCCAGCTGCCACATGTTTGCACTGATGTTCGCAGAAATGCATCCGTAAAAACATTCCAGACATCCTGTACCAACCACCATCATCCTCTATGTCGACATAGTTGATTCACCTCGCACACCACTCATAACTGGATGTACTTAGAAGTATTTTTTGATAATAAGCAACTATATTGTAAAACGTTGCTTCCCATAAATTGACTTGTGGGTTCCCAGGCTGATGCCAGTTCCATTATAATGTGAGTTAGCAGGCATCAGCGCCTTGTATCTTTTTCAAACAAAAATTGAGTTTAATTGTGCCATGTCAATAAAATCAGCGCTGACTGCCTCGTATTGATCGAGAAGTTAAAACTAACTCTTCAATCAGATGAGTTGAACATAACCCGTTTCAGGGTTGGCATTACAATCACATTAACTTATCTGTTTGCATTCGTCGGAGTCCAATAAATAATTCAATAGTACTGTATTCTTTGGCCTTTACTCGTCACAAATGCAATATCAGTATCCATCAACGAGTGACATCTACGCGGCGTATGTTTATTGAAATCGAGAGAATAACAAGTGACAGATAGCGCCGACTAGCTACAACATCAGTGAATATTTAAGTATTTTTTGTTCGGCCCAAAAAAGGAAA
Source organism: Gryllus bimaculatus (assembly GCA_017312745.1). Lineage (NCBI taxonomy): Eukaryota > Metazoa > Arthropoda > Insecta > Orthoptera > Gryllidae > Gryllus > Gryllus bimaculatus. Next base: position 6,064,904 of record BOPP01000070.1, on the reverse strand, counting down.
ACAATTTTGTTACATTGCTTTGCTGTGAATAACAATAAGATTACTGACGTGTTTGTTTGACATATAACGCAGACGTTTCCTCTGAATCTGTCGTCAGCTGGGACTTGCAGTGGGACATGCATTGTTCCGCGGGTAAATTGCCGCGAGCGGCGTTCCGGAGACAAATTGTGTCCTGCACATCAGACAAAGCCTTGTGACCCTCATAGCGTCGGCACCGCTCTGTGCCTGGCGCACCGTAGCACGTTCATCCATTGGCCTACAACGCGATTCCACGTAGGACTAATCAGTGTTATGGATTGAACTGCATTCTGATAGGTCGCGAGATTCCTAAATACATACCTCGTTCGACATTAATACTCGAGGAGCAAGGAATTGGTACACAAATCCACACCAATGAAACATATCGTTCTCCAGAATCAAACACAATGTTGCTAAACGTACATTCACGTGTGTATCTAGGGTTTAGAAAGATCTCTTGTGCAATCTCCTCTTAATGAATCGGAATTTCCAGATATTGGTCTGTGATTCAGCAACCACTGACCGAAGTGGTAGAAAGGTTATAATCATTTGGTTCCACAGTTCTTGCGTATTAACGATTAAATATGCTGATCATTCTGCCGTATAGGAAGTTGTAAAAGTAACAGGAATGAGTTATCGAGGTAACGGGATATTTACTTTCAATTAAGTAGGTACAAACAGAAAAGAAACTTCAAATAATATGACATTAAATGATTTGTTTAACATCAAATAATTACAATGGGATGAATTGAATGTCAAACAGATTTTACTTGGGGACGAAGTATACTCAGTTAAACAACAAACATTGTCAGTAAATAGTTCTGATGTTACAGAAAGAAAAACGAGTAACAAAACAAAATAACTTGATTCCAACAGTGCTTTCTACCGAAAAACGTATAAAACGTCAACTTAAAATAACTTTTTAATCGTGGAAGATGCTGAGTTTTTTATTTAAAGCTAATTAATAATAGTATTCATTTTTTTATTTATAAAACACTGATATTATATTTGCTTTTTAAATGGTATACCATTCTCACTGTGATATAAAGGTAGAAAACATTGTGCAGTTTACCATTAATTTCTTTGGCAAAAGATTATTGCCACGATACTAACTGATAGAATTTAACCAATTCCCGCCGTGAGAACGAACAACTAGCTGCTACTTGAACAAAAGCGGTAGTATTTGCTAGCGCACTTGAGTTCGGACGTGTTTGATTTTACAAGGTGTTGCTAGTTAGGAGGGTGGTATGCGATCGCCTAGTGCTTCTTTCGCCAAGAGATTTCTTTATTAATGCAACCTATTCTTCAATTAGTTAATAATTTAATAGTTTTTCAACAAATTTAATAGAGATTTTTTAGCATAAAGTACTCGCAAAACGTGTATCTATTTCAGTCAAATCCTGTAATAGATTTTTGTAGTATTTCAACACTTTTCTATACAGATATACTCCGCTTATATTGTTCGGGAAAGCGTAGCGGAAGATAATTGCTACATGTATTTGTTGCATATAAGATTTTCCCTATCGCACATTTTTGGCACCCCAAATTCATGAAACCACGAGCCGCTTCTGATTTTACACTCCCTTAAAAAAATAATACGAGAAAATTTGTTTTATGTTGCAGCACAATTAGCTTTTATACGTGATTTGCTACTGACACCGTCACATCGATAAATACGTCATTAATACTGCCTCTGCATTGTCTCTTTCATCTCAATCTCCAAGATGCTCAATATAGCACTAACGATCGCCACGTAACACTCCTGTCAATTTCCTGACAACTACAAAAATAAATCTATCGTGTTGAATCTATTGAGTTGAAAAATGTTGAAATATTTCAACATTATTACGACTTTCTTTATCTCGTTTTTTTACAAATTCTGTATTTTGTTCATTTTCTGGGCGTGATTCATGAAGGTGCGAGAAGTGCTAATACTTTCGTCTTCGAATTCAAATTTCATTTATTGTATGTTTGTACTTTGGTACAACAGCTCTGAGCTACGAGCTAAGGCCTATCAGCAGCGTCCAAAGCCTTGCGGCCATGGGTAGAGGGGTACCAATGTTTAGCACATAGCCATTGCTACGCTGTATTCTGATCTTCTCAATCTGAGAAGTGAGCTTTATCATCGTCACACAGCAACATATACTGGGACATTGCAAAGAAAGCACACAATCAATTTTTGCCTCGGCCGTGAATCGAACTCAGGGGTTGCGCCGAGGAAAGCGGGCACGCTAATCAACGAGCCACTGAGGGCTACTCTCATTTGACGTACAAATAGTAAATGGAATTTGTGATGTAGAAAACTAGTTTAGAGCTGATTGCGGGACACAATTTCTCTCGTCAATCAATCCATTTGTTCCATCTTTCGTTTTGTAATTTCAACCCTCGTTATATTCAACATCATAAACTGGTCTAAATGAAATGGTGGGAAAATCCAAACATGAAATAAGATTTTTAAAAGTGCAAAGTTTTTGCATGGTTCTAAGTAAGAAAACGTAATATGCATTGAATATTTATTGATTCGAAGCATTCATAAGCTTTGGCGTGCTTACTTCACTATTTCGTCCCCACATTCTCTGCCGTGCTCAAGATGTCCTTTTCTATAGGATACCATCACATGTCGGCATAGCAGAAAATGAAATGGCTGGCAGAAAAGCGAAAGAGGCTGCTCAAAGAGAGAACGAAACCGTCATTATATTAAGTTACCACAATAATCACAAGAACATCAAAATCAAACTGGCAAAAAACGTTTCACGAGTTTCACGATGTTAATACAGCTGTCACCTTTCGCAGAGCTGATAAAATAGTACTAATGAGATGCAGAATAGGTCACATCAAGTTCACACATCAACATTAAATCTCGAATAATGCTGCAGCCATGTGCGATCGGTGCAACATGATCGTCTCTGTTGAGCACATTGTAATATTCCCTGAATACGGGGCCAAAAAACTACAATACAACCTGAACTCACCAGCGGTGGTGCTAAAAGTTAAAGAATTGTGTAACAAATTTATTAAATTCCTGTAAGAAATCCACCTGTACTGCCAGGTATAATGTTTTCCTGAAATTATATTTAGAGTAAATTCTGCTGTAACTGTAATCAATAACTGAGCTCAACCTTTTAATTAATGTATTGAAATAATAAAAACCACACACGTTATGTCAGAATAATGTATTTATGTTTGTAAAGGTATAGTACTGTAATGTATTTGGATATATGAAATGAAAATGAGGTCGCTAATAATCCAAGAGGCTGATGAAACCGAAAATAAACATCTTATCAATCTGTTTACTGTATCTGCCATACTTCCCTTTTTTCATCCAATTGGTGCGCAGCAGCCTTCTTTATAAAAAGCTTTATTTGCTTTCCCTTCCTTGAATTATTTGTTTGCAATTGAAACATATATACTACCATAAAATACGAAAATATTTTTTTAAATACTCTAATCATTTACAAGCCCGAATTTTATCTTATTCCTTAATAGTGTTCATTGGGTGTACTTTTACTCAAAACAACAGACAGAAGAATTCACACAAAAGCCATCACCATTGCGATCTGTGGTGCGCTCTCTATAAAGAGATTGCTAAGGGTTTTTGTCTTTTTTGAATCACGCCGTCTTTTTTGAATCACGCACATCTTATGCCATACGCGTCGCTCGCGACACCCTCACCAGAAACACCACCCGCCGAATTCTAGCCACCCCGGCCGCTGCCACACGGCCGCCCACACACGCCACTCATGTCAGTCACATCGTTCACGGCACCTGCGCCGCCCGCGCCGCCCACACCGCCCTCGCAACACCGCTCCCACGCCGCTCCCACTGCCATCTCTGCTTCCTTCCCACCATTCCTGTCTCCCCCAATGAACCCCCGCCCCGATCTCCGACACCGCCCTTGCCACCCCCGCCGTTCCCCGCCGCACCCAGCGTCAGAAAGGCCAGGCCTCTCGCGGCCGCTCCAGCCACCGGGGAGTTGCCAAGTTGCAGCGCCGCGGCCTGTCCGGAACTACTTTGGCGGTCGTCCAGAGAGGATTCTTGTGCCGCCCCCGCCCCTTCACTCCTCCTCCGACGTCGTCCTTTGTTCCTGCTCCGACGACCCTCCTCTTAATGTTCCCCGGATCTGCTCTCGTTTGACCACTTGAGTCGTGCCCATTATCGGAATGGCTATTGCTTACAGTTTAGGAAACTTTTTCAAAATAGATCGATCACCAGCGGAATTCATTAATATTACTTTTTCTTGTACATCGCTGTATTTTTATGAATGTAGCATTCGTTTTAATTATATAATGAGTTTCAAATTATTAAATGAACAGATTTTATTATTTATTGTCTCGTTTTTAATCTTCTCTTTTCCTACATTTTTCGCTTTCGTCTCTTTTAGTTTTTTATTGTACCTGGTAATTCAATAATATTTCATAATTATTCACTCTCCCTACGGCTATCCTTCTAATGAAACCTCCCATGAAGGCGGCATTTGCGCTCATTCGCACCCATCCTCTCTCCTTTCCACGTCCCTCTCCTAATTTCTCGTCATCTTCCGCATCTTTTCCTCTCTTGCTTTCCTCCTCTCTTCTCGCCGAGGGAACGTTATGCTTCACAGGACTCCCACGGCGCCGCTTTGCCCCCCGCCACCGGTGCCCCCCCTTGCTTCCTCGGGGCCTCCGCGCCGCGCCGCGCCGCGCCGCCCCACGCGGGCCATTTGCAACGCGCGCCGCCTCCGAGCGCCGGCGCAGTCACGGGGCGGACGAGCGGCGCGCGGGAGCGAGGCGGAGGCGGAGGCGGAGCGAGGCGCCTGGCACGCCGCGCAGCAGAGTTGGGCGGAGGCCGAGGAGGGGCGGACGTGCCACGAGGGTTGATGCCGACCGTTCTTTCGGGGCGGCTCTCCACCCCGACTAATTAATACTTCCCAAGCCCCCACCCCTCGCCACCCACCGCTTCGGTAAGGCCCCCGGCTCGCTTGCTGACGTACCGGGGGTGAGGGGGGGGCTAAAGTTCAGGCGGCGCGACCCCCGCAGGGAAGGTCAAGGTGCGGCGTATGATACCTCTTCACCCGCGGCGCGGGCCGCGTTGCGGGCGTGGGGTATTCTGCGGCGACGGGGACCATCCGCGCCCGGCGCCGTCTGAGCGAAGACGCACGCGCGACGCCGCGCCCCCCTCCCGCACCCCGCGTAGACACGATCTTTTCGCAACGCGGTCGCTGCCAGACCGCCGCGCAGCGCCGTTGCCCCCGGGCGCCGCTATTTCGTGCACGCTGGGCCTCGGGCGTCGCTCACCGGGTCGCACGGCTTTCTCTGCCGCTTTCATGCTTTTTGGCACCAGCCCACGCTCTACCGTGCGCCGCCGGATGAGAAGGCCATTGCCATTGCAGCGCGGTTAATCGGGAGGCCGCTGTCTTGAGGAGAATTCTAGCAGCCAGCTCCTCTGATAGGTAGTTTTCCATATTTTTTCCGATCAATACCAGGTGAATGCTGGAGCAGTATCTTAACAAACGAACCATGAGCCTCTCGCAATCTCTCTTCCTCATACTGGTTCCCTTCTCTTACACACACACACACACACACACACACACACATATACGCAGCTTGTCCCAGGTGTATGCTGGGGTGGTGCCTCGCTAGCGGAAGCACCTGGAAAAGGGAACCCCGGATCCCGTCGTGTGAAGCCATCTGGCTCACAGAGTGTCTGGCATCTGGCTCACAGAGGCGGAATTCAATCACTCTGCGCGCCGAGAATCGAGGCAATCACTCTGCTGTTGCCCCGTCTCACCAACCTACGCCATCGCTACAACCGACGCCACCCTCAATCTGCACTCTTCTAAGCTCCAATACCTTCTGCTTTGTCCGCCTACCGCTACAGTCGCTCTCACAGGCCCCTTTTCTGTTTCTGCCGTCACCGTCGCCACCGCCTGCTCCATGCCCCCCGCCGCCTCCGCCGCCGCCGCCGCCGCAGCCGCTGTCACCGTCCCCGTCGCCAGCGCCGGAAGCGCCGCCGCAGCAGGCGAGCAGCGACCCTGATGGAAGGGCAGATTAGCTCTGGGTACAGCAAGCGCGAAGGTTCCGGGTCAGGGAACCCGGCTCCCCGTAGGCCTCCAATTGAACGCGAGCAAAGAGCACGTATGCTAAGAATGGCCGACGTGACTTGATAACTCGCACGTTTCGGATCCAGATGGCCTTGGATTGCAGCGAACTGACGCGAAAATTTGTACGCAACGAGACTAGAACGTTCACATTTTGCACGTGTGTGGTGATTTTTTTTTCGTTCCTTTACTCAGGAGTACATAAATTATGGTTTGGCAAGAGGGAAAGTGAAAATGAAATGAAAAGAGTTTGCACAATTTGAATATAAAAAAAGTTACTGAAACATATCACTTTTACAAACGATACCAAGAATAGAATTATATTTTCCCCAAAAATGAACCTAAACTAACCTAACCTAACATGACCTAGCCTAGCCTAACTTAACGTAACCTCTGAAGAAAACTAGAGGTGCTAAGTAGTGAAGTAACAAGTGGTGCACGTACTTTCTCGCCGCGACATCAGTTAGATCGATTGTAAAATCAATTTTGGAGAAAATGAGCTGAACGGTTTAGCCACTAGCGTTTTACACAGACGGGCGGAAGGACGGACAGACATGTTTTGCCCTCATTTGATTTGTCATTATCAAGGACCCACAAAACTTCGATTCTGGCTACACCATCTGTTAGAGAACTTTTTTCTAAATTTAACAACTGGATTTAACCACGTTTTCGTCACCAGGGCCCTGTAAGAAAAATTTTCTGCCGAAAATTCGCCTTTTTGGGGCAGCAATACATAACTTTCTCTCTACAGCGTAAGCGGTGGCAAGGAAGTAAACATTTGCGCATAACCATGAATATATTTTATTTCTTTAACGTTTGTATTCATTTCTCGAGCAGGAATGTTTTAATTTTTCGACCCTCTAGATTAGCTATGAATGCACCAAATGAGTAATTTTAATATATGATTGCTTGAAAGTCACTGTGAATGTAGTCGCTGTATTCTGCTTGTTCCCTCGCATTACGATGTATGAAGTCGTGCGTGACGATCATCTGATAATACAACTATTCGCATGTAACATGCGACGCAATAAATATAGAGAATGGGCGTCGCTACACCAAAAAGGTGATTAAGCGGAATATTCAGCATTTTCTTAATAGGGTAGTTCGGGTGGCCACATTCAGAACGCAGGGCTCATTAAATATGTAACAACGTAGACAAGGCAGCTATTCAACTTTAATACTCTTTCCGTCATCTCTGGCTTAGAGGGTCATTGAGTTGATGTATGACTGCACCTGCATTAGCCCACTCATACGCACGCAGACATTACAAGTCAAATTAATGGTAAAGGAAAGCGATGTTTCCCGTATTTCACCTACGTTGTCTGGGGATCTCCAATTCTTGGTTTTTCATTCCGTTGGCGAAATTATCTGATATTCGTGATGTGAAAACTATTTTTTTGGTGTTCATTTATTAATTAAAGGAGGTATTATTTAATGCAATCTACAAATTATGTCTAAACGGAGAGTTTGTAGATCAGCAATTCTTTTTTTCACTCAGTTGGCGAAATTTTCTGGTAATCGTGTTGTAAAACGTGTTTTTCTTGCACGTTTATTAATTAAAGAAGATAGTATTTAATGTATGTGTGTACCTGAACGGGCTCATGCCTACCGGCAACGTCCCTGCCTCGCGGCCATAGGTGAAGGGGATACGTGTGGTAGTCACCTAAACATCCCCACGCTGTATTCCGGTCTTGTCAACAAGAGAAGTGAATTTTCTCATCGTCACACACGCACACCATAATATTGACCCATCCGGGATCGCGGGGCCGCGTAGTTGTGTATTTAAGACAATCTACAAATAATGTTGAGAGGAGACAGCAATATTGAGGAATGAATTTTTGGATTCATTATTCTTATTTCTTAAAAAATATATTCATGTTGTTAATTTGAATCAAACTGGTAAATTTAAGATATATATATATATATATATAAATATATAATATTATATATTAATATATATATATAAAAGGTTTAATTGGCACAAAACCCCTAATCTAATGTTAATTATTTCGTATGATACCATAGAAAGGGTAATCATGTTCCAATGTAATCATGCCTGGTTCCCATCCTCAATCGCTTAATGAGTACTGCTTTCTGCGTCTTCATATTTAAATACTCGTTTATTCGAACCAAGATAAAAAAATAAAATTTATTAAATATAATTATTTTATTAATATTAAAATTCATAACTGCTCTCAAGAATACCTTTTGTTTATTCTATTTTTAATTATTTCTATTGAAGTGTTTGAGTTGTTACTTAGCGGGACAAAAAATTTGGAGACTCAGACTGAAGATGGGTAATTCGGGGGAGATCATTGAATCCTTATCTTATAACCAGTTTTGGAAAGACATTAGTGTGTTAGATGCTTCGCATAGAAATATTTGCCAGTTGCTCCTCTTCAGAGCGATTGCTTAATTTCTGCCAGTCAAGGAAGGCGCTTCATTGTTTGAGTATTTCGTATTTTTGAGCAATGAACGCTGATTTATTGTTATTAGTTTCCGGGTAAGCCAAGTTCATATACTGTACGGAGGTGGAGGTGACTTACACCCTGTAGTGATGCAATCCAAACGCCGACTTAACCTTCGGCATGCCAGGACGTTCCGCACAGAAGGTATTCTCCAATCAGCGTGCCCCTCCCTCAGCCTGGATAAGCTTCTAAGCTCCCGATTGGTCTTCCAATACCTGTGGCAAATGTAGTTGAATGTACGTGGTAAGCGTGTGTAAGTAAGTGCTGAGGTTAGGACAAGGAAGAGGAGCAAAAGGCCGCGCGCGGTCCGTGGCTCGTTTGTTACGGTGGCAGCTCCGGCATTAGCCCTGGTTTGATCGAAAAACACATAGAAAACTACTGCTCAGAGCATCCGGCCTCCAGCTCACTCGACCTAGCTATCTAGCTAGTGTCCAAAATCTGCCACTTTCTGGACTCGAACCTAGGTCTTTCTGGTCAGAGAAACTGCAGTGAGATGATGTTGATGCCGGCGGAGCCCTTTTGCCATCTCGCCATCCACCAAGGGGCAGAAACATTGGCCACTTCCGTGATAAAACCATACACTACACATACGGGACGAATGACCATAAGCATTTTCACCGCGCCAGAAACATAAATAATGAATCAATCATCAATTCATTGAAGGGATTGTAAGTCCCGGGAGATGTCAGAGCCCTCGGGAATCATTCACAGCCTGACAAGCCAGCATAGTGCGTGTCGCGTATACGTCTCCTAGAGCCGGTGTTTTGAATTACAGGATTCTTTACGCAAAACAGGAAATTAACGGAATACCGCGAGCGCGGCGTGTTCTAGACAAAAAGTATATTATATATTGCGCCTGTGGATTTATATAACTATTCAATGTACGTAATTGCTAAATCTACACGGACCGTGACACTTATATGTACTACACTACTACACTATAAGGGAAACGAGATGGGAAACAGAGGCTTGTCCCCGTTTTAGGGGCTCATTCTCAGTAGCGGGGCAAACGCCGCAAGCCGGCGTGTAGGTCGCCGCCAGATCTAACGGTCCATCTGGCAGGAACACCGCCATCGCGCAGGATTTAAAAAAAGACCTACACTAGGCAGAACTAATGACCACATTTACTACAAAACATTGACCACATCGGCCACAACGACCAATATATCAGTTGCCGCGCCCCGGAAACTAACCAACCAACGGAGGCGGAGCGGAGGCGGAGGTGGGGCAGTGACGGGTGGGTGGAAGTACGCGCTGCCGTCTCGCCGCCACGCCGGCCGAAGGGCCGCGTTGTTCCGAGAGGTCGTGGAGTGCACTCGTCCGGCTTCAACTTCTCGCTCCAATGGGCGCGCGAATTGACGTCCGACTCTTCCATCAAACGCGAGGCCGCGAGGCACGGGTGCGTGAGGAAACGGGGCGCGGGGCCGGAAGGCGAGTGGCGGGGAACGGGAGGGGCGGGGATACGGCGCCTGGACGGGGAGGTTCGCCGCGGGGGGGGGCGGGGGGGGGCGGGGGGGGCGTCGAAGCTCTAGAGCGTGGGGATTCAGGAAAGGGCTTTCGGAGAACGCGAAGTTTCGCGGACGTGGCAATTCGCAGACGCCACATAAAGAACGTGATTTTTCGGGGAGAGACGGTTTCAGGACGCGAGAGACTGCGGTCGCGGGAGTAGAAGATCGTGGGTTTCAGTGACGCGGGAAAATGAGCAATCGAGTTTGTCGTTGACTGTTCGTCTTTGTGGAGGTGCGTTGGCACTAGAGCACGTGGGGCTACGTGGGAACGCGTGTTTGGGGGGTGCAGGTGAGAGCTAAGGACGTTACGTTGGTGACGCGATGATTCGGAAACTCACGAGCTTGTGAACATAGTGGACGAGAGCTCTGGATGTTGTGGATATTCAGCGTGTGATGGTGTGTGCAGGTGTGCTTGTGTGTGTGTGTGTGTGTGTGTGTGCACGCTCGCGCGCATGTATGTTTGTATGTACTTCAGGGGGGAATGAGTTGATTCTGAGTGTACCAACTACTTAGTTCACTAGTTCCGTAAATACAGCGCATGCCATATCCTTTGCGATAGCGGTTCCATCCCTGCTGGAACATTACAACTGGCGCCGCTATACACGTTGGCTTGCTGTTTTTTCTCCCTCCGATTATCCTACAACGAGGAACTGCCGCTATTTTTAACATGCTCGCGTTCATATCTCTTCTTGTGTAATAGTGTAATGCACGTCAGTGTCTATGCGTATGGGATGAAGGGGGGACAAAGATAAGAAAGGAAAGAACGCGGTCGATTCGTAGCCGGTTTGTTCAAGTACCACTCGGGCATTCGCCCAGTGCTGACCGCAATAACACGGAAAACTATAGATCAGAGCAGATGGTCGGAATTCCCATTGGTTGAATGCGACCCAGCAATCGAGCTAGTGTCGAAAACCCGCCAACGTTGAGCCCTAGGACCTCCCGGTCAGCGATCCTGCAGAGGTAACGTGCTGCTGTTAAGCTGTTTCTGTCGGCGAGGTTTCAGGCAGCATGGGCGTTGGAAACGTGAGGACGGGGTGGGGTGGAGAGCAGCACTCACACACCGTGCCCGCATGTGGCCCCGTTTGGGCGTTGCTGCTGGCGGCAGCCGTTCCGCCGAGCCGCCGGTGCGCCGACCCGCTGCCCGCGGAATCGGAATAAACCTCTTCCGCGCATTGAACGTTGTCGACCGCGGCGCGCGCCTCTGCCGAGGGAAGCGGCCTGGGCTGCCTGGCGCCGACAGCTCAATTCCGCCTCGATTACCGCGGGATGGAAAGCCTCACCGCGAACCGACACTACAACCATTTGATTACTACGCGATCCACCTGTCTGTGACACGGCAAAGTAGTGTTTTATTTTTCGTGAATGTTCCTTGAACTCCTCTTATGGTAATATTTGGTGATCGTATTTATCACTTTAATACATCAATTCTCAGAACCGGCATGGAATTTTCATTTTATATAATATCTATGTAATAATGTTGAAAATTGGAGTGTTTTTTTAAACCGGCAGTCTGAATAATCAAATAATGTCATTATGGTAACGACCAGTGCGTTGTTTTTGTGGTGGTTTCCAATAGCATTATTCATGTCGTTTTAATTGTATTTGGTATTTTCTGTGAGCCCCCGTACAATGTAAAGGTACTTTATACTAATAAAATATTGACATTAATTATTTAATAACTATACTTATACATTGAGACACTTCCCTGTCTCTTACAGTCGTACAGATTTATCTTTTATGTGAAACTACTTAAGTTTGCAACCAACTAATAATTTATGATTCACAAACCATATTCTCACAAACACTATGTTATCGCAGCTTTTGATGCAAATCACATACTCCATCTTCGTTTGCATCAAACAATTCAACACTAGTGTTCAGTCGAATGTGTAACATACATAATATGATACACGTACATGTAGTAAGTATTTCATATCGGCAAATCGAGGACCACGATTGCGAGCGCTGCTGCTATCTAACCCCACAAGAATTTCTCGCAGCAGACACTTGCGATATTCTAGGGAAGATTAGATAACATCAGATGATTACTACTGCGTTAGGGAGCCGCTCAAAAATAATGTTTCAGTCACAGCCACAAACATCGAGATTTTTAAAGCTGCAACTGATTCCCTCACCGGGATACCAACCCGTAAGTACGGAATACAAAAATAATGCAAGTCGTATGCTTGTCGAAGATCTATATCCACTTAGTATTATGTTCTGGCGTGTTGCGTTTCAGGCACGTAAAATATTTTTAAAAATGCATTCATATTTATAAATGTCAGTTTTTAATTCAGTTAGAAGGATTCAAATTGGCCAATTAGAATTGGCCAGCTGATTGAGACGCGTTGCATGACACCCCACTAGCACCAAAGAGCGGACCAAATGGGTCTAACCGTGAGCGAATGATGGATGAATGGACGCAGGCAGGTTACCCGACTACTATATGCTAGATTATTGCCCGTGCGCCGGCTGGAAGCCTCTACATATTGATATTAAATAAATAAAAGGCATACAAGAGTAAAAATTCTGAAAGCTTAAAATACCCAATAGGAATGAAAGAATGTAAAAAATGCCTAGTTCAACACGTTGAGAAAGTAATATTTTAATCTTACCGCAAAAGCAAAACACTCGAAATAATTACTCCACAGCAACCAACGCAACCACTCGTAACGCTGGCGTAATTTAGTGAGATATAATTAAGTGTTGGCTTTTTTGCCAAAAGAAATATTAGTTCTACGCGGAAAGGGAAAATAGAGGAAAACTAGCTCGCAACCTTAGTTTTATCTGCAGTCCTTCTGGGACCAGGCGTGTGGACGATGGTAAACAACAGATAAAATACAGTTGACCTACGTCATACAATATTTTACGAAGGATGTTTCTAGCGTTATTGAAATGAAATTTGCTGTGTAAATGTGTCGTCATTCAAACGACAATATTTCCTTTCTGTTTTTAACGATGAATGACAAAGTGAGGTGCTAGCACAAATTGGTTAGAATATGCTTATTACTAATCTAAAGCTCAAAGACTTGGTGTGAAAAATATCAATCCGAATCAATCCAACGCAGGGTACATTCCAAAACCAAGTTTAACATTCCAAGGTTTGTTTCGAGAAAATAAAATTAATTTAACAATGCGAATAATGTGCCTGAGAAAACATTACGAAAAAGGAGTTTAATGGCAACAATGTTGAAGATTATAGTTATTAAACACAATCACTGTGTCCGCATCATAATGACGGATATATTTTAACCAATGATGATATCTTCTAACTTATATGTTCACGTGTTATTATTCATAACCCTCAACTCGAACAATAATTTTTTATTTCGCACAGAAAAATTACCGCCTCGTATGACAGTGCACTATTTTACAACCTTAAATTCAAGGCATTTTAAAGAATATAATAAAATAGTTGGAGTATGTTTTGAGTAGAGGGCAGTATTTTGAAATTTTGTTTTCTTCTTTTCCGACAGCCAGCAAACTGATTGGTTTAGTTTCATCTTAGAGGTAATTTTCCATTTGGCTGCGATCTAAAACTGTGAAGCGAATTCCTGGTGGAGGGTTATTAGAATCAAGCGTTAGTTTACACATTTTTATTGAACGATGCCTCACACCACCGTCTAATAATAAGTGGAAACCGAATGGTTTTCCTTTCGTAAGCATATGTGGTCAAAAATGAGTATACATAATAATGCCCCGTGAGTGCAAAATTCGGGAGAGGAAATTTTCGATTTCGGTTAATTTCCGATCACATGTTTAAATATAAATTTCACTCGTGTGCTTGCCATACCTTTGAAATGTTTACTACCACATTCAGAATACAGCAGTTTTTTTCTGCAAATTTCATTCTGAGGACAATCTTTCACCTAAGCCTATGATGATACAATGATACCTCTAGACTGCTGAGACCGTTATACTCTTATATAGTTCACATTCCTGTGATTAATTCAGGAAACCAAACCATCAGTTTAGAAGCATCAAGAAATATCTTCATTAGTTGGAAAAGAAGAAGAAGTTGGAAAAGAAACTTCTAGGTCGTGAAAACTTCAACCAAGAATTTTGAGTCAAGGAACGCTCGCTTGCGAATAAACACGTATTAATTCGACTACGTTTGCCTATGCATTTAGAACCATCATAATAACCTATATACAGAGATTCTCTATAACTCTCACCGCTTTACTCAGGACACGAAACATTAAAATGAGATCGCATGACTGCGGGAAAACATATAACTCTGCACTTACACGGATTAAACAAGAATCTTTCTCTCGTGCAGGAAAGCTTACCAAAATAATTACCCACCTCCCTTTATTTTTGCATCAGCCGCGTGACGCGCTTCTCTCATGTTTTGGAGGGAGAGAAATCTGAGCTCACTGAGCTCAGGGTGTGCACGAGATATTCCTAGAAATAATTTCCCAGTGACGAAGCTTTCTGCTCTAACAGGAGCACGCAACAAAAGTTGCGTGCCTCCCCATACGAGTTACGGACTTTTCCTACTTGTAGCCTACGATCAGTCGAGCAGCAGATAAGCATCAATGCACTAATACACAGTTTTTGTGTTTCGCGAATTGCGTAGTGATTCGCTTCTACGATTGTTAAGGTAGAAAGTATAGCTTAAACAGCAGATGTTGAGACTCTATACGACTTTAAAATTTTGCGTTTCGGGAAGGCTCGCTCTCGAAGCAACTCATGGACAATGAAACAATGTTTAAATATTCCATGAAGTTGGCTCTTTTAGTGAAAATATATTATGTTTTTGATGCACTAACTATGGAATCATTTCAACTTCATGGCAGACGAAGAAATTTAAATCTGTGAAACGGTGAAAAACGTTTCCCATCATTTTATTTTTTTTGTAAAATTACAGTAAAATATTTATTTCGTTTTATAATACCCGACATCCCAATAGGATGCCTTTGTGCAAATTTTCAGCACTTAGATTTTTAAAAGGTGATGATAACTGTAATTTTTTTTTATTTATTCTAATAGAACATTACAAGCTGTGAATAACATATGGGACAGAAGCACAAACACTTTCTTGAGTTACATAATCTCTACACCACTCTTTCATTAAACATAATGGAATTATTACTAAAGATAGCATCAAGTATGGTTGGCAATATTTAAAAAAAATGTTTGCTCCCGAGTAATAGAACATGTATTTGTGTCGGTAAATTCACTTAAGATTGGTTTTAATATTATTTTGGACAAAATAATACCTCACTGAACCTATTCCTTCCGCAACACGAGAGCTAAAAAACGTGCGCATAGTGATGCTATATATACAGCAAAACATTGGGTCATCTCAGACTTTGTAAATAGTTAAAAGAAAATGACAAAAAACCTGATCGAGATGTGATGATAAAAAGGCGAGGAAATCTTCACTTTGTGAAATTATTTAAATAGTGTCTTTATAATATGATTCCAAAAAGTGTATATTTAAAACCCATTTGGTTCCCTGCCAAACACAAACACTCTTCAAGTTTTACGATCGGTTGAAATCGCAAGCCTCTGCGACAGCTGCAACTTTGCAACTGTACCACTACAATTGCAACCGCTGCAACCCAAAGGAGCTGGCTATTTTGTACAACGTATTTTTTTACATGCAATGACATATATTGCGTTTTTTAGAACTTAATAATCGTGAAAGGGACAACAAAAGTTGTTTCACGCTAGGTTAACATGCTAACACGGAGCAAGATATTTTCAAAAAAGATATACTGAGAAAATTAACTGGAATTCTGGCTCTGAAGTTTTTCCTGTGGAACAACCAGTGTTCTGGAATTACAAACGTACGCAAAAATAATATTGCGTTCATTTCCAAGAGTCGTGACGCGAAAACCGATTTTCAGAACCTGTATGTGAAATTTCGTGTTTGTGTACATCATAACGAAGCAAAAGGTTTATTGGATTTCAATTCGACTCTTATACATTAATTTAATTGCATGCCATTTAAATGAACTTGCCGACCTGCGAAACACAAACGGCTGGAAGGGCAACATTTCTACACGGCACGTAAGATAGTGGGTTCACATCTTTCATAAGGGATGGGTGTTTTCATATAATTATTTTGATGTGAAAGGAAATTACGGACCAAAAAAAGCCACAAAATCATCCGTTCCATCATGCACTAGTTAGTAATTAATTGGGAGTGGCATTAAACCTAAACTACCGAAATATGTTGTTTATTGTTATTTTTCTAAAAATAATGCCGCAGCGGCGGGCTCTAGAGAGAGCTAGAAGACGCCCGGGCGTGGCCTATTGTCTTCCCAAACCTGCCGTACCTGTCGTGCTAATGTTCGCAAACCACACTATTTACAAATTATAAGCTTTTTTATTTCTAGTAAACGTTTCAATACAGTCTCATAATATTTTATCATATTTTTACAACAATTTCCATTGTCATGCCTTGAACATTGACGGAACATATACAGGAGACACGAAGATACAGAAAGAGCCACGCCCCGGCGCGTTCTAGCTCTCTCTCTAGCGCGGGCCTCTGCGTCATTGTTCTGAGAAAAATAATAGCAACCAACCCAAAACGCGCAAATGTGGCTCAATCAACAAACTGAACTTTCAATTTTAGCACGAAGATATACATTCTCATGGAGACATATCCGGTCCGATTAAAACGAAGAGTCTATGAGGACTAGTAGATTTTTGCGCCCCCTTCCCTCGGGCCCATTCACCGCTGGCGCCGTCTTTTTCGCGTCTAAATGACGCGAGGGGCGCGGAGGGGTGCGGCCGGGCGAGTGGATGAGTCGGGGGGGGGGGGCGTCTGTGGAGAGGGAAAAATCCTAGAATGCTGTGGCGTGAGTCCCCTCCACCGCCGACGCCGCCATCCGGGAATTTCCCATGAGTTTTCCTTTCCAGTACTTGCTGTTACCAGAGGGTGGGGATGTCGCAAAGAAGCATAAGACGTTTGGAATATATGAGCTATATCTGAACAGTGTATTCAATACAATTCTTTTTTAATTTCAATTTCTTTCAATTTCTGGGAGAAATGGAATTTAGGTTATATAGATTGCCATTTTATTGATCAAAACACTAGATCCGAAAACCTTTTTAAAAATATTATTCCGTATAGGCTCACTATTAAACAACGCATCCAGAAGGAATAATTGTTTTTTTAAAAACTAGCAGAGGGCAAATCACTAGGTAGAGACGTGATACTTTCAACGGTGTTGCTTTCATTGTCCATGATTGTGGCAGATAATAAAACGCGAAGGCGTATAATTCACCTCTTATTTCAGAGATGATAATTCTACGCATTCAATACTTTCCTGATTTACTCGACCAGAATTTCACACTCGAGTTTCACACGGAAGTTAAATTGTCCACAATAAAACGTCCTGCACAGAAAATCAGACAAGTGTGAAATCAAATTTCTATGCATTTAGTGTAGTTCCAAACGAACTAATTCGGCACTAGCTTACTGCATTAATTTTCCCGGTGTGCCCATTACGCTCAGCCCAGCACGGCGCCCTTTCCAACACTGAGACTAAGGACTAGTCTTCAGAACTTAGCGAAGCGTGCACCTCAGTGCACTTTACTCTCTGCTCTACAAGCGCAGTCCGAAGGTTCTAAGGTGAGCTATCGCGGGCGAGTGAAGAAGACAAAACTTTGTGTAGGTAGACAAAGGTGAGGGATGCTCTGTTCTTCGCTGCGCAATTAGAAAGAGGAGAGAGCAATTCATAGTCAAGTGTACTCACGTTAAAGTGTTATTACCGAGCAACGGCGGTCATAGCATTACAGTTTTTCTCTTGGTGCATAAAAATGCATTGGCTGAAGGTCGTTATATCAAAGTGTTTCCACGCCTCTACATTTAAAAGTCAAACGATTTTTTCTTTAAATCTCTTATTATAATCTAAATTGCATTAATTAAATTTCACAAAATCATATAGTTTATTCTGATTTAACGTTACATTTAATCAGAATTAACTTCAAAATTCGAAACCAGACGTAATCATACTCTTAAAAATACAAGTCACAAATTTTACATCTTTCACTTCGTTGAAATCGAATTTAATAAATTCCTAAGATGGTAATATCTTTAGATATTCACGAAAAATTCATTTCGCAAATTATAACTGATGACACGCAAACCTTTCCGTAGAAATCGGAGTAATACCTCACCGGACGATTGCGTGAATCTCATTAGAAAAGTTCGAAGACTAATTTGAAAAGTTCCAACATACGCATTTGGAAATAATTCTCATTATTTTGCAGAGTTCATCTTCCTTCCCAATTTTCTCAAAATCACGTTCCTGAATTTTATTCATATTTATTTTCTTTCCTTTTTACATTCAACCTCGCTATCCTTCGAATTTCAACCTTGCACTCGAACTCAGTGACATTATGAGACGTTTTACTTTTTTCCATTTTCTTGAATAAACATTATTAGTCTGAAAAAACACACCTAAATTCATTTCGCGGTAATTATATTCCGTCGCTAAGAATACAGTCACGATCTCTTTCACCGCAATTTTTACCGTAGCAACCGCCATGTCAAGAATAAGAGTTTCCTACGCCACACCCGTGGCTTGCATGATGATGCAGAGCTTACTGCTCAACGTTCCGTAGTAAGCAAAATTGTAGGGAAAGAGAAACGGACAATTATAAATTTTCGAAAACGGCAATTATATTTACTGAGCATACTTATGAAAACCTAAAAATGCTGAAGAGTAACAAATGATGCACGTCTCTGCAATTGACTTTTACACTCTTGGAGCAATATTGTGAAGAGAATTGTATGTTTTACACTTTGTTCTGCTTGCGTTCTTGTGTAGTTTTTCATAAATGCATTTATTTCATGTTAATTCCAAAATAACAATTGGGCGTCTTTACAAAAAATAAATAAAGATCACCTAATGCATAACATGCATGAGAATACAAAGATTCCAATGTTTCATCCGCACGGACATGTATACGATTGTTTGATTCATTAGTGGTTCTGGGCACGTCAACTGCTAAGGCCATTAGTCCCGTAAGTGTAATACATTCTTCCGCTGGAGGGGGCGGTGATATTCACCCCTGCTTCATGGTGAGATCCAGCGCCGACCCACCTTCGGCTAGCGGGGGTTTCCCCACATGGTACCTTCCACCAGCGAGACACCCACCCAGTCGGTACAAGCTCGAAGTTCCCGATCGATCCCTGTGCATGTGTGGTAGTGTATGTAAGTGTGTGTGCAAGTAAGGGATGAGGATACGGCAAGGAAAAGGATGAAAAGATTGCGCGTGGGCTGTAGCCCATTTGTTAGTTTTCTGCTCCAGCACTTGCCTGGTATTGATGATAGAATATAGGTGTTGTGGTAAGATATCTTTGGCATTTTTAAAATAATTAAAGATGTTGTCATTGCCAACAATGTTTTTTAATTCAACATTGAATTAAAAAACATTGTTGGCAATGAAAACATCTTTAATTATTGATGATAGAAACTAGCGGACCAGGGCAGCCGGCCGCTGGAATTCTCCTCCAGACATCGATTAAATTCATGCTAGCTAACTAGCCATTGTCGAAAATCCAAATCCGTCTGATGTCGGGCATTGACCCTTCAGACCTTCCGCTCACAGGCACTTAAGTGACCGTTGATGACCTGAGACACCTCTCCTGGTGACATGTATAAGTGAGGTAAGATATCCAAATATACTACATCATTTGCAAATACAATAAACCACAAATCATTAATTAGTCAGAACAATGGTAGGCGTGAAACCATAACACACAACATTTAGAAGCAACAAAAAATTCCAACTATATAACGCCTGAAGGTGTTCTACCTTTAGGGAACATTCTCAAAACAAGCGAAAGTACGCTACGGAAAGCAGCTTCAGGATCTCTGCTGAAAACTTTAACAGGAAAAGCTTCTTGCGAGAGGTACTTTGCGGATACGCTCCAGAAAATCCTTTTGAAATATTCACTCGTGAATACCCCCTAGAACGGAGAAGATAATTTCTCAGTGATTCTACAAAAGTATTCTAAGGTGTTATAAAAATTATAGTAACATAATTTAAATATTACTTTCCCACCTGATATTTTTATTTTAATACACAATTTTGTGGTAACACTTGTTTGATTTTTTTAATGTCGTCGCTTTTGCATCGACTTAACATGTAGTAATTTATCTGAAAAGTAGGCATGAACGGATCTGAATTGTTTCGTTTATTATTGAATAGTTTGGCAATGGTTGATAAAATCCTGGATGCCTAATTTTTAGGGAAGCTATTACACACTTGATAATCTTAATCAGTCTTAATTACAGGATGACTAGAAGTCGGCGTAGTATATACAAAATGTTTTCTATCTCGCAATCCGTACAATCGTCTCCCTTAGATCTTTTACCACATTTCTGCAGTAAATTCACTGCTTGATATCACATTTATACATCTTATGTCAGTATTTTTCGTCAAGTAGTAGCGTCATTAAGATACGTACGCGAATTTGCGGGCAACTCTTTGCGTTCGGATGCTAATTACAATGTTCTTAAAGACAATCGTGAATTTTACCTACGTTCTGATCACGAATTTACTTTGTCTGAGGAGCTATAAATCACGGCACGGCTGTCTCTCTGCTGGATGTACTACGTAGCGTGACTGACAGCGGTGGTCTCTGCTGCTAGACTGATTTCCACGGACTTTGTAGCAAGGAATCTTGTGGAGGTCAACAATCTAAAAATCTACATATTATTAATGATAAAATGTTTTCAGGATTTGCAGCAACTATGAATCCATTTCTCGTCAGTATTTCCATTATTTCTATTAATGTATTTCAGACAAATATTACACCTACAAGTCGCAATTCCAATCAGTCAATGGGCATCGCTTTGATCAACCGTATGTTATATATTTACATTGCTGTCCTAATTGGACGTGATTGATTAAATACGTACGAATCAGAGAAATGCGAAGGAATGATTTTCATAGTGTGCTGACGTCGGGTTTTGTATATTTTTATGAGCAGCTCTGGGGATAGCCAAATGCGCGGATCCCTATTTTAATTTTAAGTAAACCCTAAATTATTACGTGCCGGGCTAGTTCAGGGATGTTTAGGATATCCATTTGGCACTTTGTCGGAATTGCGTTGTAGTATGAGAGAAGACAAGTAATTTTATACTGCACAAAAAATTTAATGTTATAAAAAATTAAAAAGAGAATTGGTTAATAAAAAGATTTTAGTTGAGCTCATTGATAACATAAAAATTACATAAACTTAAAATCTAAGATAACAGAATAAGCCAAACGCGGCTTCGCAATTAGGGGTATTAAATTCCTAATGACTCTATCTTAACAAATATTCTTTCCGTCAAACTATGAAGCTTAATTAGCTTAACTACGAGCAGCAGCTTGTTAGGAAAAACTTGACCGGTTTTCTTCGTAAACAATTCTACAGCACAGACGTGTCACCTTCTCCTCGGAGCCAGTGACCGGTTCAGTCAGCTGGTCGAAGGTCATTCGCCGACTTCAGGGCGTCTCCAGCGGGTCTCCAGCAGGAAACGACTTGTTCCGTTGTTGTCCAGGTATCAGGCGCTCAGTGCATGAGCCCCGAACTCGATGCCAATCTTATGACAGTCTATTCGTCGAGGGCGGCAGGTTGCGACAGCTGAGCTTTTTGTTTTAAAAGAAAGTTCACTAGACGATCATAAATAGTAGTCAGCGTAAATTACGGTCACAACATAAGAATCAATTTCAACTGAATAGGCGTGGAGATTGACTACGCTGACAACAATCAAATTCTCGCGGATGTGGATAATGCCTCCAAAAATCACACTTTAAAAAATGTCTGTCCACCCAGCATGAACCTAATTTTTTTTAAAAAAGCACGGGTCTCGATTCGACACGAACCAAGTGTTTTCTCCTCTCTGCTCGAATTCTTCAGCAAGTCACCTTACTCCCTTGTTCTAGAACTAAGCGTCGTGATTGGCCGAAACGTAATGCGTTTTATCTTAATTTTGTTCAATGCTAAGCTTCGCATTCTGAGTATTTTTCTAGTTGAAATTTACATTGCGCTCTTACTCACTTATTTTATTTATTTAACTGGAAACTGCGTAGTTTCGGTGCAGCTATACGCAGGATGCGTCCGGATTTTTTAGTGATTTCTCTTCCAAGTGTCGATTTTTTTCTTTTGCATTTTGTGTATTCATAAGTGAAGGAATTCTTGTGGAATATTTCTGACAGCCTAGTACATTACACTTAATCGTATTTATAATATATTTCAACAATATTGTAATAATGTTACTAGAAATTGGTACAAAAATATTTCAGCTTTCATATTTCATATTTCAGCTAAATACATTCTAATGTTGGTGTCAGGTTTTGGGAATTCTCTCGGATTATTCAAACAGGTTATTGGTGTCTGTCAACGTCATGTTTATTGTCCCAACTCGCTTTTCACGCATTTATTACATAACGTTGACATTTACTTTGCAATAAATTCACGTGTATTTATACATTTGTCACCTCAATTTTCATACGGGTGCCAAAAATGCGGAATTGTATGCACATTTATTTCTTACAAATTGAACAAATTCCAGGTCTTCAAATCTAAATACATAAAACTATTATATTTTTCGTGAAATTACCGATGTCAAGTTTTATCTATGCTATACTTTCAACGGGCGTGCATGGGAATGAAAGACTTGTGATGTGGGGTTGAATGGGATGAATAGGACTGAAGTGGGCACGAATGTGACTGAATTTTTAAATCTGACAATCTCGTTGGTCAAGTTAGTCACCGCATGATAACGCATGAGCCGTTGAAAAAAGAGAAGATACAGAAAGGATAACACGCTAGAATAGCGTCGGGCATGAATGTAACCATGCGTGCGGGCATGAATGTGATATGTGTTATTCGAATTCTCAACTTATTCCAAACCAACTGCGTTATCTAAGCGGCAACATCGTCACATTTGTAGCATTGCAGATATGGAGGTCGTAGGCTTTGAATCCCGACAGAAGGAAGCGAGTGGTTGTTGCCAGGCACGTCAACTACAAATAAGTACCTGTCGCATGGGAAAACACCGAACAGAGCAGCCAGCCAGAAGAATTGTCCTCCAGTCAATGGCGGAATTCGACTTAGCTATGTAACCAGTGTTGAAAATCTGAGACTCAAGAAGCTCAAAGACACATCTGGCAAACAGTGGCGGCTGATGCCTCAACAAACTGACGTTGCATTTCGATCGAATGACGGAAATGTTATTTCCAAAATTCTTAATACGAATAAATAAAAAAACATCCGGAACGGCCGCCTTTACACTAAGAACTAATTAAATGTACGTTTTGAATTAACATTATATTATCAAATTAAAACAAATTCTCCCAATATCATAATCAGTGCATTGAATATCATCAATAATTCACTGAACTTGCATTTTTCAACTACAAGCGAAATTCATAAAACTTGTACATTGCAGCGAGTCAGGCGAAGACTGAATATTGGGATTCCCCTGAGACTCCCTCGCTCGCCGCGCAGCGCTAGACAGCGCCACAAGTTGGTTGTGCCACCAAAAGCCATCATTCTCCCTGTGTTAAATCAAAGGGCCAAAGAGTGTGTGCAGCAATCCCAGTAATACAGCCAAGAGCATGGTGCAATACTCGGTAAGGGACCAGACACCGAAGCGAAGGCCAGTTGGGCGCTCTTTGGTTTCGAAATTATCTCATATACATAGATATTGTTGCAATTGTTTTAATATTGAATGTCGTTAAAAGGAATATGTATGTTCCCAAGATATTATCAGAACATTTTCTATTATCTGGGGTATGCAACCTAACCTCAAGCCGCCACTGCTGGCAACTCCACAAACGAAATCAACAGAAAAACGAGAAAAGCTTTGTTGACTAGAAATATTAATACTTTCGCGCACAGTGTCTTATTATAAACAAAAAGAAAACCATAAAAAAATACTTGCCGCGAGGACTGAGAGAAAAAATGTAGACCAGCGCGTCACGCTGGACGAAATGTGGCGGAATCCCTCCCTCTACCAACCTGGCCTGGCCAGAAGTGAGCTTGAAGTTCTGCGTGAGACTCTGGTGGAAAAGTGACCGGAGCAGTTGTCCTAGAGTCATTGTTCGGGCAGTGACCTGTCTTAGGGGTGGGTTCATTCTGCCAGTGCCCAAGCGTTATGACCAAACCCGGAATGCAGGAATGATACGATGGATAGATGAACATGAAGATAAGATATGAATGATAAAGAAGCAGCCGCGGAATAAGAGGCAGGGTAAACAAGGAAACAGAATGAAAGCTGCTGCAGACCTGCTTTCTTCACTACAAATTCCATATCGAACGAGAGGGTTTTGAACCCCAATCCCAACGGTGGACGGCAATCTACAAGTCGCTCCCATTTTTTCCCGGATTTAGTTAGAGGGAAGGGGACTTCATCAAAAAATCCTCCAGGTTTACTAAACTACTATTAATATTTACTTACTACTACTTTTTAGTTCAATAGACTATTTGCTTAGAACCTATTTTATAGATTGAATTTTTTAAAATATTTTATGAAGCATTCCGCACGCATGGGAGACCGTAAACAACTGCTCAATTTGGTTGTAGGCCAAAGCTGCCCTGTCCGCTCCCTCAGGAGGTGGATTGGAGAAAATCGAGCGTCCCTCCCTCTCGTTAAAATGTTTCGGCCCCGGCGGCCGGAGCCTGCCCGGAGCAGCGCGAGTGGACGCGTGGGCGGAGGCAGTAAGGCGATGGCTCATCGCGACTTGTTTGGCGCTCGTTAGAAGCGGCCGTCCGCGAGACGCGCGCGGCGCGGGGCCGCCGCCCGAAACAGAAGGCGCTCGACGACGCTGTTAACTAAATTGGAAAAGGCCACGTGCGGCCATGACCGCCTGCTCCGGGCCGGGTGGGGGAGGGGGAAGGGCTCCGCCGGAACTGGGCGGGGCGCCGAAGGCTGGAGCGGCGGTGGATGGAGGAAGGCGGAGGTCGAAGAGTGGAGAAGTGTGGCAGATGGCGGAAAGCGGGGTTCGCGGTGCGGAGAAGTGGGGGCGGATCGCAGAAGGAAAAGGATGACGATGGTGAAATGCGGAGGTCGACGAGAAGGAAAGGGATGTGTAAGGGGGCGAAAAGGGATGTGTAAGAGCTGAGAAGGGGGCGGTTGACAGAGAACGGAGGTTGAAGATTAGAGAAAGGAGATAAAAGGGAAGTGTAAGCGAGGAGAAGAGCGGCGGATGGCGGAAGTAGGACAGTTCAGAAGTGCGACAGATGGCGGAAAGCGGAGTTCTAAGAGCGGAGAAGTGGGGTGGATGGCAGGGGCGAAGGACGTAGATCGGAGTTGCTTGGAAAGCGGAAGTCGAAAAGTGGAGAAGGGCGACAGATGGAGGAATACAAGGAATGTAGTAAGGAGACATAGTGCGGATGGCGGGAGGAAGAGGTCGAAGAACGGTGAAGGAAGGTGGAAACAGAAGGTCTAGGAGAGGAGAAAGAGGCAAAAGGTCTAAGAGCTAAGAAGCGGCGAGGATGACAGAATGCCGTTGTCTAAGAACGGAGAATGGAGTGGAATGGGAGGTCTAAGTGAGTAGAAGAGGGGCAGATGGCGAAAGTCAAAATGCGACCAATGGCGGTAAGCAGAGGTCGGAGGTCGAAGAGCGGACAGGTGGGCAGAAGGGGGGGGCGGAAACGAAGAACTGAGCGCGGAAGAGCCGAAGGTGAGAGATCGTAAGAGGGAGGTTGAGAGTTGGAGCCTGGAGACGAGTAATGAAGACGGAAAACAGAGAGAGAAGATGAGAGTATGAGGGCGAAGGGGAAAAAGTGAAGAAGGGAAAGGACGTTGATAGAATGTCGACGTACACAGAATTAGAGACGGGGAAGCGGCTGGGCTGAAACCTCAGCAGTAATAAAAGTCGTCGCTATAGCGGTTGCTAGAAACAAAAAAATAAATTTACAAGCGGAAATGGTAGTGCTCTCGAACTTCTCCACAACCCAAAAGTTTTGGCTACGAACCTACCCAAACCAACGCGGAGGCAAACACAGAAAGGATTGCTAAACCGTGTTTTTTAGTAGTCCTCGGTAAGTTTGCGCACTTCTATCACATTCAATCTCTAAGGAAGGAAATAAAGAAAACCGACTTCTTTTTTTTTTCAAAACAAATTTCCATTTGAAGTATTATTGAAGGAATATAGCCAGAAATGCCACAGTGTAATGTAAATCTTATGTTTTTTATATAATCTTGACTTGATTTTATGATGTTCTCACTATTGTAATCGGTGTAATTGCTGCTATTATTAATAAATTTACTGTCATCGACATTTTTATTATTATAAAACCTTTATACTTGCATCCCTAATTTGCTTCCAAAAAAGGGAGACGAGTAGTAACAAAACCGGGGCTTAGTGACTATTAACTAAGCAAACGGTGTAGAATTTTAGTATATTATGAGCCTCGCACCCAAGCGTTCGCTAATATGAGGGATGGCCATCGATTTGATGGTAGTGATAGGTCGAGGAATCTGGGCGAAGATAAAATGAAAAAACAGACAATTCATTTTTCTGTGCAGTAATAGTAAAAAAAAACAACTAGTTATTGGATTGGATAATCAGAAAAGATTGCGACCCATGACTGTTATCTTTGAATTTGTTAATTTAAATACATAGTGATGCTGTGTTATTTCGTGTATTAAAAATGATTTCTAATAACATTAACTTACGTTAATTAAGTTTCTCTCTAGTAAAATACCCGGTATGTTGCTTACAGCACACTGACATACAGCTACTTCACGCCACGATGTATCCTAAAATGTCTGGGAAAAAGGAACATATGAAAAATATATTTTAATTGATAGAGACACAGTGAATGATGGTTGTTATTTTAAAGAACTAGCTGCATTGTATGATGTCTAAAACATGTGATTTAAATGTATGGTTATCATTAAGGATGTTGGTTCATGCCGATGATGGGCATGGATAGTGTTACGCACTAGCGATCGAACCTCGTAGTAGCTATTTGGGGACAGGCAGAAAGGGATTTAGCAACAGGAAAACACGTAGCCACAGGAGGGAGAGAAAGGCTTTCTATAAAACGAACGCGTGGCAAAGGGAGACATGAGGCGCTCTGGGGATCTCCGATCTTAAGGAACAAAGACCAAAACATCGGAGCCGCGTTAAAGCATAAGCGAGCTGCGGAGGCGGTGTGACGTAGAATGTCACGTGAGAGACATCTATATAAAGGAGAGTACAGAGCCAGAGGGGGGTCTAAAGAAAGTGTGAGACCCTCATGCTGATGCACAAAACTTGTGCCAGGGCGGTGCAACGGCGTGGAGGTCTTGCGAGGCAAATCATGTGTTGATGCGCCTTTGGGGACTTTGTGTTCCATGAGTGACTGCAGTCACATGGGAGTGAAGCTCTTTGCATGCTCCGAGGTGAGGAGTAGTTAAGATCCACATCTCACATCGATCATTAATCAGTACAGTTCGCTCCTGCGATCAAGGCAAGTCATTGGTTGATGCTCCTGTAAGGACTTTGTGTCCAAGTGTAATATCCGGTCACGGAAGCTTGGGTTTGTGCGCGCTTGAAATTTAGGAGTGGCGAGTGCCAAGAATTAAGTCAGTCACCAATCGGATTTGGATCGCTCCCGCGATCAGGGGATAGTAGTTCTGTTAGAGCTAGTGAGTAAAGTGCAGATAATTCAACTGTACCTAATTGTTTTACTTGCAAATAAATAACTGAATATATGAAAGCTCGTGTCCGTGTTCGCTGTGAGTACCCGTGACGTCACAATAGCATGGATGCTCAGTATTCTTGCTTAAATTTGCAGAAACATAATCCACAATATTAAAACTAGCATATTCGGTGACGTGATTATTTAATGCGATGTTGTTTGCTCTGACTTTCCTGGGACCACCAATATATACACAACCATGTTGCATCATACAGCCTGAAGGGTTGCGCTAATGTGTGCAGAGCGTTCCGACTCACAATACGGACGCACGTAGTAATTGAAAACTGCTAGCGTCAGCCACCGTAAACACCTCAAAAGTCAACGTTCTGTGGGATTTTCCATTTGTTATTTATTAATTGAAACAAAAATATTCCAAAGATATTTTTATTATTTCAGGGTCTGCAAATGACATTTGAGTTGGTTTAATTGTTTTATTCTGAATCAATAAAATATTCTGCCAGGACATTTTGTTTTCATGGATTCATTAGAAATATTCCATTATAAGGCGCTAAAGTAGTAAAAAATAATTACGATATGAGTATTTCCTAAATTGTTATTTTTACAAAAACAAACTTA